>VZRQ01000580.1:57340-73839 GCA_013397975.1 Machaerirhynchus nigripectus
TTGCCAGGACCCCCAGGTCCCTTTCCATGGCACTGCTCTCCATCATCTCATTCCCCAGTCTGTCCACACACCCATGTTGCCCTGTCCCAGGTGCAGAATCGGGCAGTTTCCCCTGTAGAACTTCATATGGTGGGTGATTTCCCAGACCCCTGATTTGCTGAGGTCTCTCTGCCGGCCCTCTCTGCCTTCAAGGGAGTCAGCAGCTCCTCCCAGTTTTGTATCATCTGTGAACTGGCTCAGTGTCCCTTCCAGTCGTGTTGAGCTGGCTGTGACTGATGACTGTGTTTCAGCATATTCAGTATTTCCAAGAATAATCTTCTCTGTAACTTTACCAGGCACTGAAGTGAGACTGACAGGCCTGTAGTTTCTGCGGTCCTCCTTCTTGCCCTTCTTGAAAACTGGGACAACATTCCCTAGCTTCCAGTCAGCTGGGACCTCTCCAGATTCCCAGGACTGCTCAAAAATTATTGAGAGAGGTTTTGTGATAACACCAGCTCTTTGAGGACACTTGGATGAATCCCATCATGCCCCATAGATGTGTAGGGATTCAGCTGAAACAGTGAAAAAGATCATTAGTCAGATATGGGAACCAGGCCTTTTAGACCCATGGAGAAGTCCTTAAAAAATGTGGCACTTTTGCTGTACAGCCAGCTCATGTGGCCAGTGTCTTTGGGATTCCATTGTGCAAGTTTAACATTTATCCAATGCCTCAAAATTAAGTTCAGTAAGTCCTTTCACACAGTTGTCAAGACTCCTACACAGCAAACAAAAAGTATTAACAATGCAAACATACATATCAAATTAGATTCACCTGAAATGTATATAAACCTGATTTCAAAAGTTTTGTTAGAGTTTTAAGGAGACATGGAAGGTGTTTGATAATTGGTTTTCCTGCAAACGTATATATGAATTATATCAAAACTTGGGTTTGTAATAAAGGTGCTAAATAGTACCAATTTTAAATGTAGCTATTATTTTCATGGTTTCTTTTCAAAGCAGTTATCTACTGTCAGAAAGTTCTTTGCTGGATTTCTTAACACTTCAGGTTACTCTACAGTATGGCTATAAATGAGAATGGATGTCTAACCAAAGTATCTCATATTGCTCAGATCTTAGATCAATTAGAAATTCTAAAATTATTGAAGCTGCAGTTCATTTTCAGCTTACATATTTGAAATTCAATTTTTAAATTCAAATATAGTTATGATCTTCAAATACAATTCAATTATTCTCTTACTTTATAAAGTACCTTACTTATAAAGGCTATTCAAAGTATCTCCATAAAGGATTTAAGGTCTTTTAACTGTTTTATCTATAGTTCAATCAAGAAGCATTAAGGAAGGCTTGAAGGCTACATATGTCTAGTTGAGTTCATCTGAGGCTTTAAAATTATGGCAATAAATGGAAAAATCTCCTATAAATGGAGTCTTCTCTGATACATATGGAATTGCTTGCCTCCTATGAACAATGTTTTTTGTCTGGTTAATATCATCGGGCTACCATGTAAGGGGCCTTTAACTCTTCTTTCTTGCTCAGTAGTAATCACCAGCCACCAGAGACTTCTTTACTCTGCATTTACTCAACTTTCATATTAAGCAGTAATGATGTCAAAGTTATGGACAACTTTGGTGAGAGTTATGATGTGTGGATCATTTGAAAACCAGCCACAGTAATTCAAAAATATTGTGGGCTAATCATGGATGATTTCTGGAAACAAGTCCAAGGAAGAAATGAAACCCAGTGTACCTGCTTAAATTAATTTAGATGGAAATAATTTCCTATCAATGAAACATTTATAGAATTGATATACTATGCAGATGCTCCAATAGGGGGATTAGTTTTGTTGCTATTATGCAATGCTATTATGCCTTATTATGCTTGGAGTTCACTGGGATTTAATGTTGATTTATACCATTTATTCCTAAAAATTTTCCAGAAATGTTGTTTCATTTGGCAACTGGATTTTTCAAAATTCAGCAATAAAGAGGGATCACCTGTGTACGTGACCATATCAAAAACTCTTTTCACTATCCCTCTTCATCCAAATAACCACAAAAAGGCCATTAAACTTGGGAGATAATTCTGGAAAATATTGTTGTATGACTGCCAGTTTGAGCCTTTCATGACACTGGCTTAATATTTTCCAGCAAAACAATTTTTTCAGAACACTTTTAAGTGAGGCTTTATTGTGTCACAGGAAGCACAAAAGTTAATTTTAATGAACTTCTGATGTAATAGTCAGCATTTCTTCTCTTGCCATCACAACTGTTGTGGTTCTTTAAAGCCTAAAGCCCAACAAGTTTGTGTAGCATACCCGTTGTACCATTTTCCCGTAAGGTGCTGGATTGTGGTTCCATAGACAGCTTGATTTGTGAACCTTGTAGTATTGTGAAACCAGAGCCTAGAAACCTGAGAATGGCCAGCAGCTCAGCAGGAATCTTGGAGACCTCAAGAATGAAACCTTGAACTGTTGATCACATTACTTCCATGCTTCGTTACAGAACTGAACTGCAGACCTCTTTTGTGTTTACATTTCCTATACAAAATCTTTTGACTAATTCAGAAATACTATAACTTTATGGGTTATTTTCCCATCCATGTTTTGGTTCTTGTTTTTTTTTTTTTTTATTTTTTAAAAGATTAACCCATCTATTTCACAATCCAGAAATTGAACTCTGTATGGTCGTTTTGGGGGTTAGCTTTTTTTTTTCAAAAATTCCGGGGAGACAGAAATGCTGATTTTTAACACAATGTTTGTAGCAGTTTGATGCAAAGTGACTGCATGGTTATGTCACTTTTATGTTTTTCAGAATCATAGTAATCAGATCTTTTTTGATATTCCCATGAAGGACAATAATGGGAATGGATGCTTGCCTGTAGCTGGTTTCCCTCTTAGCTTACTACAAATGGGATGAAGGAAGATCCAGAATTTTGCCTTAGTATGAGAGCCAAATGTTACTTGGAGCATTACACTCCAAAATTATACCAATGTTAAAGACATCAGTCTATGGGTAAATCTGTGTACTTAGCTGCACAGGCTGACATAAAGATAAGAAACACACTCTACTCAAAAAGCTGATTTATCACAGAATGTGGAGAAAGGATAAATGTTTAGACCTTTGTCATGTTCACTGCACAGTCTCTCTGTATCTAAGAGGAATATGCCACGATGAAGACCATGACTGACAGCCAGTACTCTGAAACAAAGCAACTTTAAAGCCCACTAATCATTACAGAAATTCTCTTTGTATAAAGTAGTGTAAGAATAGGAAAAGAAACTAAAGGTCTCCACAACTTGTGCCATTTCCTGTTCCTGCTTCCAAGACCAAGTGTTTTGATTCCACTTACAAAACAAACTTTTATATGGGTATATTAAAAATAAATAGAACCCTAACAACACCAAAGACTGTATTTTTCACAGAGGATGAAGGTTAAGAGAAAACCACAGATACCAGATATCAGTCATTGTTGTTTAATGACCAGCTGAAGGCAATTAAGATATTTAAGGATTAAAAAGGTACAAGAAATTAAGTGCAGAAGTGTTAGGTATTTATCCAGCTGTACTGACTTTATCCAGAAGCTTTCTGTCCTTCACCTACAGCTGCACATCAGTGTGTTGCAAAGGCTAGGGCAAATCGTGAACTGCAAAGCATGAAGCAGACATGCAGCAATATTACAGCTGAGCTGATGCAGTGCCGTCACTTCCTTGCAGCACAGCCTGTCAGTAAGCAGGTTATCTTGCGAGATACCCTCTTGTGCTGTGTTGGCACAACACATCTTTGATGGCATGGGTTCTCCTTGCATAGCTTACTATCTTTCCATATGAAATAGGGTATAAAACCCAACAATATTTCATGTTCTGTATCAATAAAAATACATTTTTTGTAATGTAAAGTATCATGAAATCAAGCTTCCTTCAAAACAGAACACCAGGCTTCTTTGTCAATTTAGACCCTTTATCATGTTCACTGCACACTCGTTCTGTATCTAAGAGGAATATGCCACGATAAAGATCATGACTGACAGCCAGTGCTCTGAAACAAAGCAACTTTAAAACCTACTATAATATAATAAAAAATAGCCTTTAAAAAAGGCATAGTTTTAAAAATACAGCACCAGAAATGTAAGATATCTCCTCCTTTCAAGGTCACCAAATAGGCACTTTCAAAGAACGCACGTGGTAATTACGCAATGAGTAACTAAAACCTAAATTCAAAGAAGCAATTCTGTTCATAGCAGAACTGGTAGTGAATTGTATTTAGGACTTAGCACTGAGTATTTGAGAAAACCATGAACTATGCCACTATTTTTCAAATCTTTTTCTCCAGGCCAGGCTTGGGCACCCAGACTACAATGTTATGTTCGTTTATATTTTCATTTTTATGAATATATGTGAATATGAACTATATTCCACTGCTGACATCAACGAGCTCCTATATTCTCAGCTTAGGCATTTACCTGGTCAGTAAGTCCCAACTTCTTTAGTCTTTAAAAGGACAGAAGTCATGGTACTTGGGTGTTAGTCTAATGCCTGTTCAGTTATCTAAGCAAACTCCTTGGGAGCTGTAGTCCAGATCTTTTTAAAAGTGTCTAGATGCCTAAAAATAATATATTTAATATAATTAAAAAGATAAGAAATAACCATATGCTACAGGGATCTTGTAGTGATGGATTTACTCTGTCCAACATGTCTACAGTAGGTTAGTTTCCCATGCTTTCCATATAGACAGCACAGAAAGGCAATACTAGGTTGTTATTCCTTTCACTCTAAGGCATTTTTTGGCAATAAGTTAGATGGCTCATATTTTAAAAGTTCCAACTTCACTCCATGGTCCCTCAGAGGTTCCCAGCTAAGACTCAGACACTTGCACCATAAGCCATCTAGGGTGAACTGCGCCTTGCACTTGATGCTTGCTTGCATCACTTTTGTGCAAAAGAAAACCTACAAATCATCCCACTGTGTTTACACACTCAAATTCTGAGTCTGCACACACCAGGCAAAAATTGTTGCTACTCTACAGTATCCCCAGTTAGAGTACTAACTTCAAAGTTCAAAAATTATTACAACATGTAAACACATTCTTGACATCAAATTCTGCAAAAAAGCCTTCACTCCTTGCAGGCTGCTGCTATTCATATGTAAAAGGGAATACTATGTTATTAAAAAAAAAGCTTCCCAAATGAAAGCCACAAATTGGAAAAGAAGACCTTAAAATAAAAGTGCATAAATTTTGTCTGTTTTGAAATATCGCCAGACTAAATCATTAAGTACGGATCTCGTTGCACAACGTCTGCAGTATTCAACCACGAAGCCACCACACCATGGCTGTTGTGCCAAACAAAACACAGCAAACTAGTTACGGTCAATAAAATCGCTAAATCAAATAAATGTTCTTCATGCTTAGAACACTTCCTGATGTCAGGAAAAATACATATGAGTTTTCTTAGATATAGGGAAATGTTCTGGTGTCAATTTACTAGTTAGAAAAAAAAAAAAAAAAGGTCACAATTCAAGACTGAAAAACAGAAAGGCCAGTTAATCCTTTATCCAGCTTTGTGATTTTTAGTGGGTAAGTTTGCATCCGTCGAGGTACTCACGGGATTAAGAGTTCCTGTTGTAGGCCCAGAATCTTCTCATTTTCTGACGAAGCTTTGAGGCAGGGATGTAGAAATTATGAGCAGCATGACTAAATAGTTTGTTTGAAGATACATACATATGTTTGCGTGAGTGAGATTTGGGGAGAAGGCACATAGGCTCAAATCTGAGAAAGGAATCAGGTAATCTTCATGTGCCATGACTTACAGCAGAGGTACATTGCATGTTTTCAAAAGACAAGCATTTTCTATTTCTCCAACAAGAACACATGCCACTGAGGGTGCAAGAAAACGATTTTGCAGGTATAACTCTGTGTTGTTCTGACCCTGGCAAGCAGCAAAGCACCCACACTCGCTCACTGCTCCCTACCCAGCAGGCCAAGGGAGACAGCACGAACACCAAAATCAAGAAAACTCACGGGCTGAGGAAAAAAAACAGTTTAATGAATGAAGGAAAGATAAAAAACAAGTAATGCAAAGGTAATCAAGCACCACCTCCTGCAAGCAGACTGATGCACAGCCACTTTGAGCAGCAGGTAGCCCAGAAAATATAAAACCCCCAAACAAGAGTTTCTTCTGGTACACCAGCTTTATTGCTGAGCATGACAACACATGGTATGGAATACTTCTTTGCCCAGTTTGGGTCAGCTGGTCTGACTGTGACCATTTCTAATTTCTTGCTTGACCTTAGCCTACTCACTGTGGAGTTAGAGAAAGGATAAAAAAGAGAAAGCCTTTACATTGTACAACGACTACTTTGTAATAGACAAAAGACTGGTGTGTCAACAGTGTTTTAATCATAAACCCAAAATACAGCACCATAATGCTTGCTAACAAGAAAGTTAACTCCATCCCAGCCAGACCCATACAAATTGAAGCAGTTACATGGCATACTGTGCAATGCATTCAAATAATTTCTCTCTATAATAACTGTATCCAGTTGCATTACTTTTATCAGCAATTGTTACTATGTGTCATACAATACGTCTCACTCAAAAGGACTCTCTTTTCTTCAGTGCAGTGATACGACAAAAAACTTCTTCAAAATACTGCTTTGCAGTACATAAGCCTTTTATCAGTCTGGTTCAAGGATTGCTGCCAGTTACCCAAACCGTAATGATTAAAGGACTGTATTACATTAAATACTGTATCCGTCTTTCCTTAGTCAGCTTCAGGAGTACATTAGGACAGTAACATTCTCCTAATTTGGAAAGGAAACAGATCTCAGTATTCACCTCCTTGTAAAATTCCTATTCCTGGCAGTCAGAAAGTTGACCTTCCTACCCAAGCAAGATGTTAAAATGGTTAACAAATTTGTTGAAAGTGACTGGTAACAGAAAGCCTACAATTAAGATGATCTTCAGAAAGCTATTTGCTATTCTAGCCACAGTAATCAAGGCTGTCATGTCAAATCAAGTTCTTGATTATCCTTGTATAATTTTATGCATCATCACAGGTCCAAAAACAAACTGATGATAAAACAGTTTTGTTAAGCAAAATTAATTTTATTGGATAATTCATGCCTTGAGCCCTGCATCCTTCCCCAACCCTGACACAGAGGTGCTGCCTTTTTCTATACTGACTCAATAATTTAGAAATCACAGACTTTGTGGGTGATTATATTTTCATCTTGCGAAAGAAATAATTAAAGACTGACTGTACTTTTGAAATTATTGTACTTGATTCTATAACCAGCCCTTTTAAACTTCTTCTCAAAGGAGCACTCTGACAGAACCAAATAAACTTTCACTGGCGGGAATTTGGAGGACCGAGCTTTACTAGATAAATAGTTTTCACATGCATAGTACAAAGATCTATTAGCATTTCTTAAAACTCTTCAAAGAGTTAGTGACCAAAACAGACTTTTACAAGCATCTATGAAATAAAGACTACTACCCTGTTTTAAGAATGAAACTGCTGACAAGCAAGGAGATCAAGCTGTTTTACTCCAGCTAAATTTAATCATACAGCAGTGATCCTTTTACCATCCTCAGGTGGATTATTATGGAAAAAGGCTGGTATACCATTCTTGAGTATGAAAACATGAAAAAATGTAATAGCCAATCTTAGAACACCTATTGTATTTTCAAGAAAAGTGATGAAAATGCTTGTGAAGAATAGTATAATTTCTGCATGGTGCTGGGAAGAGAATTCCTACAAGATTTTTAAAGTTTTGACTTATTCTTGCCTTCATCTTGGAATGAAAAATTATGAAAATATGTAAAAATTTATGAACTGAAAATCTGAAGAAAAAAAAGATTCGGATCTGGTCTGCAAAATATTCAAATTAAGCTCTGTTCCTCTGGTTATCCATCCACATGTTATGTGTGTTGTCTTTACAGTGGTTTCTATTGAATGGTCATTTTGACCTGAAAATAAGGATATTTCTATGAAAATCTGTGGTCAAGTTTCTCTGAAAAATCTTCAGATTCAAAATGAAAATGATACAGTGAGGAGGAGGAACCCTCTAATGCCAACCCAATTTTATTCATCAGAGATTTGCACTGGATATTTCGTTAATGGCACGATAAAGGCCACTATATTTCACCTACACCTCCTTGCAAGAAATTATCTTGTGTGAGCACTTATTATAAAAGTTCTTCTGAGGTTAGTAAAATTCATATAGTTTTAAGCATATCTTTTACCTGCAAACCCCAAAACCTGTCCTTTTGCAAACAGAGTTTCTGTATTAATGAACTTAGTCATACACATAGTTCGCAAAAGACACACGGAGACTTTATACAAGTTAATGCAGCCTATTTTAAAAATAATTTCAAATAAAGTTTGTTTTAAAATAGTTTGTGTAAGCGTATAATCTACAGTGAACTGATAAAGTAAATGAGAGAACTTTTCAAGGAAGATTCATTAGAAAACCTGAAGAGCACAACTTCCTTGAATCCCTGTTTCCAAAACACTATAAGCCACAGTCTTCTGTAACTAGCTACTAATTCTATAAACAAGAGTCTATTTTAGATTATCCATGTCAAATGCTGATGTGCTATATGTGATTTATCTTGCAATTGCCCTTTTGAGAAAAAAAAAAAAATCAGAAAGCAACGAGTACTAATGTTTTTCCTAAAAGCCTAAATACATATTTTGTCATCTTAAACTTGTCCTTACCTCTACTCAAATTGTACCAGAGGAAGAAAATGTGGTTCGGAAAAGTTATTTCATTTGCTGCTTTGCAAAAATCAGGAAAGGTAAAGAAATATTAGTAATTAACTTTTCCTGCAGTATATTCATGCATTTAATGGCTCATAAACTTCTAGACAGCTAGAACTGCAGCGGAAACTCCTGGATCTGTTGTAATCTCCCTTTTGTACATGGAGGGAAAATAATTCAAATTACTTTCAGTAGGAAGAACGGCTTGCACATTTTTCTGCAAACTTCCATCACTCTGTATGAGGTGGTATTGTGATCAGATTCATCATCTGGTCATAACTTCACCATCTCTCGGCACCATATTCTAAACTTTAAATGCCTGCAATATTTTTTTTGATTCCCAAGTGAAGGGAATTATGTGTAAATCAGCCCTCTAAGGAATCCATAGCTATTGCATAAGTTTTTTCCTCCCATTATTCCAACGCAATAACTTCCCTGCTGTTACTTTAAACATCGTAAATAATTTTAGTTCTCTTACAGTAATTGGAAACTTATGCAATTTTGTGGCTTAATATTGCATATGTAAATATAGGCTAATTGAAAGTGCCAACTAATAAATGTTCCTAATATAATATTCATAAACCCAGGACATTTCATACAAATATTTGGTGGAATATGAGACATCTGAATTAAATTTTGTTTTGAATTAAAAAAAAAAATCCTTCATTTTATTGAATTAAGCTTAAAATGTCATACTAGACATTGGAAAAGTGAATGAATTCACACAGAAAGACTAAGACAACTATAATACCAAAAGATGCATAATCATATTGCTCTTCCTCAGCCTTATTAACAACTTATACTATAAAAATTTACCTCTGGATAAGAAACTGCAATGATTGGTGGTGGCAAAACAGAATCATATTTTTCATGTCAGCGTTTCTAATTGTGTCCCTGTTTCATGGCTATCTCTTGCATCAAAAGATATGTCCTCAGCTTGCTTATGGTATACTGCTGCTCACAAATTCTAAAAGTCAGCAGGTGGGACCAGTAAATTTGCTAGTCAAAAATTTATGGGACCAGTAAATTTGCTAGTCAAAATAAGAATTATTTAAAAGTAGGAACATAACCTCATGAAAACGTTAAGTCCACTGCACTCTTTTGTGTACTGTATGCTTAGGAAGAAAAACTGTTTCATGGCAACCATCAGGCAGCTTTATCAGTAACCAGAAAAAGCCACTAACACTAACAAATGTGCCCTATGGCTTTAGACAGCCTTTCCACCACTGCCCACAGGTGACTGCAGGTGTCTTTTCTGCACTGACTGCCCCAGGTGACAGAGCTCAGGCAGACTTTCTGCAAAAAAGGAGCTGAAATACCTGGGTGAATAAGACATTAACCAGCCAGCTGAAATGGTGAACAGGATGGTGGAGGAACTAAAATGAGTATAAAGTGGAGTCATATTTGTGTCAATAGCGTTAACTCTAAAGCAAAATGACAACTGTGACATAGCTTTATGCACTGTTTCCCTGTTGTTTCTCATGTCAAAGTAGCCTGCTAATGTGTTTAAGGGTGATACAGATCCTACAGTATTAACATAACTATGAAAAAACTAAAGAGACCTGCTAGTGGTCTTGAAAGCACACCTGTGAACCAAGAGCATATGGTTTTTAGAAACTTTGTATTCTCTGAATAGGTACAGTATTTTGTGGGTAGGTACTTTCAGTGAACCAGCTTTGACATCTCACTGGGAGGTGCAACATGGATGTCTGTGAGTTTGAAATGGCCCAATACTTCTGGTCATACACCCACTGGTGTTTCTTCCCCATAGCCATCAAAAGAGTGGTGAAGAACAATTTCTCTTTTCTCTGACATACTTTTCTATGACTTAATTCTCTCAATTGGATCTGTTGTTGGCTCTCAGGCCACTGAAAAAATTAGACTTACATCTGTAAGGACATGAGGGTTGTGTCTGTGTACACAAACCTTTTTTCACATCCTTCCTCCCAAATAGCTTGATTTTCTTCTCCTTAATGCATATGGCTTTGAGATGCCAGCTATCTGCCAAAAGCTGAAGACTTGCCCAAGCCAACTTTGGCTAGCAAATTAGTCAGCATGTGTTTCTACTATGTATGCTATTGGCTTAATTAGGTTTAATTAACAAGTGCTTATGTCTGTTGTAGGGGACAATGGCTATCTAGTCAAGGCTTACTTATTGGCAACATATGGTATTTTGGTGAATGTCAGAACAAGTATAATGAAGCACTTAGAACTTGTTCAGTTCAGACTTGGAACACTAAAAATGTTTTTCAGATGTCTGCGCAGTTCTTATTTCTTTGAAAATGGGCCTGGTGCTTCTTTCAGCATGTTGTGACCTAAGGAGATGGGACGTGGGAAGAAACTGTCATAATATTACATGATTTAAGCAAAAACTTGCATGCAAAACAACAGAGGTACCTGAAAGTATAACAGTACTATTTTAAAATGGCATCATTTTAAAAACTTACTAAAAAATTCCTTCTTTGTATCCTAATGCAGTCATGTATGTCCTAGACTTTACAGTGATAACCAAAGAAGTAGGACCTACATTACAAAAGACACAGAAATTTAGCATTAACTTTAAGTAACTTGCAAAGCAGGATACAATTAGAAATGTATACTCATGGACTCTATACAAGCACAGATACTAACACTAGTTAAAAAGATTTGCCGCAAAAAAAATAGGCAAATCCCACATAATAAAAGGTGCTGGTCTAAGCAAACATGGACTTTGTAATATAATGCTTTTTAATAGGATTGGCCAGTAAAAGTACAAATTCAGAACAATAGTTTGCCATTAAAGTTAATCTTCTGATCCAAGGTCGATGCTGACAGTATTTCTGTCTGGATTTTAGCTAGGAGCTCATTGGCAGTTTAACTGCCTCTGAATAAGAATCTTTATTCTTTCATGGAATTATCTTGAATTTTGCTGGAAACAAAGCTCTTTTCTTTTATTACATCTTTGAATTCCTGCTTTCGGGCCTGTACTCGCAAACCAACAATGGAAAATAGAGTCACGCCAGTTCTGGCACCCCTTTGGCATAAAGTGGCATGCAAACTGAATTTACAGGCTTCTGAGGAGATTGCCTTATAAACGGAAATTTCCAGAAGCAAATTTTCATTCTGAATTAGTGTTCTCACCATCAATCTCACTTCTAATATTACTGAAGGGACTCTACACCATGCCCTTCCTCACCCCTCAGATAAAGAATGATAGCTCTCTTGTTGGTAGGCAGCTTTCATAGCTCCTTTCTCCCTGGAGGAGCCAGGACCAGGAGGTTATTCAATACCATCTCATGTTATTGCCAGGGATGGGGGAAAGGGAATCTCTTCCACGGAGAAGGGTCCCTCTGGTTGAGTAAATGTGGCAAAGGGAGCACTGGGGGACCCCATTTCCAAGCAATCACACACAAATTGTTTGCCTATCCTGTAGATTTTGTTATTGATTGTGCTGCTGTTACTGCTCCCTTTCTTATCTCATTGCTGTTTCCAGTAAATTGCTCTTATCTCGGCCCATGATCTTTAACTTTTATGTCTCCCGTTCTCCTCTTCAGCATGCCATGGGGGGAAGAGGAAAACGAGAGGGGGAGAGAGATCGAGCGACACATGGTTTCAGTGGGAACACCATTCCTAAACCGTTACAGACACAAATAAGATATATCAATTGTAAGGGACTGCATGGTTCGTGGTTGTAATAGGACAAATACTCAGCCAGTCTAAAGCTGAAGCATGGAAAAAGACAACTCAGGGGATCAGACGCCCTGTGTGATTACTACTGTGGAAGAATTTTATCAGTCTATAATTTATAAAGAAATGTCACAAAACCTCTAAATCGTTGATATTTTACCAAGACTGGTAGAACCAGATGGCACTTCAGCTTCTTGTTCTAAGAAAATACTATAAAATAATTAGAGCGTGTAAAAGCTCACAAAATTAAATTTTATAATGCTGGCAATATGCTTTAAAGAGGAAAAAGGAGGAACTAATTTTGACTAATTGAAATTATATTGCTTAAATGCAGTTTGTAGGAGAAAGCTGATTTTAAACTATCCACAGTCCTTCAGTGCCTTAATGATTCAGATGAAGTTTTCACAGTCAGGGCAAATGCAGCCCTAGTACAACCCCATAGGAATCAGTGATATTATACCTCTTACACTAGATTTGATTTCAGTACGTATTCTCTTGTTTTTAACAACCAGACCTTCTGATTGGTTCATACTGCAGTCATGAAAAATATAAACAAACACATTAAGAAAGCTGAACAATGTTTTTGGAGGAGAGTATTTCCGTCACCACCTTTGCAATTCAACCTCCACAGTTATTGTTAGTAAAATCCTGGAAGATCTGAGGCACCAGTTTCTACTCAGAAGACGTGGACATTAGACAGAGTTTCTCCTCAAAGTTTAATGACTAGGCTTATAACAAAACTCCTTCTCAAAATAAAAGTTTACTAATACGGTAGACAGGAACAGCTCACCAGCTCTGGTACAACAATTCTTTTGTTGGCCAGAGCCTATGTGAACAAGGAAAGTCTCACGAAATACATTCTTATTTGTGGAAGGGTAAGACGTGTCTTCCGAGAAATGCTGCAGTGGTTATGAAATAGTATTTTATTTCATCACAAGATGCAGAAATACTTATAGAAAGTGAAATGTAGCTAAGATCTTTTTTAATCCACTCCAAGAATGGCAATGTAGAATGAAATATGTATAAGAACTATACTTGAAAGCAACATTATAGCAACACTAGAATGGAAATTCTGTTTGTCCAAAGAAGTAAAGAAGCTCCAAGTCAAACTTCTCACTGAAAGCATGAGGGTGTCCCTCATTACTTCTGAAGCACATGACTCTTTTAATTATTTATAATTGCCCAATATACACATTGAGTGAAGTCTCATAACTTAATGACTGACAAGGAAAAAAAGTTGTTCCTTCCCACCCTATAACCTGTGAACATTGTAGCACACAGACCTTTTACATATGCTGGAGCAAAGGAAAAAATAAAGTATCCTCACACAAGAATAGATTTGAAATTCTGATGACTGGTGCTCAACTGAAACAGTGGTATGCTGGAAAAACAGGGAATGAAATTCTACTCTTTCTGTCTCCCCTCTATTCCTCCAATGCACTTTAGAGACTCTGGCTTTCCCAGCTGCCTAAAGAAAAGGCTAATGTTCTGAACTGTGGATGAAGGTGCTCCTTGTGAGAAATATATCCACTCAATCCCAAACCTAAGCAGAGGACTGAGATAGAAATTAAGGCATCAACTGTCCTGAAATTTCCCTGTATCCAGGATCAGGCAGGTCTGTTTTCTCTCCAGGGTTCTCCATTGGCATCACTCTTCATTTTTGTTGTACCAGTAGCTGGAATGCATAACATAGAACTACATATTCACCAAGTGCTTAAGCCCAAGAGTTGTCAAAAGTCCCAAATCCCCACATGAACCTTGGCCTCAGCTCAGGGCCTGGCCATATCCCTACACAAATCAACAAGGGATCACACTGCAGTATGAGTAAGGCTTCAATTTCACTTGAAATGGTGGAAAGTGTAACTGAAAAATACTGGAACAATTTTTAAACTCCAAAGGCCCTTTAAATCATCCTCCTTCCTACATTCTTCAAAATCCCTGTAACTGTGGCCTTCATCTTAGCACCAAGCACTACGTTGCACAGAGACAAGATTAGCCTTGTCATAGTGAAAAATAACCATCTGGCAGTCCTGGTACAGTGTGAGAGTGTTCTACTCAGAAAAGAAACAGTGCATTTTAACTACGGACAGCTAGGTTCATATCTAATACCATTACTGTGTTTAAAAGTAACTTTAATTGTTGTCACTTTCCCTAAGAGAATCAATGACATTTTTCCATGAGAAAGTGTGTGGTGACAAAATTGAAGGGGTGTGTGCAATGACATTTAAATTTTGTCCCTCTATTCAAAAGTCCCCTTGCCTGCAGAAAATTATAAAAAATATCTATATTTTTAATAGTATCTGCCAGAATTTCATTCCCAGGTGTCAGTTTTCTGATTCAGAGCAGTATTTCTGTTTGCCACTCCTCTTCTGAACATGTCACACAGTAAGAAAAGCACTGTTGCTGACATGACCCTGATAGGCTGACACACAAACAGAAATGAAAATTATGATGTTCAGTCTCCTGCTCATTGCCAGAATGCCCTTACAATGACACTACTCAGACTAAGCGTTTACTATGGAAAGGAAACAAAGAAGTTTGCTCTGTATGCCTTCCATGAGACATTTTCTCCAACATAAAGTGACTTTCAAAAGTTGTTTTAAACAGGATGAAAATTAGGAAACTGCTTTCCTTCTATGCACTGAGACAAATCAAAACTACAGAGGAGAAAAATCTCCTTAACATTCTTAAACTAGTTCTTGTAGGCCAAACAATACAAAAGCATTCACATGCATATAAAAAGGAATTATAGAAAGAGTAATTTATTATATTATTCATCAGATAGTATACTATTCAAAAGATGTTTGACTGCATAGGCCTTTAATTTTCAACACAGCATCTGCTGCAGTAAAAGCTGGTATTAAAAAGCAATGACCCCTAGATGGGCAGAGCTTTAGGCTCCATGTGGTAGCTGACCAACTAATGTAAAATCATCAAAAGCAAAAGTCAGAATAGACATAAGAATAACTCAGAATGTCTTTTCCTCTCCTACTTCTTTCCCATTTCAAAATAATTCCACTCCTCCACAAAGTGTATTAAAGATTACCCCCTAATTACATTATAACTACACACGTTATGTTTTGCTGCTGGATTTCATAATAATGGCTGACCTGGATGTCAACAATGTGGTCAATTTAAGTAGAGTTTACCCAGCATTTCTTCATTATGTGTATTGTTGGATTGTCCATGACAATATGCAGGATATGGAATTTTTGCATGCATTAGGTTTGTGCAGTTCATGGAAAGACACTTGGGGCAAGCTTACCTTTCCTTTTTTTTTTTTCCCTATATTGCATCTTTCACACTAATCAGACTTTATTTATTTGTTAGAAGAGAAAAAATCTTCCAGGAATGGTGAATGTAAAGTCTAATTTCAGATTGTGAGTCTCTCAGGCAGAAAGTATCTTGTTTTTTCTTTGTGGTGTTGTGTTTATCACAAAGGGATCCAAAGCCTCACCTCAGTTCAGTACAAAAAGGAGACATTAATGACTTTCTGTGAAATACACATAGAAGCATAATCATATGAGCATGGATTTTGCAGCATAAAATGTCAATCATCCATATAAGAATGTATTATTTTTACAGCATTAAACAATGGTTTTTTTAAGAAAACAAGAAAAGCCAATGGTGAGGAATGTTGTAATGCCTGCAAAATTTTCACACTCTCATGAATCAAAATATGAAAATATAAATTAATATAGGCAGTCTCAAACCCATGAAAAATGGGTTCCATGCAATTGAAATAGGCAAACAAGATGCTTTAGTAATTATTTCCAAACGGAATCCAAAAATACTAAAAGTATTTTTAAAAATATGATTAGGAAACATACCTAAGGTAAATACAAAGTTCTTAAAGAATCTTTAATTTATTCGATTTTTATTATAAATTGAATGATCTTCCAGTCTCAAAGACTTTATTCAAGTAAACTGAACTTTAAGTATCAATTAAAACTCTACTGTAATATAATATAATGAAGTCCATGCTGTAAAAGTGTTATTCGGAACTTAAAGATGCACTTGGGCAGTTTGTTTAACTATTAAATACAGAATTCTCAAGACAGACAATTTAATCTTAT
>VZRQ01000581.1:7093-18451 GCA_013397975.1 Machaerirhynchus nigripectus
TATATATGTGTATATATATATATTTTCTAGTAAAGAACTGTTGTTCCTTTTCCCATTTTTTTGCCTGGAAGCCCCGTCATTTTGAAGTTATAGTAATTTGGAGGGAGGGGGTCATGTTTCCATTCCAGGAAGGTTCACACCTTCCTTGGCAGACATCTGGTTTTTTTAAACCAAGACAACTTCCTTGCAAGTCCTCCCTTATCAGTGAATACATTTAAATGGGTGCAATTCAGAGGAAGCAGGCTGTGTCTCTGGATAGTTCAGAGCAGTTTCACAGGGATGAACACTGGACATGCATTGAGAACACACTCCTCCCTGGAAGAAAAAACAGTTGGGACACTCCACACTTCTTTCTGGTGAACCTGATCACTAGCACTGCTTGTTGTATCAGATTGCTCATTTTTTCCTCTAGTAATTATTTTTTTTCCTCTAGCAATGAGTACATGACACGAACAATAAATAAATGTGAGAAGGAAGCTAGGGGAAGGCTGAGGCTTGGTGCTCCTACTATTCTTTTATTGAAAATCAGAGATTTGGTCTTTCTGCATGAGCTCCTACATAGCCCCTCACAACACAGCACTTTTGAGGTCTCATTCCTAAATTTAGTAATATGAAGAATATGAGCTGGTGGGTGCAGCTCAAAAGTCCAGTCAGACTAGCTCTTTTAAAATTCTATTATTTTATAGACTTTTACTTCACCAGAAGTATTACAAAGGCTGATGATGACTTTGCACCTTTAATTACTCGATAGAGTTTGTGTGTTGAAATACAGGCTTCAGAGCTTTTACAATAAGGAAAATACATTAATTCAGTGGTATCCACTTCACAACAGTTCTTTCATCCACAAAACTGAACATGAGTGAACAAAACATTATCAGGGGTCTAGGAGAAGAGCCCTCTGTGGTGCTATTTAATCAGTTTTTTAAAAATCACTAAATATTTTTCTTGAGAAATGTTTTTTTTTTTTTTTTAATAACACAAAACTTAAATTTTTCCTAAACAGACAAAAACTGTGATGGTCTTTGCCCGCAGTCTAAATCTTTCCTTTGCATCCTGATTGTTCTTATGCTTGCTTCCCACTGTCCTTGGAACAAAGACAGATTGCAGTCAGAGCTGCTTCCATCTGCAGGTGTCCTAGTATGAGATTCTTGTATTGGTGGTTTTGATCACTTAACATAAAATATGTTACGACAAAATCTGAGTTTAGGTTATCCTCAGAGGAGGCTACGATATCTGTCTGTGCAGAAGTGGCGCAGATGGTGTTGTGGACTCTGCCTGTGTTACCAGATGATAAATGGCCTACGCCTAGTGAGCTAACACAATGCTTGTTCTCCAAAAACTACTGGCCTATGGAAACTGCACAATGCCCATTGTGTAAGAAGGAGAACTGGAAGTTCACCAGCCTCAGTGTCCTGCCAACTCAGCCAGGTCACCTGGAACATTGGGGCCTACGACCACCAGGGACCACCAGAGAGACCTCCAGGACAGAAGAACACATGTGTAAAGGGGAGGGGAAAGATGTTAATGATTTCAGGGAAATGATTATTATATGTATATTTAGTCCAGGACAACCAATGAATATGTATGCAAAATACAGTATATAAACAGAAACTTTCCTGTACTCAACATGCACGGCTTTTGGGAGGAGCTATCCCCCCTGTGCATCTGGTGAATAAAGAATGCCCGCTTCTTAATACTACATTGGTGTTAAGGAGTTTTTTTATTTTACCGAATTTTTGGCAACACCTGTGCTCATAGTGAGTATGCCAGCAACACCCCAACCTTGTTCACATATTATTTGCTCTTAGGGAGACTGATTGTGTTATGGATTCAGAACCTTTTTACCTCTAAGGCTGGCTGTGTCCCTGACCCAGAAGACTGAATAGTGAAGGCTACCCAGTACTAGAAGATGGATGTCAGAAATTCACACAGAAAATACAGAACAAAAGCCTTGGGAAAGGAGGAGAAGGTGAAGTAGAGACTAAGAGAGGCAATGTGGTTTGCTTGAATGAAGGAAAACATATTTGATGAGGAGAAGAGCAGAACTGTTAAAAAAGCGGAAATGGCTTGAGCTTATTCTCCTCCCACAGAGACCAGAGGAAGCCAACAGTTTAGACTTTTAAGAACTACCATAACCTGAACATTTTGCAGAGTATCCCACTGGAATATATCCCATTTTTCTGCAGCCATTATCTTGTGAAAAGTTGCTTGAACAAGCTTGTGGTATTTCTGCCTTCCTGGGGTTTCCTGTTTGTGGCAAAAACAGTCAAAACCATTCTGAAGCATTACTAGGGCTATGCTTGTGGCGCTGCTTGGCTCTCAGAAAGCCAAGGGAGCTGGGAGATGAAGACATGGGCCAGTGAGACCCTGTGCCAGACACATTCCAGACATGTGGGAACAATGGAGCTTGGCTACATCTGCTACTAAAGCAATGACTTCAAACCTCTGTTTTGCAGATCCCAAGGGATGCTTCTAAAAGCTGTGTGAAAAGTAACTAAGAAAAGCAAGTCTACTGCCAGCAGGCTCTGCTTGGCAGTGGAGGCATCCACATGTCCTTTGAACAGTGCTAAGGTGTACATAAATGGACTGAACTGGCTGTTCAAAAGCTTTTGTTGATGGGTGTCATTGCTCAATCCTTCCCCACCCAAATCACTCTTTTCATTGGCAGCTCAGAAAGAGCAGCCTCTCCAAGCAGAAGTCACTAATTTTGCAAGTGGGCACCTGTCCTTATCCCATCTTCTCTCCCTTACCATCTTCCTTCACTAATTTCAGTGTTTCTAAAATTCTCAAGCAGCAAATCTTCTACCATTCCTCTTGGGAAACTAGTGTTCAGCCTGTTGCTAAAAGAAACCAATTTTTTCCAGCTTGTCTTTGGAAGACAAGGAGAAGCACGGAAAAGCCAGTTGAGAGCATCTGCCCAATTTCTTGCTGCCACCAAGGGTCTGGCTCCTTTGTATGATCTCAACAACCAAACAGAGCAGTGAGCAATGCAGTGTGTTCCAACAACATCACAGGGTCTTACAAATAAAACTTGACAAAGTCCTGGCACGATTTATGACTACTGTTGTGGAGTTTGGGAATTAATTAATTAACAGAGAGGTTCTGATCTGCAGTTCCTGTTCTACTTAATATATGGTAATTCAAGAAACTTTATCATATTCTGCTGTCATTCTAAGTGGGGTCCTCCACTAAAAACTGCAAAGCGTATAATCCTGTGGACTCAGGGGGGGTTCCTTCCTCCTGAATGCAGGTAAATGATACACTGGTGTACTGAAGCTTGCATGGAAACAATAGAAACACTCTAAATGAAAGTATTCATCCAATAACATCCTTTTTTACAGCAATTGCTGGCACTGTCTGATACTGTCGTACAGAGATGTGCCAAAGCAGCTCCAGCAAAGTATGGCCATGCCGTTTCAAGTGAGGAGGAGGTATATAGCAAAGCATACAGAGATGGATTGTTCACAAGCCTTTTTTAAGTCAATAAGTATGGAGAAGGGATCATCATCAAAAAGGAACAGGGGAACTACTGTGATATAAGCAGCCAAAGCAGAACTACACTCTAAACCATTTTGTGTTACGTGAAGTGGCATCATACACTCTCCTGCTGTCAGGATTAGGTGTTATGTGATGTGGTGTCGTATTTCATGTTCTTACTAAACTGCCTGCCCTGTCCACATGGCTCTCCCCACCCCTATTCCTGACCACTCCCTCGGGTTCTCCCTATTGGTCTCCTGGTACCCCAACTCCACCCATGTAGTCCATGCGCTCTCTCTGCCCCCCTCATCCCCAGATAAACCAAGGGTCAAGGCCATGTGACCCTCTCTCTGCATTGGGGTAGTGCTCTCGGCACTGGGGCAGCAGCTCTCTCTGCCTTGGGGCCCCAACCCCCCCCCCGCCTGGCCTGGCCATGCCATGTACTGGCTCCCGACCTCTGGGGGCCAGCACATGGGCCAGCGCTAGGCTCCTGGGGGCCATGGAATAAAGACCTTCTCCAGCCCCATGCGAAGAGCCTTCTCGCCTCCTTTATCACCCATCTCGTTGCGGAGCCACAGCCAGCCAGAGCAACACTCTCTGGGCAGGCTGTGGCATGCCACACCACCGCAAGAAACTACAAACCGCAACAATGTGAGACTACCCAGAACATGTAAAACAGTCATATCAAACCCCTAATTTCAACCAGGCTGGGCTGCCTCTGCCTCCTTCAGACTGCATTGTCACCAGTCCTGAGCCCAGCTGTCCCTGCATCCCCCCAGGGGATGGGATGCAACATAGCATTTGGGCCTGTCAGCTCTGAGAAGGGTCTTCGCTTCTCTCTCAGTGTGTTTTGCAGTAGGCAAATAGCAATGAACATCATCCTTGCCCATCTTAAGGTCATTAGGGATTGCAGCTTAGAGCACAGAAGAGTGCTTTTCCAGTCCTTTACCTTGTTCGTGCTATCATGTTGTTCTTCTTGGGCTGCTGATTAACTGGGCTTCCCATGTTGCCGTTCTTCAGGGAACTCTTCTGAGCCAGCTCCCTCTGCTTCTCTGCATATGGGATACAAAGGGGGAAAGCAAAATTAGGGCAACAGCCTGGTTGGCCACCATACAGCTGTAGAAACCCAGATTTGATAGCAGCAAAAGGCATAGCGGATAAATAGCAATGGACATGGCCTCTCCATCTCTCAAGAAAGGACACTGGATGAGCTGTGTCCCATTGTCTCCAAGGTCACCAAAGGCTAAAGCTAACATACCCTCTGTATTGGGTCTGACTGAGGTAAAGTTCACAGCCCTCACAGTGCTGTGCTTTGCATTAGTAGCTGGATGGGTGTTGATAACAGACCAGTGTTTCGGCTACTGCTGAGCAGTGCTGTCCCTCTGACATTTCTTCCCCCATCAAAGGGATGGGAGTGGGCAAGATCCTGGGAGGGAACACAACCAGGCCAGCTGACCCAAATTAGCCAAGGAGATAGTCTATACCATATGATGTCAGCTCAGATATATAAGCTAAGGGAGAGAAGAGGAAGGGGGGGCATTTGTGATTCTTCAATGTCTGCCTCCTGAAGGAACCATTCGTGTGCTGAAGCCCCGCTTCCCAGGAAGTGTCCGAACATCACTGCTAATGGGAAGTAGAGATTGACCTTTTTTTCTTTAGCTTATGCGCACGCAGATTCTTGCTTATTTCTTTCTTTCACTGTAATAAAACTGCCTTATCTCACCCACTGGTTGTTGTCCATCTTGTCTTCCCTGTCCCATTGGGAAAGGGAGTGATAGAGCAACTTAGTGAACATCTGGCACCCAGCCAAGATCAACCCACTACACCCTGACTCACAGCAGCTTCTTGACAACACACACTAAGATGATCATAAAACTTCTGGCTAAGAACCAGCTGGGGTAGAGACCTTGCCTCTATCTGCACCTGATTGCTGCATGGATTCTAAAACTGTGCTTTGTGCTGGGCAAGGGGATTTAACCTTTAACTTTTTCCCCTCCTACTGAGGCTGCCACTGAGGGGCCCAGTGGGGATAGAAAAGTGTGTCCATCAAAGCATCACCACCATTTAGTGTTAGCCCAGCCTAGCTTGACACCAGGCCTGAGTTATTACTGTTTCCCTTTATGGCAACTCAACAGACTAACACACCCCACAACAGAAAATGTTGACCCTGCTTCTATTCCTGGCAACCTGTGATGTCTCCATGTCTCCTATGTGTCTTTCTCTTTTATCTCACATTGATTCTTGAGAGCTTTCTTTCTTTATTAAAAAAAAAAGTGAAACATTTTGCAGCTGTATTTTTAAATAGTATAGTTTCCTTAAATTTCCAGAGCTTGTTCTACTTGCTGCTGAAATGTACCTTAAAACTTGGACAGTACATCAAGCTTTCTTTGTGTATTCAGTGCAAGAGGGATTTAAATTAACTTCTCATTTAGGAGAGACTATTTTTCTTAATAACTTCTTACCACATATTCACAACTAGAATTCAGGTCCAAAAGTTAAGCCTTCTGCAGATATGCAGTGTTTGTGCTGTATTAATACGTTCCTGCCTCCAGTAGGGATAGGAGCCCATGTACAATGGGTTATCATATAAACTGATATTCAGTTTTCTAGTTCAAAGTCCTTCCTTGTTTCTTGTGGAAAATCAGTTGGGTTGAGCTAGCAATTAGCCACAAATGTTGAGCTAACTGCTCCAATCTCATTCTGCAATGCTAGACAAGGCTTGTAGGGAAAAGCCAAGCATGAGGCCAGTAAGGCAGGAAAGGGCCTAGTTAAAAACATTCTCCAGAGTTTGAGAAAATGTTGGGAACTATTTTTGTGCCATGCCTGAATAATAGGTGTTTACCAGACTGCTGGCTGGGGAACCTGAATAGTTAATTTGTTTTGCTTCTGCTTCCCTGTGGTGTGTGAAATGTGCTGGTATAGGTTTTTTTCTCTTGTGGATTTTATTTCCTTTGGAGAGAAAAGCACCTTTTCTCACTTGTCTTGGGAAAGTGGCATGCCTACCAGGATGTATAAGTGCCAGATGGGCCAACTCTGATCTTTTCACATAGGTAAAAGCAGGGGGACACATGTCCAAGACCACCTTCTTGAGGATCAAATAAACATCAGTGTGGATGCTGAAAGTTGGTCGCTGAGAGATTTTCCAGCTCTCTGCCAGCGTCCGTGGGAAAGCAAGGACTTTCACACAGATGCTGGCCAAAACAGTTAGAGGTTTTTGTAAACCAATCCTTTATCTTGCAGGTGCAAGTTGTTATGCTGTATTGTTGTGGTATTGACTGTGAGAAATACTTTGAAATGAGTGTTGTAAGGTTTAGCCAATCATTCTGAGAGGTGGATGGTCGGCGACCAATAACCTTATGCCATTCAAGTGAACTAAGATATAAAATCAGTCTGTATATAAATAAATAATTCCATTCCATCCTGGATTGGGCCTATGTCGTTTCTTGCCATCCCCGGTACAACAGCGACACATCAGAGATACCTAGAGACTGTGGTGATGAGCATGACTGAGGAACCTGCAAAGAACACTACATACTGCTACAAACCCTGCCCAGCTCTGCTCCTGCCAATGGCTGAGCTGAATAAATGCTCATTGAACTTGGCCGGAAAAGGATCAGACTAATAACTCTCTGGCATGAGATGCAAAATCAGAGCAATTTTTCAGGACCAGAACCTGAAAATGCATGGGTTATCTTTGTCTCCAGAATAAAAGGCTGTTGTTTTGCAGGCCACATGAATTTTGCAGTTCAGACACAGAAGAATAAAGTGGGCTTTAATGGAGGCAAATGTTTACAACTCTAAATACAGACTTCCACTCATCTACACCAGCACTGACCACAAATACACAGCACTGAGACAAGCTGCCAATGCGGCAGGAGGCTGTATAATTCACAAAAGGCACTTGACTCAGAAAAAAAAGGTTACAGGTTTCATTTTCTGCCAAGACATTTAAGGCCTGATGGAGCCTTTCAAATGGACCATCACACTTTGCTTTCTATTGAATGCTCAGTACAAGCACTAATGCTCTTCTCTAACTCAGATTACTCATTCGGTCAATGAATCTGGGCTTTTGTTAATTGTCTTTTTCCTCCAATAGATCTCCCCATTACTATTTCTATGCTCTTACTGAGGGCTACTGCAATGTGTGGATCTGAACAATATGAGATTTCTTATTAAATCCCTTCTTTCACTTATTTGGTGGCTTGAAGTGAACATTCCTAAAGCAATGTAAGTGCGGTAGGAGCATTCATGCCACTGTCCCCAGCTAAATATCTTAAGCACAAATCAACAGTTCAGCTTCCTCTTGGATGCTATGAATCCAGAGTCCCTGGTGGCCAAAAAGTGAGGGCTAGCAGGAGGAATGGAAGTCTATCTGTATTGGATTTGCATGGCCAGGTTTTGGTAACAGGGGCTAGAAGGGTGGCTTCTCTGAGAAGCTGCTAGAAGCTTCCCCCATTTCCAACCCCTCCGTGTCCTTATCTCAACTCATGAGCCTTTTGCTATATTTTCTCTCCCCTGTCCATTTGAGGAGGGGAGTGATAGAACAACCTTAGTGGGCACCTGGCATCCAGCCAGGGTCAACCCACCACAGCCCTGGGGTGTTGGGACAAGCTCCTAGAAGGTGGTGGAGATGCTCATGAGTCATTTCAGGCTTTGAGGCAAGGAAACCATCTTTCTGAGCCTTACGAATATTATGAACCACTACTACTTCCACCATCACCCAAAGAAGCTGTTCAGATGACAATGTCCAGAAGTAATTCTGGGCTATAAAATCCATCACACCAACCATCAGGTCCATCAGAATGGGGGAATGAAATTTTTAGTGCCCATTTTGTGCTCAGTGCTTCCTCCTGGCATAGTAGGTGGAGTTTATGAACTCCATTTCTAGGTAGTGAGGTTTTTCCCAGGCTTCCAGCTCTTTTGGTTTTGGCCCCCAGACGTTTCTTTGAAGGCCAGGGCCCCAAACTCTAAGTACCTAAGTTCCCTCTAGAAATGTGACTGATTTAGGCACTTCTGAAGCTGTTACTTTTGGGGCCTGAGATTTTAACAAAAATCTGTGGTTTCACAAATTAAAATATTTCTCATAGAAGCTGCAATCAAACACATAAACCAGCACAGTAAAGAGAAGGTGAGAGAAGAAACTACAACCAATCCTCAATAAGTAAATGGCATTTTTCTTTGAAGTTTTCCCCATATTGGCTGATGATACACCCAAATGAGCATGAATCCCAAGATCACAACCCTCCATTGACCCAACTGTGCTAACCTTTGTGTGAAACCTGGGAACTATGCACCTGGGGAATTCTCAGGGCATGAAAAGCTAAGATGCTGTTTCCTTCTCAGTAATTCCAGACACTCCAGTATGGTAATCAAGTATTCCTCACCGGACTGTGTTCCCACATGTCTTTCCCAGCCTCAAGGCCACTGCTTATTGGGGGCATGGCCTCATCAGAAAGGATAGGCAGTTTGCCCTCAGCACTTGGCAGTTTCTGCCTCTGGCTATGAAAAGACTCTCCAGGTCCAGGACTGCCTATGCTGCCTGCAGCATTCCAGTATGTGCAATGAACTTCCAGGAAGGCAGCTTGATGGAAAAATCAATGTTAAACCTATGCAACTAACTAACTCAGGGCAACTCTTGGGCACCAGAAGAATGAGGAAGGGTTGTTAAGGGTCACTCCCACCAAATACAGGGGAAAAGGAACATACAAGAACAAATGAAGAGATAACAAATATCAGTACTCAAATGATGCTATTTACATGGTATTTGCAAGTATTTGAAATAAGTTGTTTAGTTTTCATTTCACTTGGCTGTTCTACTTTTTATCATTGTACCTAGCAAAATACACCCATGTGGTTTGTTGTCCTCCTTCCCGTGAAGTGACTATGGGTGACTGAGCACACTGAGTACAGGTGTGATGGTTTGCAGAGCCAACAGGCAATCATTAGTGATGGCAGCAGGGCTGGTACAGTTTGGGGAGAGACAGCTTCCTGCTGGCTTTTCATGAATTTTCCAGACAGACATTTCCTTGAAGAAACAAGATAGAGCAGAGGAGGCTGAGAGGGCATGAAGTAGCCTGCATGTACCTTTGACATGAAGAAGTATGCCTAGTTTAGAGTCTGAAGATCCTGTCTGGTCATTAGCAGGGTAATCTACCTGGCTCTCCATGCTTCAGTGGAGCCAAGCAGGATTAGCTTTGGTTTCAGTGGAGAGCTCAGAGAACGGAGACAGCTGTGCTTTCACCCTGATGCAATGGGGAATTTGGCTGACCAGTTTCATTTTAGAAAATCCTGGACATTGAGTCAGAAGAGGACCATGTCAAGTGGCACATGTGTGTTCGTGTGTGTATGTGGGGAAGGGGTCCAGGATCCTTTCGATACCACTATACTACTCTGTACAGCATGAGGGACATCTCTTTGTCTGGACCTGCAAACCAACACATCACATCTCACCCCTCCTTTCTTATCTACCTTGACGCTTCATCTTTAAGGCACTTTGTCCCCTTATGACATTAAAATAATTTAAAGACAGAAGATAAATCCACTCAACAAGCAAGCTGCTAGCCTCACACTAGCCTGTTCTGCCTGCTGACCCCATCCGGGCCATTTAGCATCTGCTCCAAGTGCTGCTTCAAGGTAAGCTCTACTGGTGACAAGAAAACAGCCAAGGAAGCCCACAGAGCTTCCAATAATATTCCTGTCTTATGACATTCACTTCAGTGAATAACACTGAAGTATACAGGAGCAAATGAAATACATGCTGCAGACATGATCAGGACCATAATCGGATCCTGTCTGGCAATAGTCTCATGATATAGCTGCACACCAAGGTCCTCAACAAGATGGTGCCCCAGCATGCTAAGCACTCAGCAAATCACTCCTGCCCTGGTGTGCTTTCACCTGCCTGACTCAGGACATCAGAGGATGGGCAAATAATAGAGAACACACTCCCATGGGGAACCTCAGTTAGAGAAAATTGCATGTAAGTCAAGAGGGGCTGAATTCCCCCCTTACTACTGGGAACAGCTACAAACCTAATGAATTATGTTAAGAAATACTGTATTAATCAGTGCAATTTAAAAGGGTTAGCTGTTTAACTGGCTGGATGTGTCTAGCAGCTTTATAATGAGGCAAGATAGTAATGGAGCATGGGAAGCAGAATGGACTTAATGTGAATGTGTCTATAGTAAAATCAGATTTGAATATATCCTAACAATTATTCCTTGGTGTTGTGGTTTGACACTGGCCAAACGCCAGGAACCCACAAAAGTTGCTCACTCACCCTCCCCTGCCACAGCTGGGCAGAGGAGAGAGAAATTTAATGAAGGCTTCATGGAGTTGAGATAAGCACCGGGAGAAAACACTCCAAGGGCAAAACAGGCTCAACTTAGAAGTACAAAGTGAATTTATTGCTAACAGAATCAGAGGAGGATAATGAGAAGTAAAATAAGCCCTTAAAACCACCTTTTCTTCCACCATTCCCTCCCTTCTTCCCACTGACAGCACAGGCAGAGATGGGGGTGAGGGTTCTGGTCAGTTCGTCACCTGAGGTTATCTTCCGCTGCTCAGGGAGAGGAGTCCTTCCCCTGTGAGACCGTGGGGTCCCTTCCCACAGGAGACAGTTCTCTGTGAACTTCTCCAGCATGGTTCCAAATCTCATGAGCGGCAGTCCTCCCAAAACTACTGACGTGAGTCCCTCCCACCGGCAGACAGTCGTCCCAAAACTGCTGTGGTGTGGGTCACTCTTCCGCAGGGTGCAGTCCTCCCAGGACAGGCTGCTCCAGACTGGAAGCAGGGGCCCTCTCTCCACTAAGCAGGGGCCCTCTCTCCACTGGGTCTCCCACTGGATCACAGCCTCCTCCAGGCATCCACCTGCTCCAGCAT
>VZRQ01000582.1:10871-20871 GCA_013397975.1 Machaerirhynchus nigripectus
TCCGGATCTGCTCCCGGCATGGCAGTGACTGTAGCAAAGGGGCACCCGCCAGTGGGACATTTCTGCCTCAGCTCTAGACAGAAATGCTAGGGGCAAACTGTCTGCCACTGGGCTTTGGGCCTGGAAGCTGGCAAAGCCGGGCCTTGCAGGGAGCTGCGCCTTGGCACGGCCCTGGCTCTTTGTCAGATGGGGCTGGCTTGGCACAGGGGCTCGGTCTCACTCGGCACAGGCAGCTGCAGCGTGTGGGGAATGAATCCCTGCCGGCCTGCTGCCCCAGAGCATCCCCGGGAGCAGCCGTGTTCGAGACCGTGACTGTCACCTGCACACGTAAGGACTCGGAGCGGCTTTACACACCACGGCTGTGGCACGGACACAGACATGAGTGGCCGCACAAGTGCCCATGGCACTGTCTGCATGCTGTCCCTGCTGCTTCTCCTCCAGGCACCAGGGGGTCGGCAACTCCCAGCCACCGCTCCTGCAGCCAAGAGATCCTTGGGACACTGTGGGAGCTTGTGGAGGTCAGCGGCCATTGTGCCACAGAGGGGCCGCACAGAACCCACGGTGCCTTGTGGCCTGGTGGCTCCCAGGAGACCCTTTGTGATGTTGTGGAACCTGACGGAACCCTGGCTCCACTGTGACACCACAAAAGCTAAGGGAACCCAGGAGACCCTTTGTGATGCTAGGGAAGCTGATGGAACCCTGGGGACCACTACCACAACTACCATTCTTTTCTTTTTAATGCTAGAGGTAGTCATCCGTCCGACAGACAAAGTAGAATTGGGAGGCTCACTGGGCAGATTATTTACTTATATGTCATCTGGCTGACCCTCCTCACCAGGACCTCATACCTATTCTGAAGTAGCACCTGGGTAGGCGATATGTAGGATATCCCCACACCAGGCCTATAAATTTTCTACCCAAAAACCCGTAGAGAAGAGATGAACCATAAAGTTTTATAACCGTTCTACCTAACCGTGACTCTACATGCCAGGAGCAGGGTAGCTCCAAGCATAACTGGCACATAGACACGTGCACCAAATATAAGCAAAGATGGCACGAGGATTTGAGATAATTGTCCAAAAGATTAATTCTTGAGGCAATGGAACCTACAGAACTACCCCAGTGACGTGAGGAGGGTCTAAGACACTCCATATAGAAGACCAAGGAATGGCACATTAAAAGAAGGTACTACCAAAACTGAGGAAGGTGGATGAGAACATCTTGTATACTTTCTCTGGTCTCAAAAAGTAAAAATGTAAAGATGCTGGAATAAGCTCGATCCAGAAAAGTACATGAGTAGAGACCCTTGCTGCTGATACGGCCCGGAATGATGCTGATTAAGTAGACTGTGTAAAAACCTTGGACACGATGGCATCTGAGGCCTGTGATGTACTCCTATGGCAAAAACAGCCACACCAGCATCAAGATTGTCAAAAACAAGGCAACTCTCATTTTAATTAAAGGAAAAGAATAATTTATTAACAAAGAAAAATTAAGGAAACAACCAAATTAAGTTTCTTAAAGAAAAATAATAACCCGGGAACACAGTGATAAGAGACTCTTTTAGCCTGTTCGGCTTGAGCCCAAAGCAGAGACCAGCAGCGCGGTGGCTTGCTTTAGCTAGCCTAAAGCAAAAAAAAATATTTAAGACTCTAAATAGAGTATCGGCCCAATGACCACCACGCCGGGCTTGCACCTGCTACACAGAGGCAAAAGCACAAGAGCCCCTCCTTACCCCGTGCACCAAAATTTATACCCCCTTGGCCCCTGCCCAGACTGCCCACTGTCCCGCCTCCATGCATAGGGTGATTGGTGAACCTTAAAATGATGTAAGATCTTTCCCCCAATGACTCGTTGTCTGTAAGGGGAGTGATGTCATCCGTCTCAAAGGCGGGAAAAGTCCTCATTAAAATTCCATGTTTCCTTGGAGCCCGGTTGCAGGCCAACGGTGGACTTCTAAAAATAGTCTCTTAACTGTGGGAGTGAGGGGTCTTCTCTTTTAGAGCACAGCTAAACTGAGGAACTGGTTCAAAAAGAATCAAATGATTTTTCAATAAAAATGCAACTTCCTTAACTCTGTTATGGACTTACAAGCAATGCATAACAATTAAACAGTAGAGAACATAAACCACAACTCTTTTCAATTTCAAGAAGTTATTAGCAACTTAATCACTATTTGAACAGTCATAATTTGAATTAACCACTTTTGAGATCTTGTTTTCTCAATACAATAATCACTTAACTTGGACATTGATCAAACAGGGTATTTCTAAATCTTATAATGCAAATTAGAACTGGGAAACTTTATTGAAATAAGGACAAAATAGAACTTTCTTAATTAAAAGGTATTTAATCTAGTAACTTCATTAACACTTTAACTACTTGTAACTTGATCACTTACAGTTTACATATGCAAAAGCCAGTATCTCAATTTCATGCATGACAAAGATATAACAAAGCTCTATGACACAGAAGACGATGGATACAAACATAAACACAAATAACATAGCATAACATAGACACAATATGACATAGACACGAGTTGAAACTGCCTAGCAGTTTCACCTTATGGACCCATGATTCCTAGTGCAAGATGAGCCAGAGGCTGATGAGGCTGAAGGAAAGAAGGCTCTACAGCAATAGCACATAACAGTGAAACATAACTCTTTACGAGAAGTTAGAGTTAGTTAACAAAGCTGTTAAGAGAATGCTCAAGAAGTTCAGTCAGCCTAGAGAAAGAGGCAACGACTGCCAGGCCATAAAAAGGGATATTTAGAGAAGAACTCTGCCATCGAAGGTCAAAATGATGTCACAAAATGCGATGGACCGACAAATGGCCGAGATGTGAGATGCAGGTGTGCCACAGTCGCAAGCGCTCGGACGTGGCTACGCCGATGGGCAGGTAGAACTGAGACTGGTGACCGCTCCAGACCCGAAGGAGGGCTCCTCGGGTGGAAAGATTCACGATGACATCAAGACTTGAAGAAGGCCAATGATGCGAAACTCACAAGAACACAGAGAGAGGAAAACACCTGATGGCAAGGGCTGTCCCCGATGACATGTCTCTTGTAGGCAGCTGCATCGCTGAACAGGATAATCCCTTGGGTCTCACTCTGCTGTTGTGAAATACTACAAACCCTGCTGTTCTGGGGTTTAAAAGCTACTTTTAATTCAGCAAAAAGGTCTCTGGCTGGGACAGTTCACTGAATTCACTGGTAAATCCCAAAATAACTTTCCAAGTGCATAAAAACCTACACAAAAAGGTGCTGGGTACCAGAGTCAGAGGTGCTTCAGGTTCCCTGAACTGCAGGGAAATTCTCCCGAGTCTGGCTTTGGGCCACTCCCCCCTGCACACTGGCCTCTCCAGACCAGCCATCCTCCTCGGGAAGGCCAGGGAGAAGGGAAGGGGTTTTGGAGCCCCTCTGGTAACTGCCAGCCCTGCTTCCGGTGAGCAATGATGCTGTCAGTACCTGCAGCCCTCATCCCAGCTCATGTCCGTGGATGGTACTTGGGGTGGCCTCAGCAGTGCTGGAGCAGCAGTTGTACCCAGTGTTCTCAAAGGGTGTCTCCAACCTCAAGGATTCTGGTGAACGCTCGGGGACTGACTCAGCTGCACAGACAGGCACAGGAAGCTGTTACACACAGATTATATTGCCATGAGCCAGAGCACTTCAGTGCATCGTTAAGAGAGTACATCGAGCAGGAGAAAAATACCCAGTTACACATTTATCCTGCTCTGTGGTTTGCGAGTGGGGCACGAACACCATTTCATTCTGATCTTGAGAGTTCTGAGAAAATAACAAGAAAGGTGGCACTGAAGATGCCACTTTTTTGACACGCCTGCCCCAGAACCATGGCCCAGGAGGTTTCTGTGGGAATCTGAATTATTTGTGTCATTCGGAAGCTGCACACCCCTAAAGCAGTGCCTTGGGAACACAGTTTCTCACGTGAATTTCGTAGTCTGAGTTGTATTTCCAGCACATTTCAAGACAGTTTAAATCAGACTGAGGTCACTTGGTGACAACACATCAGGCACATCAGGAGACTCACCAGACAATATTCACTATGTACTCTTCATTCCCATCACTCCATCTGCAGCATCCTCTTTTCTCACACATTGAACAATTCTGTTTCAAGGACTGCAATTAGGAAATGGATTCCTGATCCCAGAAGAAAACCCCCAAGGCAATTTTTACTCCCTGCGGACAGAGGGAATGAACAAGGGCAACTGCTGTCACAGGAGGGGAAAAAGAGAGGATTGTGATCAGACACCTTTCCCTGTGAAGGCTTCAGTTTCTGCCTGCCACCCCTAAGCAGCTCGGCCTTGGTACTGCCTGCCTGCTCCAAAATAACCTCCGTGGGGTTCAGCTCCAGCTCTCTGGATCTGCCCATCCCCACTGCTCTGACAGGCAGCACCAATAGCACAGCAGGTGAACACCTGAGCAGGTACAGCCAGGGGCACACCAAGGCCACCAGGTTTTGCAGCACAGCTTATTGTGCTTCACTTTTTTGTGACTTTACTTGTGACTTGTGACATCACTTTTTTGGTAGAGATCCACTGCAATGTAACCTAATCAGAAACATCTAGCAAGACTTAATAATAACCCAGAAGATCCGGTGTACCACCTGTGTGTTACCTCAGTCAGTTCAGGTGGATTTTGTGGGAGAAGAACTGTGTTTCAACCTTTGTACAAACCTGTTCCACTGCTTTTCCACAACACAAAAATTAAGGATTTTTGCTTTTGTTTTTGTCCATGACAATAGGTGGGGTTCCAGTTGTGGGCTCTTTTCCACAGGAAGGAGAATCTGGCAACCCAGTGTCACTAGGCCTGTTTGAGGGCAGCCACTGGGAGTCCAAGGCCAGCAAGACCCTTAGTTCCTGGAAGGTTATGTCTTGGAGAAATCCTGCAACATTTGCAGTTTTAGGAGATGGAATCCCACTTTCAGCCCAGGACTCCTGGCTGGAAACCATGGCTGTTTTTGACAGGAAGAAAAACCACAAAACCCAGTGTCTTAAGGCCAGTTCCAAGGTAGTGTCTGGGAGTCCAAGACCAGGGAGATGTAGCTCATGGTAGCATTTCTCTGGGAGAAATCCTCCGACAGTCACAATTTCAGGAGGCAGTATCCCACTTTCAGACCCTGGCTCCATGCTGCGAAAAGTGGCTCTTTTCCACAGGCAGGAAAACCTGGCAAACCAGTGTCTCAAGACCAGCTGAGAGGTACTGTCTGGGAGTCCAAAGGCAGCCAGCACCCTAGTTCCTGGCAGCTTTTGTCTGGGTGAAATCCTCCAGCGTTCACAACTGAAGGACAGGGAATCCCACTTTGGGGCCCTGGCTCCGTGCTGCGCATGGTGGCTTGCTTCCACAGGCAGGAAAGGGTCTCAGTGTCTCAGGGGCAGTTCACAGGAGGCCCCCAGGGGGCCAGGGCCAGCCTGAGCCCTAGTTCATGGAAGCTTTTGTCTTGGAGAAATCCTCCTACATTCACAATCTTAAGAGGCAGAATCCCACTTTCAGACCCTGGCTCCGTGCTGCAAAAAGTTAGATTAGGGTCAGGTTTAGGGTTGAAGGTGCCCTTGCAATTTTAGGAGGCAGAATCCCACTTTTGGCCCTAGGTTCTTGACCGTGAGTGATGGCCCTTTTCCATAGGGAGGAAACTGTGGCAACGCAGTGTCTTGGGGGCAGTTGAGGCAGCCTCCAGGAGTCCAAGACCAGCCAGAGCCATTGGTCATGGCAGCTTTTGTCTGGGAGAAATCGTTTGATGTTATCAATTTAAGAAGATGGAATCCCATTCTGGGTCACAGGCACCTTACTGCAAAGGAGAGTTTTTTCCACAGGAATGAATCAACCCCAGGTCCCTTCCCTCGGGAATTGAGAGAGAGGACTTTCGATGTGTACTCCATCAAGATTGGCTGGTAAGAAACACTGGATCCTAAGTTACACAATTTCTTAGCTAGCTGTAAATTTAATGGAACCTTTAACTTTATACCTTTATATCCCTTTTTGTCTTATTCCTGTGGAGTAATAGTGTGTTTTAAGTCTTATGTCTGTTAGTTTTGTGTCTATTAAGAAATAATTCATTTTATAATAGACCAAATCAGCCATTATTAAAGAACTTGTGAATGGTAGTGGATTTTGGGGTGCTGGCCACCTCAATAACATGGCTGCCTGCTGCCAGGCCTGGGCAACAGGCAAAGACTGATTTAAACCCACATCATCCATTCATAACACCCCTGCACTCCCCCAAATCCCTGAGCCCCTTCTGATGTTCTGGGGGTGCATTTCCTGTCCCCCAGAAATTAAAAATGTTTGTAATTATGCAAAAAGGCCAGAGAATTGTGAGCGGCATTGTGGGATTCCGGGATTGTGGGATCAGGATTTTGGTGTGCTCCTCCTGCAACCCCTACTCCCAGAGCCCCCTGGAGTGTCTGGGGGTGCCAGTGTGTGAGTGGGGCATCCCCGTGCCGCTCCCACTTTCCCCCAGGTGCCCTGTGCTGGCACTGGATCTGGCCTGACTGGGAGAACCGAAAAAGCTCCCTGTGGCCACACTGGGATCAGTGGGTGACCCCAAGACTTTGCAGTGGGAAGATGCTGTCATCACCCCCTGGGGGTGACACCACTGGGGGGCTCCTCAAAGCCATGTGGTGGGACAAGGCTGCTTGGGGACCTTTTATTGATGATGTCAGCAGATCCATGCACCCCAACTCCCGGGTCCCCATCCCCACCCTGGGGTCCTCATCCTGGTGTCCCTGTCCCCACCCTGGTATCCCCATCCTGATCCTGGTGTCCCCAGCTCCATCACAGTGTCCCCAAAAGCCCATCCTGGTGTCCCCATTCCCATCACAGTGTCCCCATCCTGGTTTCCTGTCCCCATCACGGTGTCCCCATTGCCATCCTGGTGTCTCCATTCTTGTGTCCCAAGCCTGGTGTCCTTGTCTCCATCCCATCCTCCCCATGCCCATCCTGGTGTCCCCATCACGGTGTCCCTGTCCCCATTCATGTGTCCCACCCCCATCCAGGTGCCCTGATCCCCATCCAGATGTCCCTGTCTCCATACCCACCCCGCCTCCCCCTCACACCGTGTGCTCCCTGAGGTGCCTCCGGAGCTGGCTGGGATTCCAAAAAGTGTCCCCGCACTCGGGGCAGAGGTGGGGCCGCTCTCGGCCATGGGTACGGTGGTGTCGCCGCAGGTTGGAGCTGACGCTGAAGCTCTTCCCGCATTCCCTGCACCTGTACGGCCGCTCCCCGGTGTGCGTCCGCCGGTGCTGCACCAGGGCCGAGCCCTCCCCGAAGCGCTTCCCGCAGTCCCGGCAGCCGAAGGGCTTCTCCCCGGTGTGGGTGCGCCGGTGTGCGGCCAGGTTGGAATTCTGGCTGAAGCCTTTCCCACAGGCGCCGCAGGTGAATGGTCGCTCCCCGGTGTGGGTGATGCGGTGCCGCGCCAGGTCTGAGCTCCGGCTGAAGCCCTTCCCGCACTCCCCGCAGATGGTGGGGCGCAGCCCAGCCCCCTGCGGCCCCAGCAGCGCCTTCAGGGGGCTTGGTCCCCCCACGGGGGACCTGAGGGGCTTCCGGCGTGGCCGGGCCTGGCCGGGATGGGCTGTGGGAGACGGGTGGGCACTGGCGGGGTAGGGCAGGGACAGGGGCCTGGGGCCCTTTGGCGCCAGCCCCATCCCATCACACCTGCGCCAATCCCGCACGTACGTGCCCCATCCCATCCACGCCCAATTCCTCTGTCCCTTCCCTTCCCGTCCCTACCTGCCCCGTCCCAGTGACACCTGCCCTGTCCAACTGGCACCTGCTCCAGGTCCTCTGTCCCATCCTGGTCCCACTGGTACCTTCATCCTTCTGCCCATTCTCCATCCTCTCTTCCCCTTTTCCATTCCTTTTCCACATTCTCCATCCCATTTGTACCTTCTCTATCCCCACTGTCCTTTCCCCATCCTCTTTTCCACCTTCTCCAGCCCCTCTTCCTCTTTTCCCATCCTGTCTTCCCCTTCCTTATCCCATCCTTATCTGCACCATCCCCTCTTCCCCTTTTCCACCCCCTCTGAGCCTTCTCCATCCCTTCCCCTTCCCAAACCCTTTTCCACCTTCCCCATCCCTTTTCCATCTTCCCCATCCCTTTTCCATCTTCCCCATCCCTTTTCCCCCTTCCCCATCCCTGTTGCCCCCCCTCGCCTTTCCTGCCCCCATCCCTATCCTATTCCAAGGCCAGAGTTTGGTTCCCCCCAACCCCCCCATTCCCACCCAGACAAGGGTGTGGGATCAGGGTGCAAGGGGGGGCAGGGTCTGGGACAGACATGGGGGTGGCACCACCCAGGGGTGACCCCAAATTCCCTCTGGAAACCAGAGATGGAGTTGCGGTACCCAGAAACCCCCCCGCACCCCAAAATCAGGACACCCCCATGCCATGGTTTTGGGGCAACCCTGCACCCCAATATTGGGACATCCCCATCATGTGTGACTGGGATATTCTTACACCCCACAATTAGGGCACCCCCATTCCATGGGATTGGGACATCCCTGCACCCCAGTATTGGAGCACTCCCATGCCACAAGATGGGGACATCACTGCACCCCCACACTCGGATATCCCTGTGCCCTGGGGCTGGGACAACCTTGCACCCTAATATTGGGGCACTCCCATGCCATGAGATTAGAACAACCCTGCACCCCCAAATCAGGTGATACTAACCCTGAACTCTGGGATTGTGGTGCTGCCGTACCCTGGGATCGGGGCACCCCATTCCATGTGAATGGGACATCCCTGTGCCCCAACACTGGGACACCCCCATTCCATGGGAATGGGACATCACTGCATCCCAGGACTGGGGTACCCCTGAGCTGTGGGATCAGGGCACCATCTTACCCTGGAATTGGGACACCCCCATACCCTGGCAACAGGGTACCCCACACCATGGGAATAGGACAACCCCACATTCTTGATATTCCCATATCCTGGGATTGGGGCACCCCCATACTCCAGGATCAGGGTACCCCATTCCATGGCACTGAGACACCCCCACATCCCTGGGGCACCCCCAGACCCTGGAATTGGTGTACCCCCATGCCATAGCAACGTGACACCCCTGTATCCTGGGGCATGGGAAATGGGAATACCTTGGAATTGGGGTACCCCACAAATGGGAACAGGACACTCTCACATCTCTGGGTCCCCCCTTACCCCGGAATTGAGGTACCCCTGTGCCATGGGAATGGGACACCCCGACATTCCTAGGACTCCCTTACCCTGGGATGGGGTCACCTCCATACTCCGGGATCAGGGTCCCTCCACACCATGGAACCATGATCCCCGGGACCAGGGTCCCTCCCTCAGGTTTGAGCTCTCCCTGTACCACGGGGGCAGGGTCCCCCCCATCGCAGGTCCCCAGGGGACCCCCAAAAAAGCACCCACCCCTCCTCCGCAACTCCAGGGGGCCCCCTCAGAACCTCTTACCGTAGCCAGAGGCCTCTTTTGGGGAGGGGGGATGGTCTCACCTGTGGGGGGACCCTCGAGCAGAGGGGCGTCCCGGGGATGCGGGGGGTCAGGGGGCTCTCGGGGAGCCGACACCACCCCCGCGTCCATTGCCGCCGTCACCCAGATGGAAGGACCCTGGCGGGGGAAGGGAGGGGACAGGGAGAGAACTGGGGTGACCCGAGGACACCCCAAGGGGGGGTCGCTGCTGGCCCCAAGGGAGGGATCCCGCCTGCCCCCACCCCCTCCGTGCCTCTCCTGATGCTGGAGGGACACACACAGTGACATGACGTCACCACCCGCTTCCCATCCCACAGCCCCTCCCATTCCCCCGTGCCTCCCCATCCATGGAGGGACCCCCTAAATTTGGGGGGGGAGGGGGTCGCTTCCCCTCCCCGCGCACCGCAGCCACAGCGGGGGTCTCTGGGAAGGGGAAGCGGAAAAAGCAAAGGACAAGCGGGGGACGAGGGAGAGCTGCTCCCTCTCGGTTCGGGGGGGTGTCCCCGGTGGTCACTCACCGCTGCTGGGGAGC
>VZRQ01000584.1:7516-67608 GCA_013397975.1 Machaerirhynchus nigripectus
CCTATTCTGCCGAGCTGCAGCTTTTAACAACAACAACAACAAAATCGGTTTGATTTATGGCTCTTTTATTTTCTTTTTTTCCCCCTTTTTTAATATAGGTCTGCTTAAGTCCTGTTCATCTTTTGCCAGGCAAGAAATAACAGTTATCCCACTGTGGCTTGTGCAGGGTTATTGTGGGTGTGATTAAGTCCTGTTTAGTTACGGTTAGACTGTTTATATCTTGGTAGTAGTGTAAAGAGTAATCCGCAGCTCGTCAACTGATCTACATGTGTCGGACCTTATAAACAGTCTGTTTGTGGATAAGTTTAAAAAAAAAAAGATTCCATTTACAGTTCTGTTTAGGAATTTTATGAAAAATATTAAAAATAGCTTCGCTGTAACTAAAGGCAATAGCTGTAATAAGGAAGTGGTAGTGTTTGCTTTGTCTTTCATTGCATAAGGTAGCTGATGACTTGTAATATTTTTGTTCACCATCTATTATGTCTCTTCTGATCTGAGTACATTACAGATTCTTATCTCTGCCCTTCAGGGTCATCAGAATGGAAGATTGCGTTTGATGACTTGCACTCAGCCCCTGTTTTTGGAGGAGAGCATCACTATCTCTGAGCTTGAGAGACTGCTCCTCCTGCCTTCAGCCTCTCTTGGTGTTCAAATCAGTTAAATTTCTAGGGCTCTGTTGCTGACCCAGAATATTCACAGGGGCTGGTCTGTATGAAAACAGTGGAGGAAATTCCTGGGCCTGGCCGTTTTCTGGCTGGTAGCCATGGCAGAAACTCTTGAGGACAGTTGCTTTTCTCTCCAGCCCAGCAGCTCTTCTGCCAAGGGGATGAGACAGCCTGGCCTCCTGGCTATGGTGACCCCTAGTTGCATCTTGCCAGCCTACTGTTGTCTTCAAGAGCTGGTTTAATGGCTTCTCTTTTTAGTTCGTAGTAACAACTAAATTGCTGTAATTATAGCTGAAGTCCTGGTGAGTTGCTTTATTGAGATTTGTGGCTGCAGGCCATGTAGGGTTGATAACCAAGGACACAATTGACTAAGATTTTCTGTTTCACTGTTGGTGAACCTTCATCTCCGTGATTCTTTCCAGTGACTGACAGTTGTCAGTATTCAATATTGTGTAGTTTGATAAGGATTCTGAGTAGATTACTTTTTAGGTGTGTTTTTTTTTTTTTTTTTTTTGTAAAGCTTTTGGGTTTTATTTAAATTCTTGTGGTTTCAGCAGTGTCTAAACTAGGTCTTGCAATTTGCAAACTTGAAGTGAGAGTTTGCTTGTCACCTTATTCTTCCTGCCTTTTTTTCTTTATTGTCAGTTCCTTGCAAGTTTGGTTGAGGATTAGAAATATGACCCTTACTTAAATCATGCTTTTAGGAGCCTTAATTAGGTTGGCTTTGGCAGATAAGTTCCCAGTCTGTTCTTGTTCATTCCCAGCTCCTTTTGTGTGAGCTGTTCTCAGCTGTCACAGAGATGCTCAGGTAGGTGTCTGCTGACAGTACTTTTAATCTTGTATTGTTGAGCTTTCATCTCTTGGAGGACAGTGAACAGACAAGGCCAAAGGCTGAAGTCTTTTTGTAAACTTGGGGATTGCCTTTTATCTTTACCCCCTGCCCTTGATTCCAGATCCTAGGGGACACAGACTGGGAGGTTTTTGTTTCCTCAAGACGTCTACTGTTAAAGCAGGAAGTGCTTAAATCCTGCCTAAATCCTATTGCCTAGTTCTGTCCTTGATGTTCTCGCTGATAATCCCAAAGGTTACCATGATGCTGATATCAGGGCTAGAAGTACATGTATTTAGATCCCCAGCTGGGATATTTGTGCTCTGGGCAGTGGTTCATATTTCCTACTGTCTGGATGATTGGCTAATGAAGGGCAAAACAGTGGAAGTGGTCCAAGGATTAGTGCAGAACCACCAGGCACTGTTTGTCTTTATTTAACTGATCCTACAAGGAGCCTCTTTGGCTGGGCCAGTGAAGGGTTCAGAACAGCTAAAATTTTAACAGCTGCTTTTCCAGTTCAAGGCTAGGCTTTGTTGAGCTTGATTAATTCCTCTAAAACTTGTTGAGAGCAAAACCTGGTTTTCTCCTGTGGAAGAAATTTGTGCTTATTTTATTGTGTGTTTTAATGGGTAAAGAGAAAATACTTAATTTCTTTTGTGTGCTGGGGCTTGAGTTTCGAACCAATGCTCACTAAGTTAAGCAGCCATTCATTTAACTTCCTCTGTGTTTGTTGTTTTAGTGGAAATTTTTATTCAAAATTTGTGCTGGATGGAAACCACTGCCAAAACTGAAGATCAAGTTAAAAAACCCCCAACCAAACCCCAGCCAAAAAACCCTTGTCTCTTAGGTGTTTTTTGGTTTTTGTTTTTTTTTTGTTGTTTGTGGGGGGGTTTGGGTGGGATTTTTTTGTTGTTTGGGTTTTTTGTTTGTTTGTTTGTTTGTTTTTTGTTGTTGTGGGGTTTTTTGTTTTTTTTTGTTGTTGGTTTGGTTTGGGGTTGTTTTGTTTTTGTTTTGGCTTGTTTTGCTTGTTTGTTTTTATTTTAGTCAGCTGTAACTTGTAGCATGAATGAAACCTTCACATAAAAATGTTCAGCCTTGTGTGATGCCGGTATCCTGAGACTTGTCTTATCCTAATATGTTCAAAATGGACCTAGAAGGTCAGGATGGTGGTTGTGCAAAAGTGCTGCTGTTTCCTTTTCTGAAGAAAAGAGGCTGCCACAGAATTTTTTAAGGGCTATTGTATCTGAAAACAACATCAATCCTATTTCTTGTCTGGTTTTGGCAGTACTTACAGCAGCAAGGTGTTCCGTGTTACCTTCCTGACTTTGGCTGTGTCTGTGGCTGTGCCACTGCTTGGAGTGACTGTTCTCCTGGATTGTCCTATAGACCCTCAGCCCATAAGGTAAGTGGTTGTTCTGTTTTGAAGTAAATGTTCTGGAAGCATAACTTCTCCTGTGTGCTCTGTTTTGTTTCAACGAACAAGAGTTAACAGTATAAAGTGGGTCTATGTGAATTGAGAAACTGGGGAGTGATTGCAATATTATCCCCACCCAGTCTGTTTCTGAGCCATCTTGTGCAGTGGTGTGTCACTACTGATCACTGAAGGAGATTAATTACTTTCTTGAATCATTAAACTAGAAAATTATTTTCTGCTGCCTAAGTTGTCAGTGCAGCTTGTGATTACACGTGTGCACTCCTGCCTCTGTGAGACAAGAACTGCATTTTCACTAAAGGTGCTCAAGTTACTGCAACACTTCTGAAATATGCTTTATGTAAAGCATAAGTGAGGTGTGCAGGAGTTGGCAAACTAGGGGAAAAAATGATCAAATGTGTTGCTCAAGAATGTTTGCATTTTGTGCAAAGGATCACGAGGTCCTCCTATTTTGTAGTTTGAAGGAGCCTCCCCTCCTGACGGGTGTTTTAGAGCCCAACACCAAGTTACGAAAAGCTGAACGGCTGTGGGAAAACCAGCTGGTTGGACCAGAGTCCATTGTCAATATTGGGGGTAAGCACTGACAAAATCAGCTTCTAAAGAAGGCTCTTTAAATGTTGTTCCATTGGTAAGAGTTTGTTCAGCAGCAGACCGCCTAGATGACAAATTCTGGAAGTTATTTTGAATGGGCAGGTTTTTGTAAAAGTAATTGTATTATGCAGCAAAACCTGGGTGCTCTATACTGCTTTTCTCCTCTCTCATGAATTCAAAATAAATCTTGTTGCCAGATTGAAAATCCCTATCTTCCAGGACTGAAAACATCAGCAGTGTAGTCAGGGGCTATTTACGTTTGGAGGAAGTGGTCGATTTTTCGTTTGGCTAGCTCTTAACTGGGAATTAATATTTAGAAGCTACTATCTGCTCTTTTAGAGCTCATTGCTGCTGAGGGAGCTGAATTTTGTGGTTTTCATATTTTCCTTTATGACAGAAAAAAAAACTCAAATTGATAAAATAGCACATTTACGTTTTATTGCTGTTGCACATTATCATATCCCATATTCATAACTCCCTCATATCCCATATTAATAGCTCCTAAAGCTTGGATCCTTCTTGCAAGAAATCTAATGAACACGGATGTCATTCTGTACTTTTTTCTCATGGCAGGTGTGTTCTCCCCAGATCACAAACCCATGCCACCTCTGAGCACTTTCTTAATGAGTTACCTGTCCTTCTAATGCCATGACATCCTCTTAGTAGGAACCCAGCATTGGGCAGGGGTTTTTTCTTGTGCCTCCTGAAGAAGGTGTAAGGCTAGGAACTGCTCTTAACCTTTACTGAAAGACCCTTCAGTGCAAGAGGTGCTCAGAAGCCATATAACTTATTTTTCTTCTACTATATCTTCTAATTAATTGGTAAAATTTTTTAAAGAAATTACATTATCCAGTAAGAAGCTACTGTAAATTCCTTCCTCAGATTACGCTTTTTTACCTATATCTGTTAACAATGTGCTAAAGGGATTACCTGAAGCTATTGATTTGGTTTTATGTTGCCTGGTTTCATCAGTCTCATTGGAAACTCTTCATGGAAGCTTTCCTGCAAGGGACAGCTGACCTATAAGTGAAATAATCAACCTGACTGGGAATAAGTTTTCTGTGAATAAATGTTGAGGTCTCCTTATTCCCTACTTCAAGCTAGTAGAAGGATGTTTACCAGTATGGTTTTGTGATCAGCCTAATCACACAAGTTGTTTTTGCAGATGTTATGTTTACTGGAACAGCTGATGGGAAGATTATCAAAATTGAAGATGGGGAAATACAAACAATAGCCAGAATTGGCCACGGTCCTTGTGGTGAGTGACAGCTCCTGAACATAGTGTGCCTGAAAATGTCTGGGTCAATGGCATGTGTTGGTTAAACTGTGTTCAGTCTGGATGGCAGGTGCATATCTTGCTCTGCAGAAATTTGTAGCAGAAATATTAATGTATTTATGTCAGTGAAGTATGAGTGAAAATATGTGGATTGGAAGGAAGAGTAGAACAGAGGGCCAAAAGAATGGAAATGGGTGGTCTTGATAGCAAAACCCACAGTTTCCAGCAGTAAAATTTAAGAATGCAAGGGGGTTTTGTGTCATGACTACGAGGCCTTCAGCATGGATGATGTGCTGGTGGAAAATCCTGCATCTTAACATCAGGAGGAAGATAAGGTTGAAGTGCATCACAAATAACATTCCTTTTGCCATCAGTCCATCCAGAAAAAGTACCTATCATAAGAAAAAAATGGGCAGCAACCTGGTCTAATATTTGTGGAAGCTGAAGTTACCGAGATTCTGAGGTGAAGGGCCACCTCATAAAAACTGAGGACTCCTAAACAAGTGTGAGTGAATGAACTCTTAGCTAATGTGTGAGTGGAAAACTGTCTTGGTTTAAAACACTTCTATGGGCTGGACACTCCACAATGAGTTATCTCTCCTTATATTTTTAACCCTTCGCCTTTCACCAGTAAGGAGAGATGAATGTGAGAAGATGTAAGTGAAAAAATAGCAGTTTACTAAAACATAAAACAGCAACAACCAAAATAACAGTAATAACTACTAGATACAAAGGTGCTGAATCCTGTTGACAAAGAAAAACCAACACAGCAACCAAGCCTCCATGATCTCAGAACCCCCTCATCCCCCAAACAGCAGCCAACAGGGAACAAGGACAAAAGAGAAGAATCCTGGAGAACAGTTCCTGTCCAAATGCTCTCTATCTGTCTGCTCCACACTACCCGACTGGAGCTCTCCCAGCAGTGGCAGCTGGAACTGGGTCAGTGGCTGGGACTCCTGGAGAGAGGCGATGGTGCTGGTGGGGTTGTCCTGGGTGGCAGCAGCAAAAAAAAGGTCTGAAGGAAACGTCCTCCCTGGACCAGAGACGAGGCTGCCCCTGACAACAGCAGCCAAAAAGCTGTTACAGAATCCTCCAAAGCCCAGAGATAAACAAAGCTGCCAGGCTGCCTCACACTGCCTCGACTCAGAGAACCTGCCCCAGGCAACTTTCTTGGCAGCCTGGCCACAAAAAGCTGCTGCCTCTGCTCTGAAGTCCTGGGGAGAACAGAGGAGCTCCATGTGCCTGTTCACTCTCTTTTAAAGGGACCCCAGGCCGCCTGCCGTTGTGAGCCCAGGGTAAAACACCCCAGTTCTGCTTCCAGCCCCTGGGTTCTAAAGGGACAGTGGTCATCTTGGGCAGGTTGGTGTACGGAAGATACGGAGTACAATACACCGTTGTTGGGTTACCGAGGACGGAAGGATAGCAACTTACGTAGAGATTTTTGAAAATAAATACCACCTTCCCCAGCTACAGAATTCTGCCTTGCATTTTGTTGTTCCTATTTCCCTTCCTCTGTTTTTAAGTGCAGTAGGAGTTGTGGCTGCACTTCCTTTAGCAGAGATCCTGCATTGGTGATGGAATTTTTGTTTTCTCACTGCTAAATTGCAGTTATTTCTTGTGGAATTCTACACCTCTTCCTGAACAAATTATTTGCTTCATTTAATGAGAGTTCTGGAACTGAGTGAGGAAAACTGGTAGCAGCTTGTTTATTACAGAACCATCTCTATGGGAAGCTTAATGTTGTCCATCTCAGCAGTGCCTGGGCAGTCTGAGAAGTCTGGCTGGTGTTTGTTGGGACTGATGGGAGTTTTGTTTGTGGTAATGATAAAGAAGCTCACCTGAGATTCTGCAGCCCTGTGCTGATTGCCAGTTAGAAATTAGGGTCAGGAACTGTTGCTGTCCCAAGTAGCTCTCATTGACATGTTCATCATTTTATTCATGTAATTTTATGTGGGTGTTCACATGATCAGACTCTGGACTGATTTGGCAGCACTGTCTTGGCTGCCTGACAGGTAGAACAGCCTTGGTAGGACAGCTGATAGGAAGCTGGATTTAGGCATGAATGTGGGTGGGGGTGGGTGTGAAGAATCACCTTTCCCCTGCTCACTTCCATTGGACTTGAACAGCTTGGGAGAGGTGGGAAGGTTGTGCTGCCCTGTGTCTTTGGGGCCAGAGTGGTAATGGGGAGCCTGGACTTCTGTGCTCCTTGAACTGGGAAGTGGAAAGGCTGTAGCCATCTGCCTTCTCCAAAAATTTCTCGTGCTAATTTTTCAAACCGCTGATGTTCTGAAGTCCTTAGCTCTTCAGGATTCAAATATTTCCTTGAATTTATCTAAATTCTTCAGGTTTGCAGAATTCCCCTTCCTCTTCATATAGAAGTCTTCAGTGTCTGTCTTGAGAAACTTAGCTGTTTCATGACAATGTTGGACCTTTCCAGAAAAAGAAAGGTTTTTTAAAATTGAAAATTAATTTAATAAAAAACGGAACAACCTCCACCCCCCTACAAACCTGCAGTAAAACTGATTCTTTCTGAGAAGAAACATTTTGTTAAATCCAGTTTTCTGATATTTACCCCAACTCAGGCAGCTGTTAGTTAGTTACTAGCCTGACAGATACTATGATTATCTCTAGACTGGTGACAACACGGCATTGGGGATATCTGCTTCACTCCCACCTGGTAAAGTAGGAATCATTTCTTTAATGAATGTGCCGTGTGGATGCCACAGAATTTTTGTAAACCACAGTTTAAAGCAAAGGTCACATGTACAAGCAAAGGGGGAAAAAAAAACCCCTCAAATATTTTATTCTCTACTTCCCATCAGCCAGTGATGTCTGATTGCTTTCCAGGAAGCAGGGCTCTGCAGCACGTGTAGAGTTTGTTTTGGAAGGCAAATGTAAATAATGAATGCTTCCCCTTCCTCCTCCTTTTCCTTAGCTTTCGTATCTCAGCTGACACCGTATGGTGTAGAGTGTCCCTTTGGTCAGTTTGGGCCAGCTGTCCTGGCTGTGTCCCCTCCCAGGATCTTGCCCACCCCCAGCCTGCTGGAGGGGGAAATGTTGGAGAGAGCACTGGTGCTGTGCCAGCCCTGCTCAGCAGCAGCCAAAACACTTTTCTAGCTGCCTGTGCAAAGCATCTTCATCTCAGCCAGGCCCAACACACGTGTGTAGGTACCCTGAATGCCTTGTAATAGTTTCTGTTTGGAAAACCATTTTTAAATTGTTTCCTAAGGAGGCCGTGAAGATGAGCCAACGTGTGGAAGACCGCTTGGCATGCGAGTGGGGCCAAATAACACCCTGTTTGTGGCAGATGCTTATTATGGACTCTATGAAGTTGATCCTGATACAGGTATGACTTTTCTGCACAGAAGTTCTCTTCCACTGACAAATCTGGGCTTCATTTGCAGTTTTGCCAGACGCTGCAGGCAAAACAATGCCTGTCTTCTTTGTAAAGTGATTTGGAGCTGTCTGGATGAAATGACTCATGCAAGAACTTGATATTTATTTTCCTGTAGCAATCACTTCCTCTCTGTATCTGGCTGTCTCTATCAGAGCTACCAGGGACTTATCTTCTGGTGTTACATGGTTTTTGTTGTTAAAATTGGTACCCTAGGATCCATGAATAGAGCTCTGTTATAGTTGTTTTGGCTTTCATAAAAGGAAAGGAAAAAGATTGTTACATAAAACTTTTTGTCATGCTTGCTGTACTTGGGTGTTTCTGCCTTGATCTCACTGTGGTAGTGAAAAGCTCTTCACTTCCCTGTAACCCAAATCTACACAAAGTGAAGAGAGATGCATTTTGGTGTGGCTACATTGTGTGTCTTTTCTTCTTTTTGTAACCAGGTGAAACGAAAACGCTTGTGTCAAGCAAAACACTGATAGAAGGCCAGAAGTTGTCATTTGTAAATGATCTTACGGTGACCAGGGATGGGAGGAAAATCTACTTCACTGACTCCAGCAGTAAATGGCAAAGACGAGACTACTTGTTCCTGGTTATGGAAGGCACAGATGATGGGCGGCAAGTATCTCCTCCCCAAGGCATTTAACTTGCTGTAAGCTCACTTGCAGGAGTGGACTTCACCACTTCCTTGGTCTTCACATTTTTTCTCTTTATAAATCCACCTCTGCTAACACTGCACTGCCCGGGAGAGGGTGAGGGATGTGTGGGCGTTGCTAATGAGACCTTGCAGCAAAATAAATGAGATTCCCCTTTTTCCTTCAAGAGGACTGGCATGGGACATTTGTTTTAAAAGTGAAGGTGTTAGCATTACCTTCAGCCCAAATCCTTCATGAATGCTGCCAGCCTCAAGTGCCTTGTTACTGCGCTTGTGTTCATAAACAAATGCTTCCTGGCTATTCTCCCTTCTTAACTTAAGTGAAGTGCATGTGAGAAAAGGTGGAATGAAGAATGAAACAGATGCATGACTATTCATCTTCACTCAAAAATGGTTTCTTTTTAGCCTCCTTGAATATGACACAGTGACAAAAGAAGTGAAAGTCTTAATGGTGGGGCTGAGGTTTCCCAATGGTGTGCAGCTCTCTCCTGCAGAAGACTTTGTCCTGGTGCAGGAGACAACCATGGCTAGAATCAGAAGGCAAGTATGACTTTGAAATTATTACCAATCTGTTTAGGGATTGTTTAAATAAACAAGTGGAATGACAAAAGAAACCCTACACTTTATTTATGCCTATTTAAAAATGACAAGGTGACCATATTCAATACTCAGTTTTTTTGTTACACTGTAAACATCTGGGCTGCATAATCTTTCCATCATGAGCTCCTTAAGCACAGTGGGATAAGCTGACTTTTTTCCTGGGGAGAAGTGTGTGGCAGTGCTGTATTTCCCTGTACCAAAAATAACAGGAAAAAATTTTTTTCTTTTGTTTTGGGACTCTCATTTATTATTCAAACTTCTTGAGTTAAGATGTTCTAATCTATTATCTATAACTTTCAGGTATTATGTGTCTGGGCTGATGAAAGGTGGAGCAGATATGTTTGTTGAGAATATGCCTGGTCTTCCAGAAAATATCAGGTTAAGCAGCTCTGGAGGATATTGGGTGGCTATGGCAGCTGTGCGGCCCAATCCTGGATTTTCTTTGTTGGACTTTTTATCTGAAAAACCATGGATTAAAAGGATGATATTTAAGGTAAAAAGTTAAAATATTAAAAACAATCTTTTTAAAAAAATCATTAGTAGTATAGGAATGGAAGTGATAAATATTTGTCCTGTTTCTTCCTCTTCACAGGAAGATTTAAAAAAACATTAGGTGCTTGGTTAAACCTGTTGTTGCTTTCCCCTGGTAGGACAGTCCTTATATATTCATAGGCAGTAAAATTTAACATTTGCTTCTTTGAGTAGCAGGTACACATCTCTTAAGTTGCCTTCCATCTTGATCTTAGGAAAGAAAAAGAGACTATCTCTAACCATGCAGCAACACAGGATCTACATTTGGATATGTGAAGACTTCACCTGAAGTGCCTAAACTGCTTATTGCCAGGTGTCAGAAGAGCATTTGGGAAGTGTGAGCTGTTCCCATGCCTGCCCTAGGCACCCTGGGAGACAGAGTGTACGTTGTGGATGGTGTTAGGTGACATTTTGTTCTGGTTCACTATGCCTGTTGTTGTGTCACCCCGCTTTAGGATGAGCAAGGATAATGTATTTTTTTAAGGGCTAAAGAAACAGCATGGTGCTTTTTAAACAATGCAAAGACTTGAAAATACTTCTGTCCTCGAAAAAATAAGTCAGCAAGCAGTGCTTAGGATTCCATTGCAGCTGAACAAGCTCTGTGCTGTCCCTGTCTCTCCTGGTGCACTGCAGGAGCTCTGAGTGATGCTGTGGGGAGCTTGGCATCAGCTGCACCAGAACAAACTGCTGTCTCTTGTGTGGACAGCCTTTCAGCCTGCCTTTGGAGTAGAGTGAGCTTCTGCTGATCCTTTTGTTTCTTCTAAAGTTGGCTTTTCAGATATTAATGTGTTAACCCTGTGCAATGGTGTTTACTCAAAACGTGTCCTTATGTTCTTAGCTGCTGCTTCTGAGGAGCGTGGAGTGGTCTTTGCCTGTATACATGTCTGAGATCTGATTGTGGAGAACAAAACCTCTTGTTAATTTTCTTTTTTTTTCCTTTTCTTTCAGTTGCTGAGTCAGGAAACTGTGACAAAGTTTGTACCCAAATATAGCCTTGTTGTTGAACTCAGTGAGACAGGATCCTACAAAAGAAGCTTCCATGATCCCAATGGGGTGACAGTAGCTTATGTCAGCGAGGCACATGAACACGATGGGCACCTTTACCTGGGATCCTTCCGCTCTCCCTACATTTGCAGACTTGATCTCCAGCATGTTTAACTGCCCACCCGTGATGAAGTCCCACGGTCCTGTACTGCTCTAGAGGTGCAAAGGAAGCGTGTGCTCGAGGCAGTGTGTGACCAAGGACGGAAAGTGACAGACAGTCTGTTAAGGTGCAGTAGCACTGTGGCCATAGGAAAACGTACAGCTTGCTGTACCTGTCCTCTGTCTTGGCTGACTGCTCACGCTCTGGAGTTGGCCTGCATTATTGTTCATATCTGAGGACTATGGTGAGGCATCTTCATTCAGGTCATTGTTCCTCCAAGGAAATCCATCGATTTTCCTGTGCCCAGCCTTGTTTGGAGTCATCTTAAACAGACACCATCATGTCGCCTTGAATGCAACTGTATGTCCTCTTACACTGGAAAGATTTGTGGTGGATGGAATTTAATTGTGTGTGATTTGGGTGGAAGAGGGTGGCTCGCATGTGTTTATTTCTGTTTTAGTGCCTCCTGTCCTGGAGTGATTACAGTGCATGTTCCAATGTCATACCATGGTGCTGTGGTAGAACCAGCAACATCCAGGACATGCCTAGGAATCTAGTTATGCCATCAGGTTTCTTCAGTTCCAGCCTGTGTAGGTAACATCAGACATTGCAATTAACTGTTAATCAACATGCAGAATCAAATTGGATTGTTACCTGTGGACTCCTGTGTTTTTTTATAGCACTGAGGTCAGATGATGAAAGAAAGTTGTGTTTTCTGTGTTATTAAAGACTAGTTCCAGTGGGTCTTAAAAGGGTTGTTTGTAGTATTTCCTCCATGTTTGTCAGGTCCTGAAAGTCTCCTGTTCGTTATCTATGTGACCATTCCTGGGAGAAGAGGGCTAGCTGCAGGAATCCTCTTCAACATGCTTTTTATGAAGAAATGGTAAAGATTGTGGGGAAGATTGGTGTCAGAAGATGGATGTGGATTTAAAGGGCCCCTGTAAAATCTACTGCTGGTGGATGAGGAAGACTTAGGTGGAGGATTTTGGAATGCAGCAGTAGCTTATGGGTGCTTTCTGGCATCTCCAGGGACTTCCTCTGTTAACAGATACTCTGGTAAATCCAGAGAATGCTTTGCTGCCAGCTGTTGCAGAGGAAGGCTTGTGCTGTTACATGTTCTGGCTGGAATGGCTGGCAGCACAAAGGAATTCCAGACAACAAATCAGTTTCATAGAGGAGCCAGGGAGGAGAGGGGCCGTGGTGGACCTTGTGCTCACCAACAAGGATGGGGAATGTGAAGCTCAAGGGCAGCCTTGGCTGCAGGGATCATGAGGTGGTGGAGTTCAAGATCCTTCGGGCAGTGAGGAGGGTGTAGAGCAAACCTGGTGCCCTGGACTTCAGGAGGGCACACTGTGGCTCCTTCAGGGATCTTCTTGGTAGAGTACCTGGGATAAAGCCCTGGAGGGAAGAAGGGCCCAAGAAAGCTGGTTGATATTCAAGGATCACCTACTTCAGGCTCAGGAGTGATGCATCCCAACAAAGAGGAAGTTGGGCAAAAATGCCAGGAAGTCATGTGTGGATGAACAAGGAGCTCCTGGACTAGCTCAAACACTGAAAGGAAGCCTACAGAGGGTGGAAGCAGGGGCTGTAGCCTGGCAGGAATACAGAGAGGTTGTCCAAGCAGCCACGGATCTGGTCAGAGGAGATAAAGCCCTGAGAGAATATAACGTGGCCAGGGACATCAAGGACAACAAGAAAAGCTTCTGTGGGTATGTGGGGGATAAAAGGAACACTAGGAAAAATGAGGACCCTCTCTGGAAGGAAAGGGGAGACCTGATTACCTGAGACATGGCAAAGGCTGAGGTACTCAATGACTTTTTTGCCCCCTTCTCCACCAGGAAGTGCTCCAGCCACACTACCTGAGTTGCAGAAGGCAAAGCCAGGGACTGGGAGACTGAAGAATCACCCACTGTAGGAGATCAGGTTTAAGGCCATCTGAGGAGCATGAAGGTGCACAGGACCTGTTGAAATGCATCCAGAGATCCTGAGGGAACTGATGGATGAAGGGGCTAAGTCACTCTCCATCATTTTTGAGGAGTCGTGGCAGTCCAGTTAAGTTCCCACCATCTAGAAAAGGGGAAAAATAACCTCAATTTAAAAATAAACTGGAAAAAGGAAGAACTGGGGAATTACAGCCTGTCAGTCTCACCACTGTGCCTGGCAGGATCATGGAGCAGAGAGACTGGAACCTGTTACTCTGAGAAATTGTGAATGCCCCGCCCTGGGAAGTGTTCAGGGCCAGCTTGGATGGGGCTTTGAGCAACCTGGTCTCACAGGAAGTGTCCCTGATGATCTTTGAGGTCTCTTCCAACCCAAAGCATTCTATGATTTCAAATAAGAGGTTTTGCATCTTGAAGAGCTAAAGGAGTTGCTTCAGTAGCTGTGTGATTTAGTGCATTGATACTTTGGAATTGAAGCTTTTGCTGCTCTCTCCTTTTCTGCCACTGGGTGACAATCCAACCTAAACTTACACTACTGCTCCATTTCCTCACCTTTGGAAAGGAAAGAGTTTTGCTATAAATATATAACGAAAAGCACCAGAAAAGGGGAAGGTGATGCTAAAAATGTCACCTGCTTTCACTGGCCTTCTGCTCTTCTATTCATGGAGGTCTATGCAAATGAAAATGACTCTTCCCTGTCGGTGCTTCTGTCACCTTGTTCTGTGTTACTGCCAGGCTGCAGCTGTCCTGTGGCAAGTAGCTGATGGCTGCTGGATCAGGCTCACTTGTTCCTGTACAGGCCAGGGGCTGCTCTTTTTGGGAAGACCCAGTCCAGAGCAGGCTGTTTCAGCACCAGCTGGTTAACACTGCTCTGCCAGCCCTTGCAACTATTTGTCCTCTTCTGGTGGGATATGAAAGGTGAACTTGATGGGATCTTTAATTGGGGTTGAAAAAGCAAATCTGCTGTGGTGATTCTTTTATGCCGATGCTTTGGTATGCTTGGGGCAAACACAGCTTTGCCTCTTGGTACGCAGTTATCACTAGAGATTTATTTGCCAAAGTATTTCACCAAGTAACCTTTGGACAGAGTGCAGTTCTCAGTTAATTTTTTTTAAGGGTACTGCAGACTGACTGGACTTGTACTCCATGAACTCCCTCTGTTTGTACAGGCTGGACAGACAGGCTTTATTCAGTCTGAGAGATTAAAGACCTCTGAAGTCTGTAAAGTCCCAACTGTGGTGGGTGGCACAGTGCTAAGCAACAAACTTTGCATGGTGACAGGCTGCTTAACCAGGCCACTGGTGTTCTATTTCTCATAAGAACCTTAACACTTCATTTTATCTGGCTCCCATTCCTGGTGTTGTGCTGGATCCTGATAATCCATCCGTGGTATGCAGAAATGGGGGGATCTGTAGTAAAACCCAGATGAAACAGGTTGACTGACACACAGGTCTCATTATTCAGCATAAGAGGTGTTTCGGACAGTATCTTTCTAGAAACTATTTTTTTCTAAAAAAAGTTTCTGGTCCTTGATGGGCTCTGAAATGCAGGAGTAAAGCAGCAGCAGCAGTAAAATGCCTGTGGAATAAACAAAGTGTCCTAAACTCCCCTTGATACTCCTGTGAAGACCGGTTTTACAGGCTCGTTCCACTTCCACAGAGGCTGAGTCAATGGTGTGTTGATTTCAGATGGATGGTGACACACCTGCCTTGAGCAAGGAGAAAGCTGTAACAAGGCAGGCTTGTAAAAAACCAGCCAGTCTTCTCTCTTGATGGTATGAGCGCAGGAACGTGACACCTCTGCAGCTCTGAGACTGGCTCTTCTCTAGTGTGAGAAGTCTTACTGGATGCAGGAGCACTTACAGAGGTATCCAAAGGTCTTGTCAGAGCATGATTGGCTTTTGGTGGCAGAAGAAAGGGGCTGTGGTTCCCTAAAAAGGGAGGAAGTCCTTTCTGCACACCTCCCAGAGAAGCCTGAGGCTCCTTCCTGTGTCTTACCCAAGCTTCTTTTGGGACAGACTGTGGCATATGAGAGAATGTTGCCCTATCTCCTGAAAGGCTTGGGGAAATTTTTGATTTAATGTAAAGCCCTGCCGTAAAACTGTCCAAGGAAAGGAACTGAGCTGAAGTACATGACAGCTGTGCATTTTAAAAATGTGTTTTGTTTTGGTTGCTTGGTGGAATAGATGTTTCTGCAGGGCACAAGTATCAAAAAGATTTTGCTGAAGGCATTTAAAATGTTACTCCACTGTTAACTGCCCTGTTTCTTTTCTGGAGCAAACTTCTGTACCAGAGCTGCTGGAACATAACTTATATATGCCCCTGACACTTTTAAGCAAGCGTTGGTTTCTGAGTATGAACAGCTGATGAAAGTGATTGCAAAGCCTTGGCATAAATCTGATTCCTTTAAATTTGTGTCTGCTTTGTGCCAGTAAAAACTTTGCGGGTGTGATAATGACCTCTTAAGCTTCTGGGTCTGTCTGCTCAGTGATCACAACAGGGATCTGATGATGCTGACACTTGGGCCTTCTCATCTAGCCTGCTTAAAAACAGTACTGCAGAAGAATGAGCACGGGGGGGCAGCTGATTTTTGCTAATTTGTTTGAGGTGGGGACTGAAGAATTTAGCAGTAAGTTGTTGTAGTTAGCTATGTGCACAAGGCTTTTTCCTCGCAGTCAGCAGCACTCGTGTCTCCTTGTCTGTCTGCTGCCAGCTAAACCTTGTGTTGGTTCCGTGCAGCTGTGACTCCCCCAGCTGTCAGTGGGCTCTGAAAGTCAGTCAGGTTGTGAAATTGGTGCATCTGGTACAGGCAGAACTTCCAGGTCCTTCATGTAGAGCTGCTGATGTCAAGAGAATGCAAAGTGGGAAGTCTGTCAGTCAGCAATGCTTTGTATTTTGATGGCAGGCAGTTTGTTTCCTGTGCAATTAAAAAAGTGGGAGTTCGAGAGGAAATATTTGCAGAGCAGAGCTTTTGAGCAAATGCAGGTCTCCATTTGAGGATCACTGGCCATGTTGAAGCCCTGGTAAAACTCAGGTTGTGGTTGTCCCACAAGCTCTTAATGTCACTGCTGGGATTGTTCCTTTTTTTTTTTTCTTCAGCATACAGGGGTGGCAGAAACAGGTTTTCCTTCTCACCTCATGCCCTGAATCTTTACTAAAAATATTTTTGAATTGCCATTGTAACCTGAAATAGATGTCAGAGCCCCAGCAAGGTCTGCAAGGGTGTGAAGTCCTTGGAGTGAATTGGTGAACTGTTAACCTTGGTGTAAATTGTAGCCAAGATGCAGAGGGCAGAGACATTGGCTTTTTGACTGCTGCATGTCATTGTGATTAAATGGTATTTAGCTGCAGTTCTTTAGGTCAGTGCTAGCAGTGTCCTCCTCTTTAATTACCCAAATCCTTCCTGAGTGAAGTGCTCTGGAGTGATACACAGAACTCAGCTGACTTCAGCTCTGCTCCTTTCTTTGGTGCTCATGAAAGCTCTGTTGGCATGGCTGAGGGGATGATGGATGCTACAATTCCAGTGTGCCTCTCTTGTTGTAAGGCACACTGGAGTTATATGTCACAGTGAGCACATGGGTGCAGCTTTGAACATAAGGCTGATCTGTCTTCCTCAGCAGGTGCTTGTCTGTTTGGATCAAGAGGTCTGAACAGTGTTGCTGCATTTTCCTTGGGAGAACAGCAAAGTCCTGTTGGGTTTGTAAGCCTGCATGGTGCCAAGTTCACCTGGGTTTAACTTTTGCTGCTCTGACAAATGGAGAATTGACTTGGTGAGGAGACTGAGATGAAGCACTGTGTGCCAGGGGCTTGGGGAGTCACACAGGGGACACTTGTGTGACATGCTCACAGCCTGCATGCATCTCTGCACAGACCTGAAGTGACAGCGTGCTGCCTGCTCGCCCCCACTGTGGCATGTGAGAGGCAAATGACATCTGTTCCTGAACACCAGGCTGTCCTGCTGGCTGAAGGAAGGAACATGGCTCTGCCCAGCCTGTTCTGGGCCAGACTGTCTAGAGCTGACAGCCTGGTTGGAAGCCCTTGGCATTGTGTGGAGCATGCAACTGAAGGAGAAGAGGGATTGAGACCATTCCTAACCCCTCTGAGATGCAAAGAGCAGCTCTTCCTGGCTTCTCTTGCTCTCCTACAAACTTAGCTGTGGCTTGGCTTTCCTGCTTTGTGGACAACCCAAGCCACCATAGCTGACTTTCTTTCTCCTTGTCTTTGGCACCAGGCTGTCGGTGGTGGCTTGTGTGATGGGTGAACGTAGCATCACATTACATCCTCTTGTGGCCCTTCTGGAGCTTTCTTTTGAGCACTGCTTTTTTTTTTTTCACTGCTGTTTCCAAAGATAAGATGCAGCACAGCTGCCTCTCCAGCACTGGATGCTGAATTTGAGCTGCTGCTGGGCCCCTGTTCATCACAAGTGGTGTTTCTGAAGCTGAACTTGAGACTTGCCCAGCTTTGGGATTACTTGGAGCAGGTACCTCAGCTGTACTATCGATACCATCTGTCTTAAGATCCCCAGACCTTGGCTTAGAGCCCTTTGCTGGCCTTTCTTGACTGAACGGTTGTTATAAGGGCTGAAAGTGGGGGTGTTACTGCTAATTGGAGTTATAATATTGCTGCAGAAAGGCAACAACTCTCAAAAGAAAAGGAGTGTTTGTGGAAAAAAAGGTGTTCTTTGTGGTTTAGATCAGGGCCCTGCCTGTTTAGAAGTGCTGGTCTGTGTATGACTGATCATGGGCTCAGACTTTATGGCTGTTTTCAGGGAGCAGCTACCCAAATCCTTCCTAATCAGGACCTTAGTCCACTGTAAGCAATAATTGGCCCATGGATGAAGAGTGAAGACTTGAAGGAATGGTAGATGCCTACCTAGAGAAGACCATCATTGTACTGAACCTGAATACAAGATGTGGTCTGCCAGAGTATAAATGTTTTATATTAACCTGAATGGATCTATGCTGTTTAACCCCAGCAGAATTATTTTGTGGGAATATGATTAGATTTATTTGCTTTGGCATTTGCAGCAATGCCCTTTCACAGTGTAGCTTAGCTTTTGATTAAAGTGGAAGCGCTTGTTAGACTGTGTCATTTCTGGGCTGTCTGTGTTTCAAGACATCCTTATCCATACCTCTGTCTTAAAATAAACCAACAGCTCTCCCTCTTGCATTCCTGACAGATCTGTCTGACCTTTTCCTTGGCACTGGAGAATCTTAAAACTTGTGTGTGTGTGTGTGTATCCCCAGGCAAACCATCCCACTGCTGTAAAGCTTTCCTCGGTGTTGTAGTCACATGTGCTGTGGTTTAGACTTGTTTCCATCGTGGCTGTGTGAAGGTTCATCACAAAACAAGTGCAACTAGAGCTTCCTGGCAGTGCTTGGAAATTCAGCCAGAGCATGGATGGCAAATGAATGACAACACATGTTCATGTGCAGATTAGTTTTGGAAAAACAGATAAACAACTGGATAGCAATACATTCAGTCAAGGCAGGCCTTGTCTTTTGAGTGTCTTTCTCAAGGAAAAAACAACCATGTGCTTTGAGAGAAAAGCTCTGTGACAGTTCTGTACAGCTGTTCCCCACTTCAGTATTGACCTCAGCAGTCCAGGCAAGGAAAAACTGATGGTGGGAGATCCCCTGTAAGTCAGGTTCTCATGGAGAAAGGTCTTGGTGACAGTGGGCAATAGGAATATGTACACTGTGTGTCCAAGGTGTTATCCAGACCTCAAAATAGCATCTCAGCGCCTGTGAATAAAAGGGGAATCGGTGAGAAAGTTCAGGTGTCTGCTGACTGATCTCAGCATTGCAGGCTGTGATGGGGCAGGAGAGAACAGCATCCTTTTGTCTGCCCACTTTATCATAGGAAAAATACTAAGTAATGCTAAGTAATCCTGTCTAGTGGTAAAGTCTGTGTAAAGGTGTCTCCTGCCCAGGAAATTCATTTGGCACCTACTCTATTTCTGGACACTCTCCTCAGTTGCCCAGGAACATGGGCCAGGTGGATGTGTCTGGTTCAAGTCCTTGCAGACAGGAGCTGGCCCTGGATGCATGAAAGGTGATAATCCAGCCTCACCCCAGCTGGCTCTGCAGAGGAGAGGCTTGTTCAGGTATGAAGACATGGCAGAGCTAGTCTAAAGGTGATTATGCAGCTGGAGATGGCCAAGAATCCTCTGCAGTTCCTGGGTACCCCAAAGGAACTGAACACATACCCGTTGCAGGTTTTTTTTCCTCTGAAAGTGACAGCTGTCCAGGCTGGCGTGATCCCTCTTCTCACACACGGTGCGTTTGATTTCCACGTGAAGCATGTACTTCAGCCCTCTGACAACCTAGAGAAAGCAGTTTCCTCCTTTAAGGTGAGGGCAGGGGAAAGAGATGCCAAAACCGTGGCTAGGGATCAGGTGCTACACCTGAGAACTGTGTGTCACCTACACAGAGCCCTCCTGTGGTGCAGTGCTATAGGGGACAGGTTTAGCAGTCCTGAGCAAGATCAGGGCTGTTGTGTCTTGGATGTGCCATAAGAGGGTCAATTAGAACATGTTTTGGAGGACCACCAGGAGTCAGCTGCTCTTACCTGTAGCATGGCTTTATTTATCTGGGATTCCTTAAACAGAAAGAGGTCGTTGGAGCTGTTGTTGTATCTGTAGACACCAAAGCGAGCAGCCTTGCGGACCCCGGGGTTGTTGGTGTTCACTGGCACGGGGAAGCCAGGTCTTATGGTTGGGTGGGGTGGTGGTACATTTGTAACTGAAACAACACAAAACATCGGGGTAAAACACATCAGGGGCCTGAAAGGGTGGGAGCTTCAGCCCTCTGAACCAGTGCTAAACCTTCCTATTTGTCCAATGCATTTGTGCTTCAGAAGGTCTCTGCTCACATCTGTTACAAAATAATTTTCCTTTATATGTTTGAAATGGTAAAACAGTCCTAGGAAATGAAGTGACATTAGGGGATGCTGCCAGAAATGAAAGCAGAGCTCAGAGTGACTTAGAAGAAGGCAGAGTATCAGAAATACTGTTTAAATATCTCTTGTACGACTCCCAGTTTATAGAAGGACCAACTTTGAATCTGCTTATAGAGATAGATCATGTTGCTCAGAGTACAGAATAGTTTAGATAACATATCAAGCACTGGCTCGAGAGTCCTGCTGCTCTTAATTTGCATAGTAAGTCTTTTCCCCACACCGCACCCTTAAACCTTTGATGGCATCTTGAGGTTTTTATATTGGAAGGATTTAGATATTAGGAAGAAATGCTTCACTGAAAGGGTGATAAGACACTGGTATATGTTGCATCCCTGGAAATTTTCAAGTCCAGGCTGGATGGGGCTTTGAGCAACCTGCTCTAGTGGAAGGTGTCCCTGTCTATGGCAGGGGTGTTGGAAGTAGAAGGTCTTTAAGGCCCCTTCCAACCCAAACAATTCTGTGATTACCAAGGTCATGGAGTGGAGAAGCAAGGTGTGTAGAAAATGGAAATTGGGAAGGGGGGGGGGGGTTAACCCATGACCTTTCACATTAGAGCATTTCATGGAATCATTTGCAGTATATCTTTACTTGCTTGTGTAGGTCTTTCCCCATGCACTGCTTATTTTTCAATCATTTAAAAGAAGCTCGAAGCTTTCAGTTGATGCCATTGTTTCATCTCCTTTTACATTTGCCTTCCTCTCCATTTTTCCACTTCTGAAATCAAAGAGGAAGAAGTCCTCAACCTGCAGTGCAGCCACTGCTAATGCCAAGGCCTGCCAGTGCAGGAGGTCACCCTGTGTGTGTGCAGGCAGTGCGCCTGTGTGTGCTTGTGCACACAAATGTGCACAGAGAGGTTGTACTAAATCTGCTGTGAAAGTCAAGCTTTTATCACCTCTAGCTTTTTTCACAGATAGATCTCTCACCCACAGCCAGCTGCACAGAGCACAGGCTGTGTACTTAAGCCTGTTTGCACTGAGAAACCCAAGTAGAAGACAGGGGCAGCTTGGTGATCCACAGTCTACTGAAAAAAAAAAAAAGAAACCAACCCAGAATGATGTGCCATCATCAACATGGAAGGCGACAAAAATTTATCTCACATGTTGCTTATGCACATCCTACTTACACTGTCACATCCTCCTCACAGGTGTTAATTGCTACACCCACTTGTAACAGTTCAGGGATTTACGCCTTGACCTGCAAAGGAGAGACTCAATTCCACATCCCTCCTCAACCCAAGGATGTCCAAATCCATCTCTCTTCCTGGCTGATAGCTCAGCTACCTTAATGACCCCCATATTTTCTTGCAGGTGGGAGCGGAGAGACTCAGGCCATGTGCTGGAGAGGAGCAGATATTCTGCAGGTGGCTTTGTGTCCAGTGTGGAGGTGATGAGCTTTCCTGTCCCATGCCTCTGATCTATGTTGCCACTGGGTGTGCAGCCAGTGCTGGGCAATCTGGTGGTGTTTTTCCACCCTACAGTCCAGAACCCACTTGTAGGTCCCAAGACTATTCTCTGTGGGATGGTGTTTTCCCACTGCAGCAAGGGTGGGATTCAAGAATCACAGAAGCTCGTGACCATTCAGCCTTGGACTGATGGTATTTCTCAGGCATCTTACACAGTGCTCAGCTCATGGGTAACACTTTTCACAGGGGTTAAAGCACTGGGATCCACCGGTGATTCAGGAGGGCCATGCAGGACCTGTGTGCAGGCAGAAAGGAAGCTCAAGGCAGAGCAGGCCCTCTGTACTCTTCCTTTGAAATGCCAAGTTTTTCCTGTGCCATCAATACCAACCCAACAGCTATAGGGACCAGCTTTTTCCTGAGCTCACCTGGCACCTGAGACATACTGCCAGCCTAAGAGCAGGTCACTGCCCTGGGCTCTTCTTGCTGTTCCCCAGCACCCCGCTGGAGTATCTGCTCTCACGCCTGTTGGAAAGGCAGGTGTGGCAGCGTTGCGGGTGTTGACATCAAACACTGTTCTTTGTAGAAGGGGCTGATAACCACAGACTCTTTCAATCTTAACACAATGTCCTTTTGTGGCTTTTGAGAGCCCTCCACGCCTCTTGAGTCATGGTGGCGTCTTTTATAGGCACGGGGCGAATGAGACTGGCTGAAATCACATGTGTTTATGGGAAGAAAACTGTTACATGTATTATTCAAACCAAGAGTCAGAGTCCAAGAGCCCTTGTTCCTGACTCCAGTGCCTGGGAGATCCAGCAGTGTCACATATGGCCAGGCCTCTGAAATGCATCACCTGGAGAGGTGAGCAAGGTGGACATGTGTTGTAGACAGGTAGACTTAATACACCATGTGTTGTAAGCAGGTGATAGGTTATAGGTTGTATTTTCCCCCAGCTTTCACCAAGGGGTACTGAGCATTTTACCTCTTTCACCTGTTGCAACTTGGTGTTGAAAATTACTCATACCAGAGCAAAGTGGTTATAAAATCTACTGAGACCTTGCAGGAGAACTTTACCCCACCACGTTCCTCTGGGCACCCAGATTCCTTAAGGCTAAGATTTGGTTTTCTTTGCGTGCTTTCATTCTCATTCAAGGTGGTCACTGCATGGCACACACTGGTCTGAAATCACTTCTACTGTTTGGAATAGTTTGCAGTACTATATTTCGAAACCCCAGAGACTCTCTGCTGTGACATAGCTGTAATTCTGATTTTCTCTCTGCAGCCTTTTCTGATGGTTTCATCCCTGGCTTGGCTTGAGTGCCATTACCTAAAAATTTGCATTTGTGTAAGGTGATGGCCCCGTTCCAGACACAAGGCAGACTTGGCTCAGAGGGTCAAATAGCAGTGCAGGGCTCCAGGCAAACCAGCATTCCTGAAACATCCAGGTCTGTGCGGGAACAGAGGCACAGCATGACTTGGCCAGGCACCTACAGTACTCAGAGGCCCTGGGTGTGTGATCTCATGATCTGAGCAGACAATTCTTGCTGCTCTAGTAAGAGATGCTTAGGACCAGAGCATTCATATTCAGAGCCCATCATTGCTCCTGGATTTGGAAATGTGAAGAGAGAGATGGAAAAGCCAGCCCTCCTCCTGCTCCTTCTGTTGGACAATAGTAGGGTTAGACTCTTTTCTTGCTCAAAGTTAACAGGCCACCACTGGTATTAAGCAAACGAGGGCTGTTCTTGCAGAGATGAGCTGAATGTCGTATTAAGAGGCTCTCTCTTGTGCTTTCCTCCTCGAGGATTTCTTTGGGGACCTTGTTCCTGCAGTATGAGAGAGCAATCCTGTGGGTGCTCCCTCCCAGACTGCAGTGAAACAAATAAGCAAATTGTAACAAGTTGATTTTTTTTTCCACCAGATGCTTCGAAAACCTCCTCCCCATTACTCCCTCCTTTCAAAACTTCCTCCCCCTAGCAAGACTAGGCTTTATCTTTACATTTAAGATGTGGCAGAGTTCCTGCATGTCTCTGCAGCCCCCAAAGGAAACCACGGCAGAAACAAAAAGCTACTGGCTAACCAAACAACATCCCTGGGTTCTTTCTGTGTATGGGAACCACAGTAATGCTGAAATAGAACCAAAACCTTCAGAGAAATACACTCCTGTCTGCAGCTCCCATTCTAAAGATTTAAGGCCAGCTGCAATCAAGAGAGTTCCCTTGCTCAGCAAAGGAAGGAATGAAACAGGGTAATGCTTCATTAAAAGTCAGCTAATCGGCACTCAAGTGTCCATCTGCACTTAGCAGTCAGATTGTTACCCGCAGTCTTTAGATTTAATAATCAAGGTCATGCAGAGTTTAAACACTGACAAATGAGTTAAAACCATAAATTGACTCTAAAACCCCTAAATGATATCCCTGGATAGCCTGGTTCACTACGCGAAGAGAAAGACTTTTGAGCAGTTGTGTTTTCAGCTGCAGCCTGAACCCTGCGGTGCTGAGCCAGCATGGGCAGCGGTCTGGGAAAGGCTGTTATTTACCAGCGCGTTATGCAGCAGCACTCACACAACCTAAAACACAGGGAAAACAGCAATTCTTTTCCATTCTTACCACCTGAAGTCCTGGTGAAGTTCCAGAGTACCAAACAGCAAAGTGCAGTGAAGCTGCAGGCAAAGTTCGCTGCCATCTCCACCACGTCAGAAGAGGAGCCCGACAGCCAGAGGAGTAACTGCCCTGCTTCCTGCCAGAGAAGAAGTGCTTCTGTGAGTGCTCTTATTGGCTGGTGGGGAAGAAAAAACAAAAACACCCTAAAACCACCCTAAAACCCCCTGAATCATCACAGCTCTGATGCAGACTTTGTCTCCTGCTGATGACCTCATACCTCGAAGCCCAGCCACAAAGCTGTGGCTTGGTGATAGCAGCACCAGCCTTACATGAGACGGGGACTTTTGCTTTGATCCTCAAGGATTGTGCAGAAGCATGGACAGATACGTGTGATACAACACTGGAAAGGGGTGTGGGGGTGAGGAGAGTAACAGTCATGTGCTTTGAGGATCATGGGGAAATGTCATACCTAAGAAATAGGCAATGAGCCCTGGGGATGTGGCTCTTGGGCTTGCTTACGTGCATCTGTGTGTGGAGACCTGACAGAGATGATGGGTCTAGTGTCTTGTTTCCCCTCATGTGGAGATGTGGGGTTTGGGTGAGGCAGACAGGGAAGTTTTAGGGGTACCTACCCAAGGGGGCTGTGTGGAACAAAGCCATTAGGGAGAACATTTTGGGTTTGGTGGTAGAGGGGAACATCGCACCATATATTTATAAAAGGTGTTATGACAACAGGAAAGGGCTGCATTAGAGAAGAGGAGGTTTTTTTCTAGGTGCTATCCTGAAAGAAGAGAAATAGGGGGAGAGGGGTATTTTGTCTCTCTGTGGCTTGCAGAGTTTTCAGCTCTGTGGTTGGATTTCCCTGTGTCAGTCCTTGGTTTCCAGAGAGATCCTCTCTAGGCAGTGCTGGCCCACGCTGAGAAGCTTGAAAGACTGGGGAAAGGGCTTAGTTGCCAGACCTTGTGGTGCAGCTGAAATAACCAGATTCAGGAGACTGGGAGACAAAGCATTGCCTCACTGAAGGGTTGAGAGGGGTGGACCTCCCTCTGTATGTGTGTGCATTTTTTTCAGGTGAGCAGGAAGGTGATGGCTGCCTTTCACTTGCCCCAGCCACGAATCGTGCTCCTTTTTGAGCAAAGGCATCTTACTGCCTCAGGTAAAGTCCTAGTGCCGGGCAATATGGGTGGTGTACAAGGGACTGGAGGAAAATATTCTTATTGTTTTGTTGTAGGAAGGGATTAGATAAACCCTCTTTTGAAATGTCCCACAGAGAAAGAATGGGGCAAGTGTAATGTGTCACATTTATCACCAGTCCTTGCACAGGCTGCTGAATCAGACTCTTAAGCCTGTGGAAAGCATTGGGACAGAATGAGAAGGACTATACTGAGGGGGTTTTACTTAGTCTCCCTCCCCCTTTTTTTTTTTTTTCGAGCTCACATGGTAGCCTGTCCTGTGATTGGGACGCAGGTAGGGACTCGGTCAGGTATTATCTTCAGCTCTCCCCTTTCTCCTGAAGAGCTGTCCTCAACAGTTTCTGCCTCACTGACAGGCTCTGGGGAGTGTCTTTCTAAGCCTATAGTCAGGTTCTCTAACGTGCAAGAAAGAGGTGGTTGGGACACTGCAAGGCCCCCGAACTTGCTCAACGAGACACTTGAAAGGGCTTATGGGTTTTCATTTACTCCAAGTTAGAGGCATGGGAGAAATACTGACCAGGTATTCTCCAGAGATCAAAACAACAAAAATACCCCTTTACTGGAGTCTTTAGAAAATCAGAAAACTTTGGCAAAATATTTCAAGCACCCTATAGCAGCCTTCAAGTACCTAAAGGGGGTCTAAAAAAGAGCTGGGAGAGGGGTTTTTGACAAGGGGCATACAGTGACAGATCCACAGGAAATGGCTTTAAACTGACAGAAGGCAGGTTTAGCCTAGCTATTAGGAAGAATTTCTTTACTGTGAGGGTGGTCGAGCACTGGCACAGGTTGCCCAGGGACACGGTGAATGCACCATCCCTGGAAGTGTTCAAGGCCAGGTTGGATGGGGCTTTGAGCAACCTGTCCTGGTAGAACATGTCCCTGCTCATGGCAGGGGGGTTGGAACTGGGTGACCTTGAAAGTCCCTTTCATCCCAAACCATTCTGGGATTCTACAATAAAGCCAGGCAGCGATTTCAAAAAAGCAGCGTGTGTCTTCAGAGGACACAGTTTTTCCTGTCTTCTTCCCTTGCCCCTTCTTTCCATCAAAATTGCTCATTTACAGCTCTTCCATATCAACTTTTCCTTTTTCTAGTGCCCCTTTTATGATGTTGTTGAGGAAGTTTCTCCAGTTCGTTTCTCCTAGGAAGTAAAAGAGTGCTCACTAATGGGCAGAAGTATTAACAGTGCTGAGCGGTATTATGTAAAAAACCACAAAGAACATGACGCCAAAAATCCCACAAAAAAACCCCAACCCCCTTCCCCCTATAACAGATGAACAATACCAAACCCCTCTAAGCCCACAATGTACATACACCTGTTATTTTTCCCTGGGAAACTTTGTGCTGTGGAACAAACCAGCGGCTGGAGACTGTGATGGTTGTCACCTTGCAAGGTCTCACTCCAAGCAGGTGTCACTTCCTAGGATACTGCTCTGTGCCCCAAATCCATCTGCGGACGTGGAGCAGCATGATGTTTTCTGTGACATCCAACACCAGACAATGAGTCAGACACTCTCATCATTGAAGCTCCCTGAGGGTCACTGATAGGAATTTCATCCCCTTTCCCTGGAAAGCATGTGTAGATCTCTTCCACACCAGCACAGGGCATATGGGGCACTCTGTGGAGCAGGTTTCACTCACTGAATTTCTCAGTGTGTGAGCAGGCATCCTGAACAGGGAGAGGATGAGAGTAAGTGGGCATGGAAAGACTCACAGATTATCCCAGGGTAAACAGAGCAGTTGCTTTAAGCAAACAGCTAGCCCTGACCCAGTCTAAATCAAACTTGTGATCTTTCTGCATTAAGATGGATTATACAGACCTTGAAAGACTTGCACACATGAAGAACCCTTGTGTTTGGTTTTTTTTTTGGTGTGAGTAGGGGATGTTTATTGCAATAAACATAAACTTGGATACTAAGTCTGCTGTGTTTTCTGCAAGGGAATTTGCAGGGTTGTTACATCCTCTCTCTCACTGTTGGCCTCAGTTACAAGAGTCTTTGGCATCAGTGCAACTCTGGGGACTCTTTAGATTAAAATAAAAAAACCCAACCAAACTTCTATTATTCATATATCAAGGATGTAATTACATCCTCCTTTGGACTGAAGAAGCAGAAAAGCCACCGTACCTGATATTTGATTTTCATTTGGAACATGAGGTGGACTTCTTCATCATCACTCTTTGCTTCAGCTATTTAGGGCCAGACCTTTGTCCCCTCAGCACAACCGAGCAGTTGCGACCATGCTTCCTGGAACAATGCCAGCAGGATCTGCAAGGGATCCTGTTGGAATTATTCTCATGTAAATGCAATCAGCATCTAGCCCTGCACCCACAATATTTAATTTTCAGTTCTGACTCCCTTTTTGTATTTCATGGATCCATGGGGGACTGTAAGAAAAACTAATCTCATTAACTTCTGAAGGCAGTTGGAGGATGACTGGAGTGTGTTTGAATTGTGCATTCCAAGGTTTTAATTAAGATGCATTTACCACTGTCAGTAGTTGGGTTTTTTCCCCTTTAAATCTTTTTAACATTTTCCAGGCTTTCATTAGATCTCCAGGGCAGCTAATTTAGTTGGTGTTGCTTTAGTGAAGGTTCTGAGCAAGAGCATTCTTTTCTGGCACTGAGCTGGAATACAGAAATCACCACATTTCAGGATTTGGTAGACAAGTACATGGGAAAAATATGTTATTTTGGCAGAGTGGCAACAGCCTTAAAGGTGAAAGAGCTGGATTTGATGTGTTCTTCCATACTGGAGATCTGCACTTTGCAAGGGCAAAATATGTTGAGGTGCAGAGAAAGGATAATTCGAAGAAGAAGAACCAGGATAAAGAATTCAGCTGAAGCCTCAGCTGCTCCTCTACCTTCCTACAGCAGGAACACCTCGCCACTTTCTTAAGCGGAAAGCCACCTGGACAAGCCACAGAATACCTGATACCCTCCTGAGCAGGGGTGTGGCTGAACAAGTTTGGTGAGGTAGAAGGGGAAGGAGCATTCAGTCAGCAGTGGTGGCCACATTTGGGAATATGTGTCTATGTACTCAGAAACAATGGCATGCATGGGAGAAATTGGTGGGTTGGCCTCCAAACAGAGAATTTGTCTACTTTCCTTTCCTGCCAGGTGCTCTGTAGCTCACCCACACTCCCCTGTGCCTCCACTGCATAAGGAATTATGATTTTTCAAGGGGATTGAGGCTCATGCAGTTGCATCTGCTTTTTTTTTATCCTCCCTGCTATGACTTCTGAATTTCCATCCAATATGAAAGCAGTCTGGAAGACCTGAGGATAATCTGGTTACCATACATTTCTAGAGGAGAGACATGAAGAAGGAATAACTTGGCTGAGGCAGGGGCAGGGGGCACAACAGTGTCATTATTTAGTTTATCTGCCAGCAGCACTGTCAGCTGCTCTGAGAGATAGCCTATGGATTGCACTGCAGGGTATTTGTAGGTGTGCTGTGATGTATGTAAAGACCCCTCTATGTTTCACCTTGTGGCTGTTTTATTAATTTTGACACAAACCTCCCATCCCTTCCCTCTCCAGCTGAAGAGTCCAGGTGCCTGGAAGTTTTGGCTCAGTCAGCTGGCTGGGGTCCTCTTTGGACACAACCTGGTTAAATAGGTCTTATCACATTGGAAAGTGACCCTTGGGAAAGCTGCAGAGGGTTAGAGCTGCTAAAAACCCATCCAGGTGGCCAAAGTAGGGGTAGCAGTGAGAGGCTGCCTCAGGCTGGCAGCTGTCAAGGATCAGATGAACGCTGTGGTTTTGGTATTCAGGGTCAGTGCTAACACAAGCCATGAAAAAGCGAGTGCAAGACACAGTGAGACACTGGCACAGCAGGGCAGGCCTGTGTCTGCAATGCAGCGCGTGCTGCAGGCCTCCCAGTGTGAGGGGAGACAAACCTGTGCTCTTTAGCTGTGTTCGAAAATCCCTTCCACAACTCAGTGGAGCTCCTCTGCCTGGCAGGTACCCAGCTATTCAGTGCTGGTGAGACTTGGATCTGACAGCCCCAGTCTGCTTCTGCTGTGCTGTGCTCCCTTTCACCAGCACTGCCAGCTCTTCCCTGGTTCTTCACATCCACGAGGGACAACCACCAGCTGATCCGAAGGAGGGCTGAGAAGTGCTTCCTTACACAGGTGGCAACACCAGCATGTGCAAAATGCTCCCTGGGCTATGAGGATGGTGTTGGAGAATGGTGTCCCATAGAGAGCAGAAAATCAGGTCCTAAATAAAATTTAAATCAAGCAGAACTGTGTGCCTGATGTTGTTACTTTAGGCTCATGTGGTGCCCAGGCTGAGGGCAGCAAATGAAATCCCTCCTCCATTCCCAGCCACTGTGCTTCTCCCTGTAATTCGGGCAGAGGCTGAACAGCCACACAATTGTTATCTGCTGAAATCCATCAGTGAAAAACGTGGTTCTATAGCAAAAAAAAGAGAAGAATCAACCAAGGCTATAATGATTTTTCCGTGACTGCAACAACGGCTGTTTCTCAGCAATTGGAATCCCTTTCCTTCCACTCCTGCTGCAAGGCTGAGGAAGTTTTTGATCATAGGCACAAAGTGAAAGCTTCAAAACCCTTGTCTGCAGACAAAAGGTGCTTCTCAAAAACGGCTCCACCTGAGAGGGCAGTTATGAACAGCCCCTGCTTTGTCAGCGCCTGTGAAGGAAACCAGGTTGTTAACAAGGATGGGATAGCTGCGCTTACGTTTCATAAAAGGAGCCAGAAATGCCGCTAAGCATCCCTGCTTCAGAGCACTGTGTGAGCTGTGCAGTGCTGGTAAGGGAACAATGGGATGCCTTTTTACCTTGTCGCGAGTTCCTGTGATATTTCTGCACTTTTCTTGGAAAAGTGTTGTAGACTGGCAGAATGAATTTAGCCTTGCTTGAGACACTGCTCAGGAATTTTCTGTAGAAGATATTTTGTTGCAATGTCAAAATATATTGCTATAAAATGAGCTCTTTATCAGGAATCTTAGATTTAGGTTGTTTTTTTTTCTGTTTTCCACGAGAAATACACAGCCAGAGCAAGTCAGAGTGCCTTGGATTGTGCTGCCATTAAACAGGGCTGCTGCAGTGCGTCAGGGGAGCTGTTCTAACACATGCTGTGTGCAGGCTATGGAAAGGGGTCAAGCTGTGTGTTAACTTTGATATCCCTCCGGGGCTGTCTTGGTTTTCCAGCACATTTAGTGGTTCCTTATTTTGCACTATGTGCCCTAGGTGCAGCCAAGCTCCATCACTTCCCCCTGGGCCCATGACCAGAGCTCTTGCTCTGGCTCAAAGATGTACCTTCTGTATAAGACTGGTGGAGTGGGAAGCTGTGTGTCAGTGGCGTTGCCCTGCAGTCCCTCAAACTGGTTTTTCTGGGCTGTGCCTGAGGGTGAAAGCTGAAAAGTAAGGAGTTATTTCTGGCAGTGGGAACAGAGATGCAGGAGGGGAACAGACCTCCTTGAAGCTGACCCTATCCAACCTCCCAAGCAGCCGCAGTGATCAGGTCTTCCCATTTATTTGTGATTCTTCAGACTGCTGACCTCTCTGAGACAGTGTGATGTCAGGTTTAGAGTTTGAGCAGAGATCAGTGAGCAGCTCTCTCTGTCAGAAAGAGCTTTCCCCCACAGAATAAAATTGCTTTGTCACAAGCTGCCTGGGAAAACCCATCACCAGGATGAGTAATGCAACAAGATAAAGTGAGACTGAGGCCCCGCAGATTTTCTGTGTGAGATGGAAAGAGCTGGGAGAATTTAAAATGAACACTGAGGTGTGAGAAAAATTCCCTGGACACTCAGGGAGGTTGCTCTTCTCCTCCTTCTTGCTGGGCAGCCCAGCATCATCATGTGAGTGAAATAATGAGCCAGAGGAGAGGGGAATGGCAGCCTTGGGACACTTCCACTTCCACCAAATAACTGGGGATACACACTCTCTTGTCAAGGACTGCTTGCTTGTATGAAGGCATCATCCAGAAAGCCAAAGAACCAAGACATTTTCATAAAAGCTTAGAGAAGCAGCTGTGCCACTGAAGAGCTGGGAACACTTTTCTTTCCTGTGGGAATATGTAATTCTTTGTAAAGTATCAGAGTATCACGTACAAGGTGGAGCTGAGTTGAACTCAGAGCCTGTAAGCTACACCTCTGCTCTGAACTGAGATTGCAGGGCACTGTGTGTCCTTGAACTGTGGATAGGCATTCCTCTTGAGGTTGAAAAAAGTGGCCAGGAGACCTTGGACAGGAGACCTTGGAGCAGGCAGAGACTGGCACAGAATGTGAGACATTTTTGGGATTCATTCAGAAGCAAAGGAGTTAATTTTCCTCCTCTGGCCTCCCAGGTGTGGAATGGGAACTGTATCTTTCAGAAAAGCACTCGGAGCTCAGCTGAACGTGAACTCTGGTTGATGTAAATGCAGTTTCCATCCTAGCACTTCCTTTAGATGGAATTAATGTCAAATGGTAAATCATATCCAATAGCTTGATGTGCCTGCCCAACCTCAGCTCTGGGACCACACTGCTAAACTTTGCAGACCCGCAAGAAAGCCAGAGTCAGTAAAAAAGAGGCCTTTCTCTTGATTTACAGGGTCTGTGACTCATAAGTCAGCTCCTATTTGATTCTTTTTCACTGTCTGTCATCTGTAGATCTGTTTAAATGGGATAAGCAACAGGGTTCTGAAGGTGAGTTCATGCAAGACTCTTGCATATTTGTATGAAAAAACCCCATCTTTTTATTTGATTTGGACTTGTTTTGTTGTGCATAAACACCATCTCCTAATGAGGAGCTTTTAGGAAGCGAGTAGCCAGCTGTCAAACTGCTGGGATGCCTTGTGTGGCAGTCCTGTCACAAGCAGATCTGTCCAAAGGCCTGGGACCTGATATTGGCAGTTGCAGAAAGGATGGACACATCAACAACCACTGCTGGTTGTGCTGCCATTGGATTAGGCACGAAAACCTTCCCCCAGGCAGTATCCAGGCCATCTATAAATGTCTGTGTGACTGTGTCAGGGGCTGGACTAAATGTGTGCTGGGGGATGGCAGCAACTCCTATCTCTGACTCAGCTCATCCAGAACCAGTGAAGCCAAGCCTTCCTCATTTCGGCTGGGAATACTGACAGGGAGCCTGCCCCCTTGAGTCAGGGAAGGCAGTGCTGCAGGTCACTGCCACCAGCAACGGCCAAGGAAGGAAAAAAGGGACTCAGAAAGACAGAGACTGGGCAAACACTGGCTCCAGTTAGGAAGAATTATAAACCTGGTGGGTGTGGACTGTCCCTGGAAAAGGGGAACTGACTGGGCACTGGGATCAGCCTGAGCCTGGAATCAGGCAACCCATGCTCTGACAAAGAGAAAGGACTGTCTGTGTGGTCCGACCATTGGAAAAACGAGGAGGAAGGGCCATTCTCCACACTTGGCAGGGAAACCAAGCCAGGACCAGCTGTGTCTGGAAGAATGCCTGCCCCAGGACTCTGAGCATGAAGGATGAATATTTCCCATACCCATGCCTCCTGCCTGCTCTTTCTCCCCATATGAAGTCAGCAACTCTCTCCAGCTCACCCTCTTTTGAAGTGTTTTGGGCCCTCAGTGAGCAGGGTGTGAGCTGTGCCGCTGCAGCAGGAGCAGGGATGGTTTTGCATTCAGGGAGTTCTGCACGCAGAGGGTCAGACTGCAAGAAGCCCATCTGCAAAATAACCCCGAGAGAATCGGAATGAAGCTGTGAGCAGGAATGGGGGAATGTGCTGGTTTAGACAAGTCAAAGGTTGGTTCCATGGGGCAGAGAAGATGTCACTGCTGGAGGAAGAATTGGAGCATACCTTGGAGAATGTTGTCAACAGGTCATCCCAACAGTTTTTGGAAAGCCAGGGAGGTTGAACGTGGATAAAGCAGATGCAGATAAGCCCAGAGGGAAAGAAATCTGGAGCCTGCTGTACCATTACAGGTTGTACCAAGGGGACACAGTGTTCTTAGCAAGCTGGTCCGTGCCTGTAAGAACATCCTGATCCTGCTGCTGCAGACCCTGGCCCCAAACCCCACTTCAACGCAGTGTGATGGGGAGTGCTGGGAGCAGAGCCTCAAGCTGTTGAGTTCAGGAACAAAATGTCTTGAGGCACTTTTGGGGAGAGTGGGTTAAGCTGGTATTTAGGCAGCATGAGCCAACTACAGGCTTCCCATTAGGTATATGAAGAAGCTGTCCTACCTTTCCAGTTCCAGAGATCCACAGTTTCTGAAGGATGCCTTTCTTCAAGACTTTGGCTTCATACATGACATCAGAAAAATGTCCCAAGATATCAGTGGCATTGTGGTCAGAAGAGAAATAGGGATGATCCCAAATGCACTCTTCACATCCTGTCGGTGGCAAGGTGAGGTGTGTAGTTCTTCCCTGGGGATTGGAGGGAGAATTCTGGGCTACACAAGCACCTGCATTCACAGGTTGCCCTCATGGAAACCAGAGTTCTCATCTGCCCCTGTATCAGCTAAATAGATCTGTGTTCACAACACACCTGAGTCTCTCTCCCTCTTAAAAAAATCCCAGCCCAAGCAAACAAAAAACCCACAAAGCAGAGGAGCCTGGAATCTTCACAAGAAGACTAGTGGGGGACTTTCTATCCATCCCACTCTGTTCCCATTGCAACAGCGGTGATCTCCCTTTTTGCTCTAGTCTTTGACAAAGGAGAGCTAGATGTTATCCTGAAATTAAAGAACTGCAGAGCAGGAGGAGCAGGGTCAGGATTGGGGCCTGCTGTATTGTGGTGCCTAAATAAGGCTGCCAGCCCATTTAGTACGTCACAAAGAACCTGATGAAATGACTGCCCAGAGAGAACAGGTGTTAGAGGGCTTCTTAATAGGAAAGGATGTAATACCCAGTGACTGGAAATTGGAGTCAGCGAGAATCAATGTAGAAATACAATGTAGATTTTCAAGAGTGAGAGCAATCAGCCTGATTGCCAAGGGCCTGAGTTCCCCATCAATGTGAACCTTTAAATTAAAGGGAGATGTCTTTAACAGCCTGCCAGCACAATGGCAAGAGAATTCTGGGACTTCATGCAGGGGTGTTAGATACAAGGGGACCAAGCAATCAGTCTCTGTGTGTGTGGCAAATGCCGCATCTCCTCAGTGATGCTTCTAGGACAGAGCCCATCTCTGGCTGAACATATCTGTAAGAGAAAGGATGAACAGGACTTAGGAGGTGAGAAAGCTGAGCACCAGGCATTTCACAAATAAACCAAAGCCCTGCACACCAGTCTCCCCCAGAGCTGCATCCCTGGGTAAGTTGGGTGGGAGCAAGGGTCTCTACTCTTGAGACTGTCAGCATATGTAAGATAATCTGTGCAAATTTTGGTTTTGGACCATTCATTTTTCAAGGGCATAATCTGGAAGCTGTCTCAGAACATCTTTTATAAGATATTGCACTGCCACTTCCTAACTAGGAAATTATTATCATTTCAGAGAAAAATATACCTCATATTTCCACAGTAGTTAGATGAGGTTTTCTGAGATTACAGTCAGAGGTAACTTGTGGGAACTATCATTTATTATTTCACAGCTTTTAGATGCCCTTTTTTAAAAAAAAAATCTGTTTTAGCAATATTGTATTAAAAGAATGTGTGTTGGAAGCTGGCATTATTAATCTGGGAATGGTCTGGGCTGTACTGTGTGGGATCATCCTCTGCTTGCCTCACATTCCCATTACAGCACGGTGCCCACAGGCAGAAAAGCTGATAAAAGCTGCAGTTGTGCTTTTACACCATGGTGAAAAATCAAGGAACTCGATTTTTGCCTCCTGAAGTGGAGGCACATATATAACCCTGGAGGTACGCTTGGGCTTGATAACTTTGTCCACTTTTCAAGTGTGTTCCACTGGAATTACACTCCACAGGCAAAGCAAAGGGCTCTGACCTGCAGCAAGGCTTGGCATCCAGAGCTTGGGTGCATCAGTGGAAAGAGCATCGGTGGATTTGGACTAAAACCTGTTGGTTGTAAAGGATAAAGTTTAACAGAAAGCATCCCTTTAACAGGATTTTTCCCATCCTGGTGTTCTCATTTAATGCAGAGTTGTCTCCGTTTGTTTTGCGTTATACCCCTTGCTGAACCACGTGCTGTTATCTGCACGTGTGCTGTGCCTGGAGGCCCTCCTCGCTTACAGCTTCAGATTTCAGATATTGTATGAGCTTGGCTGCCTCCTGGCTGCATCATTAAAGAGAAAGAGAAGTTTCTTTGCCCACCCTTTCTCCTTAAACTTCTGTTTTGCTGCATATTATGCTGCACATATTCAGAGGGGTAATAAATTCAGTCGTTTTTGCTCTAAATGTAATTTCTTAGTAATTGCCATCTATTTATTTTTATTGGTAGCAATAACTTAGCTTTATGAATGCAAGCTCTGGACTCCTTCCATCAGTGTGCAAAGCTTTGCTTAATAAAAGTAAAATTGCGTTTGAGAAGGTTTAAATTAGGTGGTTGCAAAGAACTGTCGTTATCATGGAATCATGGAATCATAGAATAGGTTGGAGGGAACATTAAAGATCAACTAGTTCTAACCCCTCTGGCATGGGCAGGACACATTCCACTAGTCCAGGTTGCTCAAAGCCCCATCCAGCCTGGCCTTGAGTCCTCCAGGGATGGGAGATCCCAGCTGCTCTGGGCAACCTGTGCCAGTGTCTCACCATCCTCACTCTGAAGTATTCCTTCCCAACATTTTATCTAAACCTACTTTCTTCCAATTTAAAGCTTTTCCTCCTGGTCTCATCACTACAAGCCCCTTGTCAGAAGTCCTTCAGATCTCTTGCAGGCCCCCTTTCAGTACTGGAAGGCTGCTAGGAGGTCATCCTGGAGCCTTCCCTTCTCCAGGCGGAACAATGCCAGTTCTCTCAGCCTGTCTTCACAGGAGAGGTGTTCCACTCCTCTGGACATCTCTGGGCCTCCTCCAGACTTGCTCCAACAGTTCCGTGTCCTTGTTATGTTGGTGGTCTCAGAGCTAAATGGCAGCATTCCATGCCTTGAGGAGCACAGGTGGAAAGACACTTGGATCCTGGAAGGCCAAGTGCAGGGGCTGTTTCAGCCGTGTCGACAAGCAGTGGATCCAACCCAGCCAGACCTTCCCCTTCTCTTGCAACACTGCGGGAGCTGTTGCATGGTGTTGGGGCCTTTGGAATGGAATATTACTGGTGTGGCTTCCTGATTCCAACTGAACACAGCTCAGAGAACACTGTTGTAATTTTCTCTTCCCTTTTGCAATTTTCTTTTTCATATTTCAATCTATCCACATTGGGAATAATGAACCCCCCAAACTCACTCTGACCCATGTGCACGTGGTACACACAGATCTTTTCGGTAGTCACATTGAACAAACTTCAAGAGAAACTCTGGGTAATTTTCGTCTACATTTTCATCTCCATTTTACTATCAGATCCCTAAATTAAGTAAAACATCTTAGGAAAAAAAAAGACCGACACAAAAGAATGTCAACAAATATTAGCATCTTTGAAATATTTGATAAGAGTCTGTGCTGGCTTTTGATTACAGCTGCCTTTTATAAAGTTAGATCTGAATCTTTTATTGTGCATTACCATGAGATAAAACACAGTTACTGCTAGTGCAGTTTGGTTCTATACCCCAAGCAAAAATGCCTGTTCCTTGATTCAGTATGTTTCCAAAAGGGATAAGATTTTAATTAGCAGGCAGTAAAATCCCTTTCCATTTTCATGGTAATAGACCTAAAGTTATTTTTACTCACTAAGTACACAGTGCCTGCTAAAATGCCAGTGGTTAGGTATATATTGGGGTCACTGAAATTTAGAGAGGTGTTTATTTGCAAATCATGTCCCCCTTCAGCCCCCATCTCTCTGTTCCCCCGCAGGGGTTCCTGCGGAGGGACACCCAGGATCTTGCAAGTCCCACATGCTGGGCTCTCTGGGACTGTCACTTGTCCTGTGCCAAAGCATGGGGACAGCAGTACCTGTGGGACTGTGTGTGTCTGTCCGTGCACCATGTTCTGTGTGTGGTGTCTGCTGCAGACAAGATTCCTGCACGGTTCAGGAAGCCAGAAAGTGTGAAATGTGAGGAAGTCCTATTTAAGTCCTATGCTGCTCATAAACAGTGAACCCAGTTTTTCAAGACGAGTGCTTAATCAAAGGGAGGAGAAATATAAACTCTCTTCCAGCTCACTTGGGCCATAAATGAGCTTTATAACAAGGGTAAAGTGCTGTTCCCACTGGCTGAGAAAATGGCTATAATGATGGTTCCTAGACACCTCTATCTCATTAATACAGTAGGTCTGAAAAAGCACTTATTTCCTGGAACAGAATGGGGCCACAACCCCAGGGAAGTTCCTGGTGCTAAAATGCTAAACCCAGACTTGTTCTGGTGCTTATTTGTAAAGCCTTGCCCTGAGCAGCCCGATAGAAGGGAGAGCGGAGGTGCCTCCTCAGCCATACTTTCCCTGTGGCTTGCTCTTGAAAGGCGCCTGCCTTTCTCTCCCTGGAAAGAGGCTGGAAGAGGAAAACAGCCTCCAGACTCATGTCTTAAGCACCTCCAGCTTTCACTTTGAATTTGGAGGTCAGGCTGGTGAGGTGAGAGCGACACAGAGCTATTAATTTGAACATTCCTGAGGTAAAACACGTACTGGGCTGCATGCAGACCACATCTCAGAGGAGCACGGAAGAGGATGGACAGTTTTCCAGAGGTGAGCGTGGAGACAGTGCGAACAGAGCAGCCTGTGAGGGAGAGGGATGCAGACCTTCAGCTCAGCAAGCCGCACTGGGTCACTGCTCTCCACTAATCAGATTTAGGGAAACTCCTGGGGGTTCACCAGTGGGTGCTGCTCTGTTTGGGTGGCTAGGAAAGGAGAGCTGCTTTGCCAGAGCACCGGGCTGCGAGCGGCTGGAGGAACAGCAGCATCAGGAAGGCAGGAATTGCTGCCGTTAGCAGCTCAGTGGCTGTGCGTGGGTAGGTGACAAACTCGCAGCTCCTGACGACAGAGGGCACGCCGACACAGCGCCGGGGAGTGGGGCACGGGCAGGCCCAGCGCGGGGACACGCTGTTCCGCGCAGCGGGTCAAATCCTGGTCTCTTCACCTGGCGGGAGAGCGGTGCTTTGCTTGCAGTGAGCCCGTGTGCGGCTTTACCCAGATCTCTGGGGACTTTTCCGGCACCGGGTTTCAGTTCTGAGTCTGCAAGAGGCTCAGATGCCACGGCAAGTGCAGATGCAGAAGGGGGGATCGCACTGTGCCCGTAGCAAGCTGTGGGGTGAGGAAATGGCTGTGAATAAAAACATCAGCATCTGGCCCAAAAAGGCTCCCACGTTAGCCAGTAGGCTGAGAGCAGGGAAATCCAGGGGGGCAGTGGTGTTTAATGTGACTCACTGGCCATGGCAGGCTGATTTAAATTCATCTGTGGTGCAAAGCCCTTCGTGCAGGAAGTGTGAAGCCTGTGAATGTGTGCTAGGAAAATAACCTGCATCGTTTAGAGTTAAGAAGGTGCTCGGGGTTGGGCTGGGCTTCGGACTGTTGGCGTTGGGAGCAATTTGCTGGAACAGAGAGGATGTTTTCTCTGGATCCTCAAACTGTGACACAGATGGTCACCACTCTGCTCTGGGTCTACTCCCTGAAACAGTTCATCTTGCTGTGCGGAGAGGACCTCATCCTGCAATGGATCCTTGCTTTTCCTGCAGTGATACGGAACTCTTGCCATGGTGTTTGGGTCTGGTTTTTTAATGGTTCTGTGCATTCTCTAAAGAGATGAAGACACAGCATGGGTCCAAAATCTCACTGCAGAGGGGTAGCTGTATTTCTCAGTGTTTACACTAAATCAGTCGATGTTGCACAAGAAAGAACTGCCCTCCAGTCCTTCTGACTGTTTTATCATCTTTGGGCTGATGACTATAGTTCACAGCCAACAAATCATCAGGGTCTTCCCCAAAAGCTGCTAAAGCAAAGTTTCTTTAACAGGAAGCTCCAGGTATTTTGTCTGTGCCAGGGCCTGAAGACCCAGATTCCCTTTTTGCACATTCGTTGCAGGGAATGGGCAGCCTCATGCTTGGTGCTGCTGCCATTCCTGACCCAAGCTGTTAGACCCCCATAACAGGAGTCCCCATGGCTAATCATCAGCACAGCTTTTGTGGGGTTTTTTGCAGCCCATCTGATGAGCCTGGCTGCAGGTTTCCAGGTGGGTAGAGAGCAGACACCCACCTCTAAAGTCTTCACTTTAAAGGTGGCTTGTAAAAACCACACCCTGAGACAACGGAGAAGATCTCTTAGCGAATGTTTGGCTTGGAAAAACAAAACAAGCAAAGCAACTACAGCAACAACAATAAACCCAAAAGAAGATCTGCCCCTCTGTCCTGGACTTCTAAAGGATCTCTGTGCTTGCTTCTGTAGCAAAGGAGGAAGGAACTCTGTGCTACCGAGGTAGACTGCAGTTAGGTGGGGCTGCTGATTCTGTTCATGTGAGTGCTTCGGGTGGCTGTGTGGGGGCCAGTAAAGGCACTGTTCTTTGTTCACGTTGTTCTGTGGTTTGTGTGCATCTGTATCTCTGAGATACAGGCTTTTCTGTGTGGAGACACCCAGGAGCTGGAAACCTGGCAAAGAGGCTGGTGAGGAAAAACCCCTTGGGTCTTTAAGCCCACGGGATTGCACTTCTGCTCACAGGATGCTTCCTAGAATGAGCTTTAGAACAGTCCCCTGGTGAGGAACAGTGTTTTCTAAAGCACACTGTTCCTCACCAGGGGACTGTTTTAGGCTACTGTAATGGCTTTCCTGGAGGATTTCTTACAAGAACTGCAGGTTTCTGCAGGACAGGCATTTCCAAGAGGGATTCAGCATCTTGCTGTAGTTATGGGACAAGATAACAGCCCTGACCTGTGTAACCACATTAAACACTGACCACGTATTTCTACTGAAAACTTCGAATGTGACCGGTAAGCTACGAAAAATAGGAAGCCTTCATCCAAAAGTCTTGGGAAGTGCAGTCTAGCACCATATCTTTCAAATATAAAACGTGTGCTTGTATTCATATTCTGCACGAGCTGCATAGCTGGTGCTTGATGGTGCATGTCTCAGAATCAACAGTGAAATGAGCGGCCTAGATAGATTCAATCTTGTAATGTGACTGTAAAGTGGAATTTGCTTCTAAAACACCATGACATTGATTTCCCACAAAGTGACAGTCTTGTCTCATTACCTTGATTCATTTGTTGTCTGATGGATTTTAATAGCAAAGATCTGAATTTCAATGATTAACCCTCACCCCAAAAGGAAAAAGTTTAGAGCTGTGTCACGTCAGCAGCTTCAAAAAGAACCAGTGTTTGGGAAGAAATTCACAGTATTGGAAGCCTCATAGCAGGGAGTCTCAAACAAAAGGGAAAGACTGATGATGGAGAGATAGGGGAGAGAAACGTTGGATGGGAGAGGCATTAGCATCGAACAGGCAGGCACAATGTCCCTATAAAGAAAGAGCAGCTCTATCTCTGTGTCCAAATATCTTTTGCTCTGACTTACCCCTGCCTGTGCTGGGCTACTATTTCCCTGAGGCAGTCTTTCTCATATTTGGGACTTCACACAGTGTGTTTTATGTGCCACAAAGACTTACAATTCCACTGGGATGAATTTGACTTAGGAACATAACAGATGCTGTTTCTGAGTAGATGGAGTAAAAGTCCCCTGTTCTAAACATGGGAGAAAGAAGGAGTGACTATAGTGTGTGTAGAGAACATCCGAAGGAATATAAGGAAGAGGAAAAAAAAACCCTTGGGAGTGGACAGAGATAGTGAGGTGAGGTTTGTTCACTGCGTTTTAAGTTTCCTGTAACATCTTAGTTATCTGAGATCTCTGGGCTTATCTCCCTAAAAGTGGCAGCCAGGAAACGACATTCTCACTGTGCTGCTTCATCAAAGTGATGGCTGCTGTTTTAACAAGCTGCATTAGCCAGAGATTGATGGCCCCATTTGCAGCATGAAAGATCAGTGCTGTTTGCAGCAGTGAAGGTCTGAGCTCCCTGGGGTTCCTGCTGACAGGGGCACGTCGGGCAATTGCCAGGGAGGCAGAGCTGGTGGAGAGGCTGCTCCCCCATATCTGGGCCTCACACTGGGCACATGGGCATCCCCACGCCCTCCCACATTGCCTGCTGGAACACTTGCAGCCGTCCCCTGCACTGGCTCAGAGACTGAGTGCAAGTGAGGATTGCTCATTTTGGGATCCCTTGTAGGAAGCTGTTGGATGTCCGTTCCACACGGGTGTTGTCCGTGCGGAGCAGCAGCATGGCTGGGTGATGAGAGGGCAGATCAGACCTTCCTCTGGAGGTGTAAGTCATCTATCCTGTCCGTGTCATCTGTCCCAGGCCAGGGGGTTGCCTCAATCCAGCACTTCTGCTTGTTCTCGAGACCAAAAGGGTGACAGGGAGGATATGGGGTCACTGACTGTGTCTATCAAAGCCTACACACACACACTGCCTATGAAGTCAAGTCTCAATCCACTTGGGGAATGCTTCATATGCTTGCTGGATGGGGAGTCAACACTGGCCTGTTGCCACTCCTTCTCCAGTGACGTGTAAATGTCAAGCAGACCCTTTGAATCAGGCAGTAGGGGTGGTGGTCATAGAGGGAGGATAGCAGAGTTCATGAGAGGAAAATGTGAAGGAAGTGAAGGAAGATTAAGATTAAGCATCTCAAGATTTAAGATACTATAAACATACAGTCAAAGATGGCAATGGTGGGGTGAAGCAGTGAATAACAACAGGAGCTGAATCTCTCACAAGTTTACTTGCTGAGAACCTCTTGCAGGTAGGTCAGCATGAAGTCTGTGGTCTTGTGTCAGTTGTGACCACATTCATGTTTACTGAGCTGCCTTGGGTTTTATTACTGAAGACTGCAGCTGGATTCACAGAACTAAAACGTGATTTTCCTCTTTCAGAATTTCAAGCGATTTTCAGATGTTCTTAGCTGATCTTCATGCTTCTAAGATCCTGTATCTGACCATCTGTCTCCAATTAGTCCTTTCAGCCCTGCAGACTTCTCTCTCTGCAGTTCTCACACATCTTTTTTTTTCCACTCCATTATTAATAAAAGGAACATCAAAGCACTCTCAAAGTATCATTTTCCTTATTTGAAGAAGGATAACTTCATCCATCTGGGAAGAGGTGGGACAAGACAAATGAATCTTTTCCCTGAGCTTCTCTTAAGAACCACTACTTTTTTTTTCTAATGTGTATAAGGTGACTGAATGTCATGGCAGAGTTCCTGGGCCAGACACAGAATAAGGATTCAGGAGATCTGGGTTCACTCTTAAGCTCTGCTAAGTCATTTGGACTCCTACCTGTTCAATAGATAACACCATCTGTATCATGACTTTCTCTTTCTCCTGGTGCTGCCAGGACCTGAGCAAACAAAACGGGCTCTGCACACCCTGCCCCCACTCCTGGGACCGTGGCTGTTCTCAGGAGTGGCTCCAATACAGTGCAGATGTAACCTGAGATCATGGTACTGGGAAAAAAACTTTGTCCTAAAGGTGCCTTAAGCTCAGACTCTTTCTTTCGGTCTTTTCTTGAGCTGTGCTTTAGGTAGGCCGATGCCTGGTCCTGTACCTGCTGGTACTGACTTCATTTCCCTGCTTGACCTCGAACCTTTCTCATCAGCACAGAAGTGTTCAGTGATGCCTGCTGCCTGTGGTTGCTCTCACTGGATGTGCTCTGCCCTTCTCACTCATGTTCTGTCGGACTGTCTTTGTTAAAAAAGGGAAAAGGGAGTTCTTGTGGACCCGGTCTTGTCTTTCTGACACGAAAGTGCCCAGGAGAAATGAGGTTCACAAAGAGTTATTCCTCTTTGAAAGTCCTTCCCAGCCTCTGGCACTTTAAGGTAGGACCTGTTGAACCTGAAGGTACAGATGTACAAGCCTATCTTCTGTCAGGGTAGTGAGTGTTGTAGACATTTGTGTGCCAAATAACTCTGATTAGCTCCCCTTCCCTGCCTCTCATGGATTCAAAGGCCATCTGTCCATCTTGTTTCATCTTTTCAAGGGCAGATTCCCTGCCAAAGTACGTGAAATTTCTACCATTTGTCTGTATTGGGCTATTTGGCCTGTTTTGTCCAAAGGACATTAGTTTGAGGATATTTACTTGAACATCTCTGGATTTTTTAGCTGACTCTTCTGCTTCATTCTAGATGAGGAGAGTTAGCTTTACTGCAATGTGCTTCCTGCACAATGTACACACTATACATGTAAAAGACCAACCTAAAGCAGCAAACAACATTTAAATAACTCTTATGGCCCATTAGCCACACAACGACACCTGACAGGTAAAAGAGACACTCAGAGAGACCTCAGAAAATCCCACAAAAAAATTACTTCTGAAAGCCTTTGTAAAATTGTAGGCCTGTGTGTGATTTTTGTAATTAATGGACAGCATTGTTTGAATATGGCATGGTTGTCAAGGATGACATGCTCTGCCTCACCTTCGTATTGTGTAGGAACATGCTGAGATTAATTTAACATCTACTGTCCATCATTTGCAGAACTCTGTGCCTAGGCTTGGATAGTTAATGAGTCCCCTGGAGTCCTCGCTTTCAGCTGTAATTTTCTCCCTTTCTGAGCAGAGAGGAGTCAAAGAAGTGAAAAATCCTATGAACATGAAGGGGAGAAAAGGAAGTTAAAATTAACATTTGCTGTATTTGGGGGGAAGCTTTGTCTTTGGCCTAGGGCCTTTGTCCTAGACAAACGTGCATCTCTTAAGACTGTCCCAAGTCCCAAAGCAATGTAAACCAGACCAGGACGCTCAGGGCATGACGCCTGAGCTCTCAGGTGACTCACTGACCACCTGAAAATAAAGCTTCATACACTCCTTTTCTCTCTTGTATTAGAGGAATCTCCCTATTATGGGATTATAGAATTGTTTAGTTTGGAAAAGTCTTTTAAGATCACTGCATCCAACAGTTAACCATCCTTGCTCTTCTGGCCGGTTCTGCCTGAAGAACTGAATCCATCCATCAAAGCCCTCCAGGCACATGAGCCTGCAGGCACCATGTGACAATGATCCAAATGAGTTCATAACCCTGGGATGCACACAGACTCCTAATTCCTCCTGTTTGTTCCCCATGCTGCATGGATTAGTGCTCAAGCACTTCAGAGGCACATCCATTTAAAAGAAGAATATGTGAGAGCTTTCTCCCCAGCAGGGAGATACCCATTGCTGTTACTCAGCACTTGCTTCACTCTCTCTTCTGGTGCCACCATATGATTTAGGCTCAGTTGCCTCCAGAGCTGCTCAGAAAACAGCTCCCAGCCCCTCATCTGACATCATGGCACTAAATCTATTCTGTAGCTGCTGATCTGAAAGTGGAGCAGCAACCTTCCTCCTGGTGCCTGAGGTCACCAACTTACAGCCTTTTCCATCACGGGAGTCTTTTTTCCCCAACCCACTGGGTACAGGCTCTGAATTTTCTTCCTGCTGTGCCGTTGAGTGTTCAGAGTTCTGGAGAAGATCCTGTTCTCTTTTCTATAACATCTGATGCTGTGCAGACTTCCCATCTCCTCCTGCACTTCTCCAATACCTTCCTTCAGGCAGGAAGACTCCTTCCCCTGCTGCAACCTCCCAGAGGAGTTCAGCCTGTGCTGGGGCAGTATCTGCTGGACTCTGCTGCATCTTCACCAGTGTTAAGCACACACACACTGTCCCCAGCAGAATTTCTGGATTCCTTCTGTCTTCTTTGCTCTTCTTTGCAAAATGCTGCATCAGTTTGCACCTTCTGCTATAGCGGCGCAGCCCAGTTTTTGATTCTGTGTCACAAAGTGCAAACTTAGGTGGCAGAGACAAAAACTTTCCTTATTCAGGAGTTCAGGGGCACAGGAATCATGGAGCAGAAGGAAGACTGAAATGGCACCCCTGCAGCGCAGAGGTTCTTCCTCCTCTAGCCTCCTCCTGTCTGTGCAGGTGCCTCTGTATGGAGCTTCACCACTGTCTCATCCCTTCCATTTCAGTGCAGCCAATAAAAGCCCAGGCCTAGGCATTTGTCTGGCATGCAAAACTTTAGTCAGAGCTCATCAGGTCGAACAAAGCATGGTTGTAGCTGCTCCACTGGTAAGGCATTAACTGCAGTAGGGCAGAAGAGTGCAGTAATTTTCTCCTGCCTGGACCAAAAGTCATAACATTTGATGACTTCTGTGCAAAAATGTGGACAAATGCACAATCTAAGCTGGTGTTTGATGGGGAAAGCTGCAGTCCCATCCAAAGCTGTGGTAACAAAGGAAGGACTTCCCTGCTGTCTTTACAGGCTCATTCCTGGCTGGGTTGTGCTGAAGTAATTCAACTTCCAGTTGAGCTTGTTTTAGAGATATCTCTGCTGCGTTGGGTCTTGACCAGAACAGTTTTCTTCCATGTGCACACATGTACCTTGCTGCTATTGATGTATCCTGTGGATTCCTTTCACACACAGCAGCTGAAGGAGCCATGAAATTCTTTCCTGCACAGTGGTGGCTGATTGTGGAAGGCTGCTATCCAAGGGCCAGGCTGGAAGGAAGTGTGGGAGCAGATCATGAAGTTCTCTGTGTTTTGGAGGGAGGAGGGAGAGAGGACAGATATTGGGAAGGAAGTAGAGGACAGGAAAAATGTGAGCAAAAATGAGAGGAGAAAGCCAACTTGTACTCTCAGGGCAGAAGAATGGACAAGTAGGCTTGGAATTAGCAGATAAACTGCTTTCTCTCTAAAATTTTGAATAAATAAGATGTTGAGATACACCCTGTCAACAGCATCCAAGAAAATCTGGCTTATGCATTTTCTTGTTCTTGCCTAAACAACACTACAGGCTATACAAAAGCCCAAAATCTCTGAAGATGGTTTGCTGCTTATTCCAAGAAAGCCAATGATATCACTGGGAATAGCTTCAGGTCAGACAGGGCTTGATGTAACAGTGCATGTGTAAGATATCCGAGCTTGATGCCATCTGCTCACAGAGAGCATTGGATCGCTGTAAGGATGTCAACAAAGGCTTGGGAAGCTTGTGAAAGTGAGGAGGGGAAATAGCAGGCTCCAGAGTGTAGGAAAATTACGACTTTTCTGTGTGGCTGTTGCTGTCATGAGATTGGTCAGTCATTTTTTAAATTCTACTCCCTTCCCACTGGCCCCTGGGAAATGTTTGCAAGAGGAGAGACGTGAGTTAAACGGAGAGAAATGTGGCAATGGGAGCAGCAGGCTAATCAGACCAAAAACCCCCAAAACTTCCATATGGTTCTTGGATACACCACTTGTGAACCCCCAGAGAATCAGGCTTGGTGGGTTAGTGGAAGAAAAACAGCTACTGAGCATTACAGCTAGCTGCTATAAGATCTCTTTGATGCAGCCCCCCAATACCCGTGAGGTACCTTGTTTGAAAGACAAAATTGTAAAGAAAATGTGAAATTTAAACCCCTGGTGGCAAACTTAATAGGAATGTTCTTTGCTCCAAGAGCCAAGATGATTGTACATTGAAATATTCTTTTGGTCTAACATTAGTTTTGCTTTTCTCTGAAGTATGACATAAATATGTTTAAGATGGGTAATCATACCCAAACCATTTCCATTATCAACTAAGAAGATTTGGGTGTTCTGTTGCAGTTAAGCTGATTTAAACAAACACTCACACTTACTGTGCTATTTTCATGCTATAATAGAGGTACTTAACAGACTGCAGAAGTTTGTATATTCTTCCTCCTGTGTAGAAAATAAAACTTTGCTGTTTCTCAACAGCTGATGCTTGAATGCACACAAAACACTTTGTGTCTGTGCAGCTTGTCTGTCACAATATTTAGCTAATTCAAATTGTTGCTCACTAAAGACTAATTTTTTTCCCCCTGAACCTCTGTTCTCCTTTTCACCAGTGACAGGTACAGAGTAGTTTATTTACAATAAAACCTTTGAAGTGATGGCCGCCCGTGAAGCCCAGGGACGGGCTGCTTTGCTGTGTTGGGGGTAAGAAGGGGCCCATTTCCGTGGTGTCTGGCACACAGCTGTGTTTGTGTGAGGTCAAAGGGACAAGGACAGACTGGGAGACAGCGTGACACAAGAGGCAGATTGGGAATGGATGAACAAGGCTGTGAAACTCATTTGCGTGGTTTATGTACTGCAGATCATGGTCTTACTGGGTCAAGTTGTATTGAGCTGAGCAGCCTCAGCTCCCAGAAAAATATCCCGGGAAAATGTGCTTGTCTCCCACCTATTTGTAGCTCAATCTTTCTTCCTCCATCGCTGTGTCTGTTGGTTACTTTGATGTGTATCTGTCCTTGAAAGCCAAGAGTTGGAATGAAAGATGATGGGGTTACAGTAGTGGTACAGCTGGAAATGAATGTTCTCCTGCTCCGTGTGACAGTGATGCCACTTGGCAGCTTATCAAAGTCGGTTTTTCCTTATTTTAGTTGCGGTCTGTTTCACTCCAAAGCCTTTTTTCCGTACTTGTGATGGTGCCCTGAGAAAAATGTGCAAGGTTGCTTTGCGTGTTAACCACTAGATAGAACTGTTCCAAGAGTGTGTGCCCTGGGAACAGGGAAAACTTGATTTGTGTTCTCCGTGCTTAGGGCTGACCTCAGTCATCTCTGAACTGTGAAGGGAACTTTTCTTTGTGACTCTAAGGTGTATGTTTTTGTGAGAGGAACAAGTCTATTTTTCCCACTGAGTCTTGTTTCATTTACTTTTATGAAAAGTACTCCTGTACAGAACACTCAAAGAAGACTACACTATAAAAAGCAAATTTAGAAGGTGCTTGAAATGCACCAGTGGGGTGGGAAATGTGGAAAAATGGCAGACTTTTCTTTTTTCCCTGACACAAAGACATTGAAGACAACATTTTAATAGACCTGCTTTTATGCTAACATTCATTGTACAGTCCATGCTGGAAAAACTGCTTTGGTGGAAAGACTTAACACCTCATGCTTACACACAGGAACATGAGCTATGCTTTGTGCTTCACCAAGAAAGCTTGGGTGAAAAGGTTCTGTTGGGAAAGCTCCTTTTGTCAAACTTCACTTGTACAGTACAAAAAGCCTTTTAAAGAGAGGTGCAGAGCAGCATAGGGGTGCTGGAGAACAGGCTGCCAGTGCTGAATTTGTCTGTTGAGACACATTTATGGGTCTGGAGCGGAAGGTGAAGGTTTGGTGTAGGAAGAGATGCGGAAAAGAACAGCGGCTGTAAATATGAGGTGCCACAAGCAAAGCCAAGCAACCCATCTCCTAGAGGCTGTCCAGAGCTTGGCTGGGAGTGGGGTATACACGAGTGTGAAAGGGCAGAACTGCAGCCCTCAAAGCGAAGATGTCGGCATGAGCAAGACTGGTTTCAGAAAAGCCATGGACAAAGCCTCCCAAAATTACTCCCCACCAGTCTGTTGCTGCCAGGTGTGGCTCATAGAGGTTGTTCTAAGCTGTTCTCCCTTCCAAACCTCTCGCTTTAAGACCTTCAGTACTTTGCTTATTCTGCTCCCTCAGCAAACATCTAGCATTGCTCTCTCTTCTCCCACAGGACTTGTTGCACTGGTCACCTCTATTGCTTTTGGGCCTGAGGGTTATCTCCTTTTCCTTATATTCAGGTGGTGCAGAAGATGAACGACTTAGTTTTTTCTGCCCATTTGGGCAAGTCCAGCTCAGGCGGACAGCACAGGGCGCAGGAGTTGGTGGGAGCTGTGGAATTACGTTCTTCCTACCATCCCACAGTGACTTTGAGATGTTGCTTTCCTGGTCCCTTAGCAGTGCCTCCAGTGTTCTAGGGAGGTGTAGGCATGGGATAGGAATGGGGTTGTTTGCTACCCATCTACCCTTTCTATCCTATACCCCACAACTGCTGGGAGCCACTGCAGCGTCCGCATGGAGCGAACTTTGGTCCGTCAGCTGAATGAGCCGTGACCCTGGTACACAGGGCTAAACAAGGCAGTCTAACCTCCCTTCCTCACGCTGGCACCAGACACTCATTGCACACCTTTCAGCTGCCAGGTGAGTTCTCAGGACTCCTTCGCTCATCCCCCTTCTTAGGATGAATCCCTTTTAAGCGTCTGTTGCAGCCAACTTCCTGCCAAGGCTGATTGGATTTGGCATGGTGTCAGTGGTGGGGGTGAGAGCTGTGGCACTGCAGCTTCTGATCACGACAGGACAAATTGTGTCTCTGAGCTTGTGCTGAAAGCCCATCTCCTGCAGCTCTGTCGGTCTTCGGACATAATCCCATTATGTCAGGCAAGTGGGCTGTGCTCTTCCCAGTGAGTAAGCAAAGCAACACGATTTTGGGCAAGATGAAAAGAGAGACCTTCCTGTCTTAGCCTCATGCTTGGGACAGCACCTTGCTTTCGTGGAGAGGTGAGTTAAGAAGACATCTCTAGCATTGCTGTATCCTGGCCTGGACTGGCAGGCAGTGTTTGAAGGCTTACTCTTGGTATCTTTTGGGAAGAGCAGGCAGCTGAGTGAAAAAGGTTTTCTGGCTCCTTGTGTTTTGCAGCAGTGCATGGTTTAGCACAGGAATGCAGAAAGGGCTCTGGGATGTTCAGGGATCACAAACAAGGAGCAGCTGGCTATGATTCCTGTGCCCTTACTTCTGCTGTTGAAATGTCCTGGATCAGAATACATCCCAGGTTCCTTTGCTAAGCATGGAATCACTGTTATGGAACAGAGAGGGATGGTTTATGGCAGCAGTGTTGGGAGCCTCAGTGGAAGTTTCTCTCTGTCCCCCACTGAATGGGATCAGTCAGAGGGTAGGGATTGGTCAGAGGGTAAAAGTACAAGTTCCTGTGTCTCAAAGGGCATGAGCTGAGCTTTCTGTCAAGCTGGGCACCACTGAACTTGGTGTGTCACAGATAAAGTGGGGTTGGTTTGTAATTCTAGACATGACTTTGCAGAGCACAAATTCGTGAGTGACTGGCCCCTGGCTTTTTAAACAAGTAGGGAGCAGAAAGATCCATGAACGATTCCCCTTAACCTCTGTGCAAGGGGTAAACCATCCTTTTGCAAAAAAAGCTGCAAAATAACGAAACAGGTCTGTGGGTCCCCTTAGTAGAGCTGTGCATGTGCAGGGTTAAGTCTTCTTGTGCATTGGTCACCCAGCTCAAGGAGAGTGTGAGGGCACTGAAAAGCCTTCCTTGGGTTTCACACTTGGTTTGTGCTGGTATGGCAGCCAGGGGGTGGCTTGTGTCCAGCTATTAGGATCAAAATGTACCTTGGACATGGATCTCTAGAACACCTGGGCAGTGTGCCAGGGTTTCCTCACTGGGACAATCCCTCAAACAGTGGCAGTGGATAACCTAATGAGCATTATTAGCTTTTTACATCAGCACTGGGAGCCAATAATTCCTTCTAAAATCTGTGCTGAAGTGGGTACTAGAAAAGGCTGACATTTAACTTTCCCAAAAAAGTTCATTTCAAGGAGTAATTCACTTCAGAATAATTTTAGAGCAAGTAATCTAAGAAGCCTGAGGAGAATGGAAATTCAGGAAGTCTGGAGACTAGGACAGCAGGGGATTGCAGTTCTGGAGAGGTGGCTGGGGTTGCTAAACTCTGCACAGAGGGAATGACTTTTTGGAGCTGGTTTGCTTCAGGTATATGGGTTGTTATGTGGGTGTGAGACAAATATACTCCATTTTTTTTAGAGCAGAAATTGTTTTCCTGCCTTATTAATGTGTCAGGCCCCATAAAGCACAATCTGCAGAGGTTTTTTGACCATTTGTTTCTCCTTTCCAGAAAGCTGAATGAATGGAGGTAAAGGACAAATGGCTCCTTTCTACACACCTTCCAGAAAGAGGCAGAGGGAGGCTGTGTGGTCCTGGGTCCAGTTCTCTGCCAAGGGACCTGTTGAGTATTTCAAGCTCCCCACTCACTTTTTCCTGTGTGCCTACTGGCTGCTGTTAAAAGTTTTCAGGGACATTTTACCTGGTAAAATAAAGGAAAGTTTTCACATCTCCTGCTCTGGATTAGGGTAGGTGTCTGGAGCCTGTTTCTCCTCTCTAGAGGCCGCAGCTCCCTAAGGTGAGCCCTGTACAGGGATGCTTGTCAACACGTGGTGTAGAGGGGGGGACAAGCTGATAACACTCAGATCCACTCGATCCTAGAGCTGCTTTTAGCCACAGTGGGAAAGGCGTCTGTCTCCTGAATGCAAGCCTTGTTGATTTGTTCCCATAGGGTTTAGAGAAGTCTGTCCCTAATCCAACAGAGCTGTGCTTGTGCACACTGTTTTAATTGCACTATCCAGCTCTTCTGTACTTGAATACTCCATCAGGATGGCTGTTTAGTGTGTACTTCTAGTGACCTTCATTTTAATTGTCTAACTGCTTGCAGTTAATTTGGATGACTCCAGTAGGGCCTGCTAGCTTTAATTAAAAATGGTTTCTTTCCAAAAGTATTAAGTTACTTGTTCTCACTTCTTTGCAAAAGCAAAGTAAGCATTTAGATGCGTACTGAGGTATCCTGAAACACTGCTGTGGAGAGCTGAGCTACTTCATGTGTCACTGCCTTGGGGGACTTGGGGCAGTTGGTCCCTGTGCCCACAAGTCCTTGCCACCTGATCAGAGCTCAGGGATGTGTCTAGTCCACTACCCAAAGGGAGAATAGAGGAACAGGGAAGGGCCAGAACCTACCTTGTGTCACCCAGAGGTGCAGTGGCAGAGCTTGAATGCATCCCCCTCTTCCTGAGGGTTTGGCGTCATGGCTAAGGCCAGCTTAGGTAGGGTGGAGGCATTCAGTTTTGGAGAGAGCTGTTGGAGGAGGTGCTGGTAAGAAGCTCAGAGGGGACTCCCCATGCCTTTGATAGCATTTGTCCTTTAAACTGAAGGTCTCACTGGGTCTGTCCTGCCTGTCTTTCAAGGGTTTGCGGATTGCATCCTTGATGGTGAATTTCACAGTGGTTGGGGTTAGATGGGACCACTGGAGCCATGCAACCCCCTTGCTCATGTAGGGTCACCTAGACCTGGTTGCACAGCTGCTTTTTGAATATCCCCGAGGCTGGAGACTCCACAACCTCTGCCAAGGCTTGGTCACTCCTAAGTGCTTGCTGTGTTCAAACACAATTTCCTGTGTTTCAATTTGTGACCACTGCCTCTTGTCCTTACACTGGGAACAACCGAGAAGTGCCTGGCACTGGTTTCTTAGCACCCCACCTGTCCTTGGATATCTCCAGCACCTGTCTGGACAAGGTCCTAATCCTGGCTGGACCCACCTTGAGCTGCAGGTTAGACTACAGACTTCCAGAGTCCTTTCCAAACTTTTATTTTCCTGTGATTTTTATCGGGGAGACTAAGGATTGTGGTTAACACTGAAGTGGTTTTGGTTTTGTTTGTTCAGTGGTGAGTACCCTTCTGTGGGTAAAACCCTTTCTCTCTTTTGTACACTATTTGTTACTAATATTATTGTGGCTATTGCCATTTTCGGTAAATTGTTATTCCAACTCTCAATCTTCTCGTGTTCCCCGTTATTGGAAGAGGCAGGGAAAAGGGAGCAGCCTGAGTGGCTTTAATTTTCCAGCTGCATTTCAAACCACCACACAAGCTCACCCAACAGCAGCAGCACTGAGCAAAAGAATACAATTATGGGCAATTTTGCCCAGGTTCCTCTTTAGTCAGAGAATACTTCTTTTTATAAGAAGCCTTTAATTTTGATTACGGCAAACACTCCAGTCAAAGGCACTCAGCAGGTAGCTATGGCAACCCTGAGATAAGTTGTCTAAAATATACCAGGTAAAATAATGAGGGGATAATAATATGGTTTTAGTTCAAATAAACTATTAAGTGTGAGTAACAGTTTTACATTTAAAAAATACACCGTATTTCTGGGCTACAAATTAGTCATGGTTCAGGGCCCATTGTTCATGCCACTGCTGTAGGTGGTCTCCAAAGAATACTGCTAATATATGCTTCCTGCATTTGTTAACCCAGCACTCAGCAGGGAAAAAAGAAAAACCTTGTAGCTCCAAAAAACAAAACTGTTAAAGAGAGAAGAGAGAGGAGAGAGGGCTCAGGTTAAAAAGATTACCCATGCAGAGAGAGCTACAAGCCCTTCTCTGAGTCTGGCCTAGCTGATTTATTGGGACTGTGCCCTTAATACCTCTTTTTTCCCCAAACCCTCTCTGCTGGACCCAAATCTAAACTAGCAATTAGCAGCTGGGTCCTAAGTGTTGTGAATACTCAAGATGGGATAGTCACTACCCAAAGAAAACTTATGATTTAAATAGTCTAGTGCGTTTTCTCAACTTGTGGTGAAGGAAAAGACAGCTTGTCACAGAGGAGTAAATAGACCTGTCCTAACATCAAGGAAGAATTTGTCCTTCAGACCTGGCAATGGCCACAAGGATTTTGGATCATAAATCCTGAAGCAATCTTTGCAGCTTCTTTAGTTGCTTCACCTTGAAGCATCTGGTACATAAAAGATTATTATGTCATTTTTTCACAAAGTACTGGCAAAGCAGACATAGTAAACAACATATTATATATATATACTTATATATATAGCTCTGTACATTTATATATATAGCTTTTATATATTTTAAAATAGATATTTATTTTTATATATATATTTATTTATATAGCTCTATATGTGTCCCCCCTTTTTGGATATCCTCCAATATTTCAAGATAGTTATAGAAAACACAGATCATAAGCAAAGGGGCTTTGCTGAGTTAGCTTTTCTTACCAACAAAAAAAACATGTTTCAGTGTGGTTTAGGTCAGTGGAGCTGGTCATGTGAGGAAAAACAGAATTCTCCATGGGGTTGCTTTTTGAAATGGACTTTGTAATTGAATTTTTTTTGTTTTTCAGAAGCTCTTCCCAACCAATTTAAACTCCTTCTCCAGGAGCTCTAAGTATCTCTGTATGCTTGTTTTTGTCAGGTATTGGCTCTGAAAGAAGTCAGCTTTGTATCACAGCAACAGTGTCTTAAATAATGCAGTTTGCAGTGTTTAATCAGCCATTACCTGGGGCAAGAGTTTGCAAGTAGGAAAGGGAGGAGAAGATGGAAGTTTTTCACCCTCTTCCAGCAGTGGGTCCCAGCAAGTGGGGGCACTTCCAGCCCTCTCCATGGCCCAGCAGTGTTTCCCTTTGGCCTGGTGGGCTCTCCTGCCCTTTCCCATCAGCTGTGCTTCAGTAATAATCCTGCAGTACCTTGGATTTTGTACCATTCTGCTCCCTATTGGCAGCTCCTGCTGTTTCTGAGGCATTTAGAGATGAGGGTTCCTCACAGGAGTGGTCTCAGGAAAGCAGGGTACTCTTTAGGCCTGGGGTGAGCTGGGGATCAATGTTCTACATCTGTCTGTCAGTCTGGGCTTCAGATACCCTTTTCTCATCGAGGCCCACCCCTCTGGGTTTGACACAGCATGGTCTGAATGTCAGGCAAGATGACACCCAGGAGCACCATCAGTTCCTCTCCAGCTCCTGCTCTCCTTGATCATTACTTGCCTTTTTTCTTTTGCTTCCTCTGATTTCCTCCTGCTGCCCCCTGGACCACACTGAGGCTTTCTCAGCCTCCATCACCAGCTGTTGAAAGGCTGTTCATACAGTGAACAAAGAAAGGCAGAGCTGAGATCTGCTGTTGAATTTCAGTTCTCTTGTTGGCTGGTGCTGGGGCATTAGCCAGTGAAAGTCGCTGGCATTGACACTTTCCTGCTGCCCAGGTGCTAAACTGAGGGTTGTAGCAACAACTGTCCAGCCATGCACCCCAATTCCCCAAACCTTATCGTGCTCCACCTCTTCCCCCAGCCCTGGGGCCAAAGCTCTGTTGGTGTCCTTCCTCTGCCTTTGGGTGCTGACTCTGTTGGCTGTGGTGTGTGCAGCAGGAGACTGGGGCAGGCATGGCTGACCCTGCAGGAAATGCTAACAGCATGGATATTTTATATTTACTGTGACTATTAATTCACAAAGATTTATTTTTGTGTTAATGTAAACCAAGAGCTACAAGGTAAGGGGTAAATAAAAGGAAGGCAGACGGTGTTGCTCCCAAACTTCCCATAACTTTAGAATATTCAAACCCATGGGAGCACCAGCATAGAAAACTCAGGTGGAAAATCCTACCCCCAAGGGTCTGGACAACACTGCTGTGGGATTTTGCATGAGAGGTTGCAGGTCTGGGAGAGACACAGGCTGTGGGACTGTAAGTGAAAAGCAAAAGAACCGTACAACCCCACACAATCCTGTGTCTGCCTTGCTCATTTGTGCTCACTCCTGCAGCTGGCAGGTTCGAGGAACAGCCTGGTTTAATGGGGGTCCTGGGAAACTGCCACGTCCTGGTCCCTTCCCGTTTCTGGGCTACCAAAAACATTGAGCTGGTGCACACTGAGAAGTGCAGGACTGGGTTTTATTCTTGCCAGCAACGTCTCCCTGCTTCTTGGCTTCTGACTTGATCTGGGTTTTGCCTGGTTTCTGCAAACAGGGTTGTATTGTACCAGCCCTTTTTTATTTCACTGAAAGATGTTGTCTCACCAAAATCCACCTTCCTATTAATGTGTGTTTGTAAACTCGGCGCCTCCAAATTTTTCTGAAGAAGCCGGGGAATCATTCTGCTTTTCCAGGAGATAACTGTGCTCATCAACACCAGGAGTCACTGTAAGATACGTACTTCTGAGTGTCCCTCTCCCATAGGCAGTTCTTTTCCAGCTGTGCCACGGCTTCTCACAATGCTTAACCTGGGCTTGCTCGTGCAAGACACGTGGCAACAAACAAACAAACAAATGAAACACGGAAAGGAAGAAAAAAAATGGAGCAAAAATTTCCTGCCAGCAAGCCCAAAACAGAAACGAGGAAGAATTGTGATGGTGGTTTCTCAAGAAGAAAGGCAAGTGAGAGCTGACAGCTTGTATACTCAGATGTGAAGGTGCACATCTCCGTGGGACAGAGAAGATTGAAAATGCAGGAGTGTTGAGAGACAGGTTGAATTTCCTAGGCTGTAGAGCAGGATATTGCACAGAGACTGTCATTACACCATAAACTGACACTGGAAGGGATCAGTGGACCAAAACCAGAGCTGCTTTGAGTGCAGATCATGAGCCCTGCACAGATGCTATGCCTCCACACTGTGCTTTGTGCAGCAGAGAGCTTAAAAAGAGACTTGAAAGAGCATGCTTCAACATCCTTTCCTGCTAAAGCACAGCTTGTCCACATCTGTTGCAGTATTCCATGCAAAAGTTCATAAAAAAGCAAGTCAGGTAAACACTGTCGGGTACCTGCACGAGCACTTCAGAGAGGCAAGTTTGGGATTCCCTGTCACCTTGAAACAGGGCAAAGGATTGCTCAGTCCAGCTGATGAAAGGTGTAATATTTAATATTTTTTTCTTGTGATATTGATTTTAAGTAATCCAAGCTCTGTTTAGGAGGAGGAAATAAAACAAGGTGGGAAAAGTTCTTTCTAAAAATATCTGAAGTGTCTCGATACTGACTGAAATGTGAAATGTAGAAGAGTTTTGCCATGGTGTTGTAAGTGGCCAGGGCCACTACCAGCTGAACCAGAAGGGTTGTCCTGATTGCTCTGGCTGGAGTGTCCACCTGGGGTTGATTGTACGAGTTTGTGTGGTAGTGGGCAGTATGAACCACGCTGCTGCAACAGTGGTCTAGCATTCCCTTGCAGTGGCAAGGAGGTTTTGTGTATTCAAAACGTGTCTGTTCTGCTAAAAACCTGCCCTGCCCCAGGGGTGAGGTTTGTGACCAGTCTGGGGCCTGTGTAAATAGGTTTTCCAAACTCCCTTTCAGGCTTGGGTATCGGCAGTGAGCCTGCAGCAGAGGTGAGCCTTGTTGTGCTAGAGGATACTGGGTTTCCTCACAGTGATCGTGGGTCCTGAAGCACTGCCAAGCAAAAAGAGCATTGAATTTTAAGGTGCTTTCCGTGCTAAAAGCAATTTTTGTGGTCAGGCATGGCCTGGCATAAATCAAAATATCTCTTGTTGCTGCATTCTTCTGGTGCCCAGGAATGAGCCAGTCCTGCTGTTGCCTTCTCTCCTTGCTCAGCAGCTGTGGGTGCACACAAATCTACACGGACTGGGGAGCCCAGGAGAGGTGTCCAGTGTCCCCATCTAACAGTGCAGTGTGAGGATTTAAGGGATGCAGTTGCACGTCTCAGAACACTCCTAAAGAAGGAAGTTCCCGTAACATAAGCCACCACCACAGGAACCTGAGGTAAGCACGGATGGCAAAACAGAAAGGCATTAATTCCAGGCCTAACATTCACACGGTGGCAAGCTGTGGGAAGTGACACACATGCCAGCCCAAGCTGTGGGAACAGCACCTATGCCCTGTGGATACCCAGGACTCAGACTGTATAACAGTGGTACCCCCAAAGGAACAACTCAGGGACCCCCACCACCAAAGACCAGGGTGAAGAAGGATCAGCAGGACTCTGCAGGGATCCACGTGGTGGTGATATGATGATACCTTTCTTCTTAATCTCTCTCTCTCTCTCTCTTCCCTCCTCACCCCCTTTCTCCTGTATCTTTCTATCTCTCCGCCTCACATTTGCTGTTAAATAAAATCCATACTAATGACTTTGGCATGAGGTCTCTTTTGCACCTTAATTTGGGCAGAGGCATCTCCTATCATCGGACCATAACATGCAGGTGGGCAGTGTATACAGCACCTAGGCCAAGCAGGATCCTGGGCTAAATCAGGGCCCCAGTGCTGCTGCCCTGGTGCTTCTCAAAGATCTCAAATGTGCCCCATTCTCACAGCCTTTTGATTCCTTTTGACTTTGAACTCATATAGCAAATGGGAGAAATGTTGAGTCACAGAATCGTAGACCAGTTTGAGGTAGACTGGACCTTTTAAATGTCATTATTCCAACTACTTAGCAACGAGAAGGACATCTCCAACTAGATCAGGTCACTCAGAGCCCTGTTCACCATGAGCATGAATATTTCCAGTGATCTCTGGGCATTTACACTTCGCTGATCTCCTAGAGTTTTATCGCCATCATTGTATAAAACTTTCTTATATCTACTCTAATTCTATCCTCTTAGTTTGAAACCATGGCAATATAAAAAAGATTCAGATGAAATAGGAAGCAGAATGAGGAGGCACTTAATGTTTCTCAAGTGAGAAGTCTCTAGGGAAATGGGGAGAAAACTACTTGAAAATATATGCTGAAGCGTTTGTAGCCAGAGAAAAGCTTACATCAAGGCATTCTCCATTTTGGAAGTGCAACGTGGACAAATTTCCAATGCTTTAATGAGGAGGACTCTATTAGCCATGCCCTGTGTTATCAAGGGCAGTGAGTTTTTCTGCAGTGGTGTGAGATGGATAACTTTGCTGCCTGTACCTGAACTGATATTGCACAGAGTTCTTCGCTGCAGCACTCAGATATTCTTTTCCTGACAGAGCTCTGCTTCATCCAGGAAGGGGCTTGTGTCTCTGCTGCTCTGGGCTTCCTTTTTCATTCCTAGCTGATAACAGGTTATACTCTGGGGATAACAGAGCAGACAGAGGTTCCTGGTGCAGTTCATGCCCAGGAGCTACATGAGATGATAAATTAAGATGTGCTGTGAAAAGCCTACCTGGCTCAATGCCGGGTTTCACTTGTCACATTTAGAGGTGCAAGGATTTCTGTGTGAAAAAATAGCTGCTGATTCAGAGATATTAATGTTATTAAGACCTTGTTTAATTAAGAAGGCTGTAGGGTGGTAGCGACTGGGAGATTTCCTTTTCTGACTCTTTTTCCTCTTTTTGTCTCTTGGCAAAAGTACTTGCTCAGTGTAGAAAAGCACCATTTCTGTGGCATGTACTGCAGTGAGTAAAGTCAAGATTTTGTTTGAAAGAGTTAGTGGTCATGCTTGTCTCTGTATGGCAAGGGAGATTTTGATTGTTTGAAGGAGAACTCTGGTTAGAAAGCAGCAAAGAAGTGCCTTTCAGTTAAATATCAGGAAAGATGATAAATGTAACCCATGCTGGTCTCTCTAAGACATAAAAGTAAATGAAAGCATAAATCTGACCCCATTATGGACCTATAATAAACCTGGTGACAAATCAGAGGCAGCTGATAATGTGAGGGTAATGCCTGTTTGCAATACAATCAGCACATGATAATAAAAGATAAGTGTTCTTTTACAAAGCAATGATGAAGCAGTTCTGGATGCCTTGAAGATCACCTTGTAAAACTGCTGGTTGAAAGGAAAAGGTGCCTGTGTTAGATCCAAAGGAAGTGTCATTTACACTGGAATATGTGAAAGAAACTGAACTGCCTTGGCTTGCCCAGCAGGGCTGGTGTGAGGAATGGGGAATCTGAGCTGACCTCTCCAACGTGCAGTTCTGCATCTGTCTTTGAGATGAGGAATCCTACCAAGCAAGGAGGACAATGGCTCTCTTGCAATGCTGCCAGATGGAAACCCTCATAAAGCATGTAGGAGACATAACCGTCCATTGTGACTGGGGTGAGATGAAGTAAAAGCGGTAACTAACAGCCAGGGTTAGCAACCAAAAATGTCCTGCCACTCTATAAACCTTGGTCTGGGCAGTGGAGCAATGAACAGGGCTGCATAATTACAGCCAGGGTGTTCTCAGCACACTCAGTGCAGCAGAGTCAGATGAATACTGCTGAGCTTGGGAAGCTGCTAATTAGTTTCATTTCTGTAAATTTCCATCCCATAAGCTGTATCCTCAGCTGGTGTTCCCACTTACTTAGCTCAGATGTAGTGTGTGCAGTGGAGTTCTGAGGACTTGCATCCAAGACATTGTCTGCTGCCAAAACAAAAGCAGGACTCCATCATTCATAGATCTTAGAGCTGGATCAGCTTGTTATAGTTCTGTATCATGCCCCTGTATAATAAATTCAAACCTTGAAACTTTACCCAGTGATTTGTCTATCTGGACCCCAGCTCCTGATTTAGTTAGGATTTAGCTCCTTTACCCAGCTGGCTGTAGACTGACAGTGACAGTGACTCTGCTGTATACTGAGGGAATCCCCTGAGTGATTGATTTGTATTCCTTTCAGATATGTTCAGCTTTCAGTGTTGAACTGTATATTGCTT
>VZRQ01000584.1:69577-134029 GCA_013397975.1 Machaerirhynchus nigripectus
CAAACTTTTCATATTTCATGTTCCAAATGGAAGTTAGGTACTTACCTAGAAGAACAGAAAATTGTTATCTTGGAGGTAGTGGACTTCAAAACAAGGGGATCAAAAAAGAAAAGCCTGGGAAATACAGATTTGGTCATGAGATGGCAGTCCTGTTTGTGGAGAGTAATTTATGCCATTTTTAAATGGCATTTTGACTCAATTTTGCTTTGATAGTAAAATTCAAATTAATCTGAACTTATCCTGAGTTTTAACAGGGAGATAACAGTTTTGAAGGAATTAATCTTCAGTTCCTGTGCACTGATGCAGTGTGTTGGCTGGGGATAGAATATTACAAGGGGACACGCATCCTGCATGTCCAAATTTCTTACTTTGAAATGTTATACATTTTCCTTGAGAGCTTATTTAGAAGTCTGTGGGTCAATAATTTAAATGTGGATGAAGCTATCTCTTTCTAGCATGTCTGATCTCCTCTCCTTTGCCTTCCATTTTTTTTAGCATTCAATGTCTGTTACAAATTAGATTCCCGAGTGAATATTTGCTTTAGCTTCACTCAGAAAACTTGCTGTTGAAAGAAAGAAACTGTAAATAACTCTCCAGCTTGGGCACCCTGGCCAAGTGCCTTATAGCATTTTTCTCTTAGAATTTAATTTGTTCTGTGATTTAAGGTACAGCATTCACACTGAGCTGAGAAGTCTCTGTGCTTCCTCTCATCACTGTCTTTATCATGGTCAAATGAGCACTTACGGTGTGCAATGAGACTTCTCCACATTATTAATAACAGTTCTGACCTATGGGGATCCTGCTTTTTTCTGGCAGGGGAAATCTGTCGGCGACGCCGCCGGAGCAGTTGCAGCTCTCTGTGCTTGCAGGTAAGCATCAGTCAGTTTTATGCACTCCACAGCTCTGCACAGCCCCTGCCACCTCAGCCAGCTAACAACACAAGAGGCAGAAATATATTTTCCAGCCTGGCTCAATCTGGAGCCTTCAGGACGTGTAAGTGGGCCATTGCAGGGAAAACTCTGCAGTGCAGCTGCTTTGAGTTGTACCTGATGTTCAGAGGGATAAAAACACTTAATTAGCACTCTACTTTGTTTAGTTTCTATGAGAATCTATAAACCAATTTCAAACTGAAACTTTGGGCTGACTCACAGGCCAGCAGACTGACAAACACCCAGGGAAGATTTGAGGGGTCTTTTCACAAGTCATCAAGCTCAAGCTCTATATCTGAAGTGTGCATTTTTTTGTGTGCATTTTTTCATGTTCAGTGAATGCAATCTGCTTGCAAGAGAAGTGTACATTAAAAAGCTTTTGGAATTCAGAGGTATTTATCATGTTTTCAGGTTTGTTTTTTCTTTTTTGAAAGCTGAGAAAAATGATCCCAGCCTGCATGAGAGTCTATTGTTGCTGTCTTTTAGGTATAGCAAACCTTTTAGGTATTCAAACTGAGCAAGAAATGATTAAAATAAGAAGAGACCTGGGTTACAGTGATAATTATGTTCAAAATTTCTACTGTAAACATTGTGATGAATTTTTAATCACTGTTTTGAAAGCAGAGGACAACATCTAGCTTTAGTGTTGCGAGCAGTACGTTTTAGCTTTCTGAGGGAATATCTGTGCCACGCATTTTAGAGCTGCAAGGGGTTGGCTGTAGGGCAGCTGTTTGTTCTCGTGGCAAATGTGGGAAAAGAAAAATAAGCTTTCAGCCCAGGGATGTTTCAGGTTTAAAGCATGCAGGTTTAGGTTGTGAAATCCCACTATTCAGCTGCCATTTCAACCCTGCTGGCCCATATGCAGGAAAAACATCCTGGACAGCTTTTTCCCACCTAGTGATTTAGGATTCATTTTCTGGCATCTCCCACCCCCGTGATGAACAGCCCCTGTTACCTTCCCAGTCCTGATGAAATTCTCTCCCGAGCCTTCTAGCCCTTGCATTCGAGGACAGGTTTTGCTGTCCTTGGGTAGGTAAAAGAAGACCCAGTTGCATGCCAGTCTGTGAGACACATGGACTGGTATAAGACCTTTAGGGCCCTTTCAACATTTTTAAATTAAACCTCTTACTTCATCTCCCGCATAACGGAGAGAGATTTCCTACACATGCCCCCAGGGTGGTGAGCTGCTGTTGTTGACCAGAAATTATTGTAATGAAGAGGTGATGCCTGATGCTGACTGTGGGGCAGGGAACATGCTTGTTTCTGCACATCCCACTGCAATTTAGCCTTCCCTGAGATGGAAATTCTTGTCAGTGTCTGCTGGAAAACACGGGCTGCATAAAGTCATGTTGACTGCAGTGTGGGTGCTGGAGAGGGAAATGAGACAAAGGTGTGGACAGGAGACAGCTTGATGCCAAACAGGCAGCTGATGAGAAAAGGCCAAACAAGAAATCTCTCTCGGCCCTGGTTGAGATGTTAAAAGAGCTGACATAAACTGGGCATGGTCCTCTCAGTACTAAATTCCTTCTGCTCTTTCACCACTTCTCTTGTCCAGCTATATGACAAGAAGGTTAATTCTCAAATAGCTGGAGAAGCTGCTTGCCTATACAGTGCCTATTTTTTCCTTTCATGTGCACTGGTTTTATTCCAGCCTCCTTTGGGCTGCTCCAAGTCATTTTGGGAGCTGGGTGCAGTTGGCAGCCATAGTGTCTGGAGCTGCTGGAGAGCTTATTCAGCTCTGTTTGCTGCACCTGTGTTGCATTTGTTGATGAAAGAAGACCTGCAGTGTTATTGCCATGGTGACCTGCAGGTCCTTGGGGCACCAGCTGGCCCCCAGGAATGACATCGATTCTAGGGCTTGTATGAGATGAGCTGTCTTGTATCCTCCAGAAAGCTCCTGCTTGCATCTTTTATCATGGAGAGCCAGCCTAATGAAGGGCTATAAGTTGCTATTTTCCTTCTCTTTCCTTACTGTATTTCTTCTCTTTTCCTTTCCCCCTGCTTTTCCTTAAAAAAAAACCCCACAAAAGCAAAGAAACAACAAAACCTTCAAAATAATGCTGTCTAGCTGTCTCAAGATAGCACTGCTGAACTCACCTTGGCAAGCTCCACATGGTTAAAAGACACATTTGGCAGCTTCTTGCTGCTTTTCTTAAAAAAAAAAAAAAAGAGAGAACTGCCATTTTTGGTTGGTTAAGCCCCTAAAATGCCCAGGTGAGATTGCAACGCTGTCTTTTAATGTTCCCAAAAGGGGCTGATGCTATTTTTCAGGACATGTACTGCCCACCTTGCAATTGGTAGCAGACAATTGACATGCAAATGTCTCATTTGGGAAAAATCTCAAATTACAGTGTCTAGGAAGCTGTAAATTAGAAGTAGCACAGCCCATTATTCCCAGGCCTATTTGTGTGTCAGAGTGCACTGCTGAGGCTTGAATATCCTTTCCAATCTCCCCTACCTGCAGCAAGGAGATGTGTGTGAGAGGCTGGGTCTGGTCTGAATAGTTCACGTAGCATTTTTCCTCTCTGTCTTCGACATTTCCATGCTTTCTTGATCTCCAGATGCCAAAAGATTGCATTTTATCCCAGCACTTGTAACCTCACCACAGCCTGAAAAGTCAGCCACATGCAGTCGATTGGTAGGCATGGATTTTTGTCTCTCTGCCAAGCCTCATTCTGCGAGGCCACATTCAGCCTTACGGCCACTGCAACTCCCATTTTGGGTTGCAGTCCCTGTTCTAGGGCTTTTTCCTTTCTAGACACATAACTATGTATATTCAAGCCAGTTCTGACCCCCCACCCTCAGTTACCCGGGTATCTTGGTATCACAGCCTCAGCTTATCAGTCCCTGCTGAGCTGCTGGTGTTTGCTTCATTTGCCAATTTTATCTGCATCAATTCCCCGAGCACAGCTGAAAGCAGCAAAGAGTTCTGGGCATAGTCCTGCTCCTCATGCCACCTCACCAGGGCTGTGCTGGTTTCCCCTGACTGGTTTCTTCTTGATATTTGTCAGGTAGGCAGTTCTTAACCTGTTTATTTCATGCTTTATTGATGCTACATAGAACAACATTTTAAACCCAAATATCATTTCATACTAGGTCAAAAGCGCTCTGATGATCTAAGCCTATTACATCTGGACAGTTCCCTTTATCAACAAAATTTGTAATCTCATCACAGAGTGAAATCAGGTTTGTTTGACAAGGCCTATTTTCCATGAAAACCAATTGATTTGCCTTGTATTCCCTTTAATTCCTCAGAGAATAGATCCTGTATGGAGATTTCTACAGTGTTGTCCTGGATTCATGTTATTTATCCCTTTCACTCTGCTTGTGGCTTTACAGATTTGTCAAATTGTTCCTAGCCTGTACTGTACTGTGCTGTGCTGGGCTCTGCTGCTCTGGGAAGACAGAAGCAGGAATTTCTCAGAAGCCAGAGCCCTGTCTGTGCCTCAGAGCAGGGGAGCAAGGGATCCCATGGGAAGCAGTTTGAAGGGCAAAGTGGCCTAGGTAAAGGTGGTGGGTCTTGAAGGACAGTGTCCTCCAGCTGCAAGAATGAGCCATCCTGATGCTGATAACCCACAGGACACCTCCAACCAAGACACCAGGGATCAGGAAGCAGATCAGGAAATACTCTTTCTTTTCATCCCTCAAAGAAGGACAGTTCATAGCTTTCCTTAGTCTCCTGGACTGGGCGTACCACAAAAATCCAGAGGAAGGTGCTTACTTTGATGGGAACCAAGGCTTTAAATACAATTTCATACTCTGTGTCACTTCAGTTTGTTCGTTTTTTTTTCCAAAAGGAAGTCAGTTTTTACCCAGCTTAATTAACAGAATGGTCTTGTATGTTATAACATACTTCTTTCTCATTGCTGTTGGGCTACCAGAATTTCCATGTGCACAGCCTAGGGAGGGAGAGAGGCTCAGAGCAGAGGGGACACTGGAGGGCAACATCTTGCAGCAGTGCTGTGCTGGAGGCTGGGGCTGCTGCTCGTGCTGGGCTCAAATGCTTTTGCTGTTCACATGTGGCTGGATCAGGTGGGCTGGGTCAGATCTGAGTGCTGAGGTCCAGCCAAAGTTACAGAGGTGGGAACACACAAGAAGGAGAGGCTCTGCCTCCTGCAGGTGGCCTCAAGGTCAAAGGAAGGCTGGAGAACATGAGGGCATTAACAGTATATTGTATTGTGGGGTTTTTTACAGCAGAAAGGGTTTGGCTGGAAATTTTCATGGCGTGTTTGCTTATGTGTTGCATAGGAGTAGTAAAGCAGAGGAGGGAAACGATACAAGGTTTCACAGCACAGTCTGAGTGGCTCTGGAGTCCGCATTTTCCAGGTTTCTGAGGCTGAGGAGTGGAACCTCAGCGAGTCTAAGTGTCAGAGGGGGTCATTACATAAATCTGGAAGTGTCTGCAAGGTTTGCAGCCCAGCTAAGCACCTCATCCAGGTAGGCTCTTGCAGGACTTCTTATGACTCTCAGTACTAAAAAACAACCTGCTGGGAAGGGAACTGCAACAGTAAATCCCCACAGCAATCAGAGCTGGTTGTTCTTCATCACAGGAATTGTGACTGAGGTGTAAATCTGTGTAATGTGTGAAGAAATAGATAAGGATGAAAAAACGTCTCTTTTTTTTTAAATTTAAGCCACCTCTAGAAGGTAACTTGACCATTCTGTTGTCATTCTCTGCTTATTTGGCATCTGCTGTCCATTCATCTTCACTTCAAGTTTTATCCTCAATAACTTAATTTCCCTGTGTCTTTTTTTTCTTTTTCTTACCTTTAAGAAGTGAGGCATGACACAGTCAAGATGAAACCAAACCTCCTTGTCTGGGTAACTTTTGCAGCAACAAATTTTAGAAAACATGAGTCCTTAATATTCCTTTAGCATTGAAACATAAAATTAAAAACTAACAGAGTCAAATTTGTAGTTTGAAATTGTTAGAAAATTAAAAGCAACTTTTTTGGGCTAGATTTTCAGCTGCTCCATCAGAGTCATGTACTAATTAGCAGGAGCTGTAAAACTCTGTTTCTCTATAAAACCATATAATTCTGTTAGCTGAAGTTTTAAATTATACTTATTGTTTCATTTGCTAAAAATACATACAAATATATGTATATAGATACACAGAAAGTGTGAAGTATTTCAAGAAAAGTAAGTTAATTTCTCTGTAGCCTTATATTCCAATACAACTTATGTATCCTAGGAGTTAAGAAGATTGACTCCTGTGAATGGATTTTTTACCAAATAATGTTGGGATGAGTAGCCACTGTCTTAAAGAGTAAAAACAGTTAACACAAGTGAATGGAAATAAATATCTCAAAGTTGTCTGCAAGTGTGAGATGTTTTAATTTTGGAATTTGCAGCACAAAAGGATGCTCAGAAGCTCCCTGCAGCTTTCCACTCAGAACCGGTGGCTGAAGAGATCCAAGCCCACAGGCAAACTGATGTTTCTTGTTTCTATCAGATTGGCACATGTTGCTCACACAAATGAGCTTCTCCCCACCTCTTTGTCACAGGAGGGAAGGCTCAGCAAGCAGAGCCTGCTTGTCCTCCACCCAGGGGTCAATGAGAGCTGGTGGCAATGGATCCTTTTCTGTTCTGCTGTGGTTGAGTGGCTCGTGGAGCCCGGGGACAGGAGGAGAAACCTAAGCCACGAGCTCTCTGGGTGAGCAGGACAGACACTTCTCAGTGGTGAATGCCTTTCCAGCTAAGTGGAAACTGCTCATGGACTATTCTGTTTTCATAACAGAGGGACCAATTTTTTTTTCTATAGGACTAAAGCCTTATTTAAAAAAAACCCCAAAACCCAAACAAACCCCAAAAGCGAAAACCAAAGGACAAAAGCCATCATGGTTAAAACATTTTCTCATCAGGCACTTGTATCCTGGTTTGGCTATCCAAGCTCCACATTGGTGTTTTCAAAGCTTTCTCATGCTGGTGGCACTCAAGCCTTTTTTTGTTGATACAAGCCACATCAGCAACAGTGGGGAAAATCAAAGGAACAAAGGGAGAAAGAAAAGAATGAATTCTGAAGAAAGGAGTAAGGTATAAAAGGAGGGAGGAGATGCTGGTATTTCAGTTCCTGCCCATAGCTGAGCATTTGGAATCCATAAGCACTCAGCTGACATTCTACAAACAGAAGTACATTTCCTGTCACTCGATTTTTGAATTCTCCAGAGGTAACAAGTGTTGCAAACAGACAGTTCTTGGGTTTAGTTCTATTGTATGTGGTGAATGCATACAGCACACCCACGATTGAGCAGGAAAATTGAAGTCAAAGCAGGATCTAGTTACACATTCAAGATATATCTTCTGCTCCCTCCAATATATTCATTACCTGGTATTGTTCCACAGCTGCTTTCATCAATAGACAGTGTACAATAACAGTAAATTGGCATCCATGGGGTTATGCAGAGCTGTAAGTCCCTCAGCATTTGCTGGAAGTCCTTTGGAAAGGGTGAGTTTCACCATTTCTCAGCAGAAGGGGTGCAGATGGGACCAGAGTGTGGCAAAGGCTGTTCCACTCCCAGGAGAAGCTGGAAATATGCTTTAGCTGTTGCTTTGTCCAAAAAACTATGGTTAGAAAGGGAAGCACTGAACTGTCCCATTCCCCTGTGGGTGATGGCTGCTGGGCCAGCGTGCTCCACAGCTGTGTTACGATGGGAAAGAACACCTAAACTCCCGGAGAACTCAAGTCTGGGACCTCAGAGAAAAAGGATTGCTAGGGAAGATACAGAGCTTATAAAGAGTAGTGCCTGCCTGGAGTTTGATAATCAAAAATTTTGCAAAAAGACCTCTTCTGTATGAGCACCAAAACAGAGAGCTCGTGAACCACACGTGAGGAACTCTGGGAGAAGACTACTGCCCCTGGCCAGTTTTGGTTGGAAGTTGTGTGTGTGATTTGTGGGGTGGCTGTTTTCAGGTATTCCAAGGGTCATGTGTGGCCCCAGCTCCACCTTGACTGCATGGCAGAAGGTCACGTGAGGTAACTTCTGGTGGCCTGGTGATAGGGGCGAGGCAGACAAGCTGTTGGATGCACATTTGGCTTTTCCCAAGTCAAGAGCAGCAGGAGTAACCTGTAAGCCAAGAGAGCCTGGGAGCACCTGCTCTGAGTCTCTGCAGGTTATTCTGCCAGAAGAAACATCTCCTTACATTCATCTCACCCCTGACCCAGCACCCAGGCCCACGTCTGCCCCAGATATCACTGAGGGGACAGGCAGCCTTGTGCCAGCTGTCTGTGCAAGGCTGGGAAGTGGAAGTAAATCCTGCACCTAGTCCTGCCCAGGAGTATCCTTGTGAAGAGAGCTGTAGAGCTTAAAATAGTGTTCAGTTACAGCTTTTCTTGTTAAAAATCCTTCCAGAAATAATTCTTCTCACACACCTGGGAACTGCAAGTCCCATTCATTCAACTGTGAACCCCTCCACCTGATTTTGGAGAATTCCTGGTTCTCTAAAAGCTGAAGGAGGAACATTTTTTCTCCTCCAAGACTGGCAGATCATACAGCTGAAAGTAGAAAATTGGTTCATATTAATATGTGAACATTTTAATTTATGCATCTGATTGATATTATTCCATAACTAAATTATATTCCCATGGTGAGTATAACATCAGGGTTGTAGTAATACAAATAATTAGTAATTAACGATAATCAGATCAGCTAGCAAATGCCAGATTCCAGATGAATAAGCTGACCAACAGTGTCTGTGGTGAGGAAACCCAAGAAAGAAGGAAGAAAAGATAATTTGTGCTGATAGATAAGGGAGGAAGTGAAAATAACAGGAAATCCATCTTCAAGAGAACTCCCCTGCCAAAGAAAACAAGAATGCAACCTTAAAAGATGCTCTGGGCCATGGCCTTGAGCCTGCAGCTCAGTTGTTAGAAGACATTCCACTCTGACCTCCCACAGCCGGCCCTGAGTCCCTCCCAAATGCTTGTTAGGATGTTTTGGTGCTGGACTGAAAGAAGGGCCAGTCCAGAAGCAGACACAGGGCACCTTCAGCCAACAGAACGTTCCTCAGCTGCCTCCCAGCTGACAATTCCTTGGAGATGACAAGTGATGATGGCATGCCAGTGTCTTCCTCAAAATGCCAGTGGCATCTTGACCTGGAAATTTAGGAATGATTTCCTAGTGAGTTGCTCCCACTAATCTCCAGGCAACTGCAAGGGGGCTTAGGACAATTAACACAGGTCCATGGAGAATAAATCTACAGAAAAATGAAATACAAAAATCTGTGAATAAGACTTCCTGTCTGAGAGGTTAATACTGCAATCTGAACAGTTCTTCCTGGCTCAAACCAGTAAAATATTGTGCTTTGCCTGTTTTCTCAAAAAATAAACAAACAAAATGTTTTTAACGATTTCAGTTTGGATCTGTCAAACAAAGTCAGTTAGAAAATTTAAGATGTGCTCTTGCCAGCCAAACTGCACTTGGATCAGTATCAAATATTTCAGAGAAAAATAATTTCAAAAGAAAGTACCGGTGTTGCATCTCAAAAAGGTCAGTGTGAAATATTCTGTGATTGTGAAAGGGTTTTGCTTTTTATTTTCTCAATTATAAAACATCCTTGAAACAAACATTTTCCTGTAGCCAAACTTCTCTGTGTTTAAATGTTATTTTGTGATGAAAGATGTTCTTGGCAAACACAAAACAATTGCTGCTCTGTGCCAAGTCAATGCCAACAGGTTCCTTTCTTTGAGGGCAGCAGGAAAAGAGAGGTGTGGTGAATGGCCACACTTGCTACAGAGCAAGTTGAAGTCAGTGATGAACTGATGATCAAGAAAAACCTAAACAGGGCTTCCCACAGATCCTGCAGCTGTCTTGAGCAAAGATTAACAACAAAATGGTGTCTGGGGTGAACCAAAGCGATTATTTTACCTTTTGTACTGACCACAAATGCTGACCAAAAGTAACCAAGACCCTCATTAAGTGTTATTTATATATTAACTCTCACACCTCTTAGAATGCAAATGAAGAGGAAAGAGAATATGCCTTACATGTATGATCTCAGTCACCAACACCCAGCCTATGACATACAATTGCTGTTCTCCTTGGGAAGGACTAGAAATTATTGTGCAAAAAAGAGGGGGTTCCACAGCAAAGACAAAGAGAAGAGAAAAAAGGAAGAATAAAACAGGAGAAAAACACCTCTGCTAGCTCAGGATTGGTCTATGGACTTTTTCTCTCTGCCTCTTACAAAGGGATACTTTCAGGTGAGATTTTTGCCTCCAACTGCATTGGAACAGACCCAGAAATATTTTAATATATGTATCTAATAAATCTCTGTTACTATACCTTCTGTCCAGACACACTCTGAGTTAGTGTATTTATCACCAGCAACCTTGGAGTGTTTTCCCTTTGCTTCAATAAACCACACTATTTGTGAATCTGGATTCTGGATGTGCTTACTGAATTCAGCCAGACCTATGGCATCAGTAAATCACATTATTCATGAATCTGTCATCATGAAAGTTCTGGTTGAACATGACCAAACTCATAGTGCTGAATTGGTAATAAATGGAAATGAGGTCCAGCTGCACCCAGCCCCTCGGAGCTCTGAGTGCCACCAAGAAGGTTTATTTTATCCCAAGTTTCTGTGTGCTTGACTCAACAAGTGGTTGCTTGGGCTTTTTTTTTTAATTTTAAATTTGACGCTTCAACAAGCCATTGGCTGCTTGAATGTTACTGATGAGAGCTCACATTTCAGGCTGTTTTCAGAAGTGCCTCTGTTAAGTGTTATCTAAAAATTCTTCCTCTTGTATGTAAGCATGTTCAGCCTTCAATAAGATATTTTGGGTTACTTATTCATGATTCAGTTTTGTGAGTTGCCACTGCCAACAATTTAGTAGTAATACAAGCTGTTGCCTCATTAAGCTGTTTTTGAAAGAAAATCTATACTAGTTAGCCTATATTGACTCGTTTGAGCATTTATTTATTTGTTGTGATCAGTCTTGCCTCTTGAGTATGTCTCAAATGAGTAGAAAATAATGAATACACCAGGACTATGGCAGGCTTTCTAAAAACAGGATGGATAAACCAGTTCTAGGATGCAACAAAGAAATGTAGCCCCAGGTACTCCAAGGTTCTATACACCGAACACCATCTTTAATCCCGGAGATTCCAGATGGCAGGATGAATCCAGAGAGGTGGTAGGTAACGTAGATGAGCTCTGAAGGCTTCTCAAAAGACAGAGATTAAATCCATGGCCAAGATGGATCAAGGCCTGCCTTCTTAGGGCCGTGTCCTTTCCATTTTAAAACAGTGAGGAGATGCTGCTGAGGATGTGCCACTACCACTTCCATGCACAGCCGTCAGTTTGACCCCACTCAGTGCCAGCAAGAGGTGCACTGGGCAAAGGTGGAAGGCAGAAAAGAAGCACTGAACAGCTGACTCAAAAATATAGCAGGGAAGCAGTTAAGTCAGCTCTGACAGCCTGCTGTCCCCTCTGCAGGTGATTATTGAGCAGTGTTGTTGTTACTTTTATTGCTGAAATTGCAGCCTTCTCCTTGATTGAGAACAGAATTGATTTCCCTTTCTTTTTCAGCGTTTCACATAAGCAAATATGTGAGTATGGATATGTATGTGTACAGGTACCTGTATATATGTACCTAAATGTATGGGTGTGTGTCTGTACCTACAGAGCACTAAGAAAGCAGGAGTCTGAAAGAGGAGTCCGAAACACCACTGAGTGTTCTGGAAGGACAAATTGAATTTGTATGCAAACACCTGACCTTGTTTTGGGAAGGGAGGGCTGCTGTAACCCATCTGGTGCATCACTTCAGATGCTTTTCCTCTGCTCAAGCTCAGTCTGTTACTTGCAAGGAGCTTCTTCAGAGGGAGGGTTTTGACCAAAGCAACACTGAGATATCAGCCAAGAGAAGGTGGCTTTCTTCCCAGCCACATGGCACTCTGGCTGTGTGCAGTCATAGATTGCATGTAGCAAATTACAGATTCTCTCCTACCTCCCACCTCACAGCATCTCTCTCACAGAGCCTTTTCCTCCCCTCTGCTTCTTCCGGCAGACCCTGAAATGTAGATCACCTGGTTATAAGTACACTTGGACTTGTCCAAAGAGGGAAATGTGATGGCACGAAGGAGCACCACCCACCTTCTGACAACTGTTTGGAGCAGGTTCTCCAGAGCTGCCTCATGATTAGTAAATAGCAGACATATGTTGTGCTCACCACACAACCTTAAGCTTGTAACAGTGTTGGCAGCTCCTGCTCTCGTTCCTTTGGCACGGCTGTGATCCTGATGTCTGCAGCACTGAGTCACGCCACGATGTCTGGAGCAAAATCCAGTGTTAGGTTTTGTGCACAAGGGAAGCAGGACCATGTGCTCTGGTGACCTGAATGCCTGACCTTACTTTGCTGAGTGTATCACTACAGCAGCATCTGTGAGCAAAGCCATGCAGCCAGCAAAGAGCATCCTTTGTGCTGGCCTCATGCAGAGAGAAGTCGGTGCAGGGTGCTGAAAAGGGCTGGGTTGGTTTAATCGACAAAACCGACACTGTTCTTGTCACCCATCTCCACCTCTGCCCCTGTCTTGGATTTGAAGCTGTCTAAGCCAAAGATAGATGTTTGGATTCCATCTTACCCTGAAGAAATCTCTCAGGTGCAGCCCTTCTGCAGATTCTCATCCTGTGGTCTTGCACTGCTCAGATAAGTGTAGTGATCTCAGATTGAAGCCACATCCTCTGCAGATGGGGCTTATTGTGCCCCCAGATGAGATTCCACCACTGGCTGGGGCTTTCAGCAGCCTGAGCATGTGTTCTTTGACATCTAAAACACAGGGCACTCTGTCTTCATGCCCTTTCTCATATCTTCCTTACAGTGAAGTTCCTAGGCAGCTAATTACATTAAATTTTTGGCTGCCTTTGAATTTCCTTTGCAAGTCAGCAGGTGGCATTTCCCAAATTGTGAGAGATGCGTGGCAGCCAGCCCAGAGAAGATGGCTGTCACTGCCACTGCTGTTCCAGCCCTGGTGTACAGTGATGTTCCCAAGCTATGCCCTCTTGTTTCCTCAGCAGGGAGCTCTTGCAAGCTGGCTGTATGGTGGGAATTGCCTGGATGATGGGAGAAATGAATTTCAGACTGAGCTATAAAAATGTTCAAGGCTAGGAGATTCCCAAATGAAGGCACAGAAAAATCAATGGAGGTACCAGGGAGTTATGAAATCCTGTCAGATGACAGATGCAATATTAGTCTCTGACCCAGCACATTATTTGCTGAGTGTCTCTGTTCCCTTGAACTGTGCGACTTCCACAAAGAAGGATTTTTTTCCTTCCCTCTCAGTGAGCCTCCAGCACTCCCCATGTATCTTTTGAGGTTAATCCACAATGACATCCTACATTATACAATTAAGTTGGAGCTTTCTGACCCTGGACTTTACGTTTTGGGATTTTCCCTTGCAGCTAATCTTAGGTATTGCAGCAGCTTGTCATCTGCTAAAGATACCAGTGCCATTTCTTTAACACCTGCTCATGGAGCCAATATGGCAAGAAGGTCTCACTTCAGAAGGGCTTCTCTCCTCTCTCTCTGGGATGGCAGAGACCTATTGTAAACTAAAGACGTCCCTGTATCCAAACACAAACTCACTGCGTATGGACCTTCTTGCTCCTCCCCAAGGATGAGGAGAGAAGGACCATATGGGGTAAACTGGTGCTGTCTCAGAGAGAGCAGGTGTTGGTGGCAGTTTCTAGTCTTCATGCCACAGACTTTCAGGATTTTAGATGTTTAGATGATTGTATCTTCTCTGCCAACCAGAGATGTTGCAGCAGGCTGTGACAAGATCACTTTTCTTACGAAGACACAGGCTCCTGTTCAGCTCAGTGACCCACAGCTCAGACAGTCAGCAAACTGGACCCCTACTAAGGCACAGAAACAATTCACTGGGAGCTTTATCCCCACTCTCATCTGCAGTGAGGCCCAGGTCCACCTCCCCAGCATGCAAGCCCCCTTTATCTGCCTAGCTCATCACCCTGGACTGCTGTTCCAAGTGCCAGCTCCATGTCACACTGTGGGTTGCTTCAGGACGTGAAGTACAGGAGCACCAACTTTGAACCAGGTGATGTTTCCAGGAGTGCTCCCACTATGCAGGTCTTTCACACAGTGCTGCTGCTCCTGTTGGCTGTCCACTGGGGGTTCCTGGGGACATGGAAAGCTGCCCTCCCCCAGTTTGGGATGCTATTTTTAAAGCTGGATGCAAGGGCCTCTATGGAGTTTTTAAGGCTGCCCTTGTGGGAAAGTTTCTCAGAGCTCCAGAGCTGGCTTTTGCCCCTCAGGTCAATATTCAGCCAGCACAATCACCAAAGTTCCTAAGGCAGAGTCCTCAACCCTAAGACTGGTTTTAAAATCACATTACTATTATTGTCGTTAGGCTTGCTTAATGACCTTACCTGTATTTGCTCTCTAATTTTTTTGAACTCCAGGTTAAGTTCAAATCAAGGCTAGGAAATACTAGTTCCTTTCCCTTTAAATTAATATTTAGAGGTTTTTTATTCAATAACACACATGCCAAAGCTCAGGCTTTATGGGAAAGACTTTTTCCCACAAATCATGCATAATACATATGCAGAAGGGACTAGGAGTACATTGCCGGTCTTCAGGCTTAGCTTGAATCCCAACAATTTGCCAGTGTGGATGGAATCCCTGTCCGTGGTGAGGGGGTTAGATCTAAAGGGTTTTTAAGCTCCCTTCCCACTGAAATTATTCTCTGGTTCTATGAATTCAATGCAAAAAATCCCGCCAGTGGCTGAAACAGGCTTTTGGGTCCAGGGACAGCATGAGATGGCCCACACAAGCACCTCTCGAGGTAGCTGGACTGGGTTGTCTGGCACAAGTTTCACTCAGTGTAATGCTTCATATCCACCCCTAAAAAAGTGTCACACAAAGCACCAGTAGCTGTGTACCATGTGTTTTAATAAACCATATGGCTACCAGAAAAATAGGATTGCATGTGTTTGGTCTCCCCCCCCCAAAAAAACAAATGAAGTCAAATTCAAACCAAAATAATGGGAACCCAAAATAAGAGAAAAAACCGTCCCAGAGCAAAGATGACACACAATACAGAGTTGTGAAAAAAGGTCTTTGATGACATCCTTGTTTAAAGAAACCATGTTTGTAAAACACGAGGCAGTTGAATAATGAAATGGTCATTGATTGGATTGGTTTGGTGCCCCTCTGTGTGTATATATATGTGTGTATCTACATATATATGTCTATGCTGATACACCCTGGGGCGGGACAAAATGGTAAGACAAAAAATAGTTGAGTGCAGGGAAATCTGTAAGACAAAAAACCAGATGAGTGTGGGGAGCAAGTAAAGAAGAAAAGAAATGTATCTTTTCAGTCTGTGAAGTAATGACAAGGCTCAGTTCCCCTACAATTTACCACTGCTCTGCTTATTGGGGAACAGACTTGTCTCTCCATGGCTATGCCGTGTCCCTGATGCACAGCTGAGCTGTGAGCTTCTGATCTGAGTGGTCTTCACTGGTCTGTGTATGAGCAGGACCCCAGAAATGTATGAAGCATTCCTTTCTCTGGTTAATTCCCATGCTTTACCGTGATTTTTTAATTAAAAACTTATTAGTATTTCAGTTTGCATTTTTCCTCAGGTTTCTTGCACTGACTGCTGTGCAGGTCTCCACTGCAAGGTGGAGCAGCCCAGATGAGCAATAATGCCACAGTAAAGTGCAGTTATCACAATGTGACTGGATGGAGGATTTAATTTTACAACGGGTCTCATGTTATTTCGAAATTGCACTCTGTCTGCGGAGCCGAGTCATGCAGTTGTAACCTCAGCTGTTCTTCACTGAGTGGGCCTGTAGGGCACACCTTAATCCAAAAACAAGGAAAGGAAGGAAAAATGTTTTTAATTTCCTTTTCTCCTTCCATGGAAACCTGCCCCCAACAAGAAGAGTAGGCAATACCACTCTATGCTGAGGTGTCTGATTCTCTCTTAGGCAAATGAGTCCTGCATTCCAAAGACAAAAAAAAGCCATGTTCTTCCTCTTGTTTTTATATTGCTCTTTCAGAGAACCAGTCACTGTCCATGCTTTCCCAGATCTCAGTGCCGTGCTTAACAAGCAAATTAAGCACAAGCTCATGCTGGCTGCAAAGTTCAGGTGACCAAGAAGGTATTAAGAGAACAGCTCAGTTTGCCAGATGCTTGTAAACACCATATTGAAAAGAAGGCAAAGGCAAAAAACACCCTTCTCCACACACCCCCCATCTTCCTTCCTTTTATTTTTTCTTTTTTTCATTCTTTGTCTCTCTTTTGCTCTTTCTTTCCCTTTTTTGTACAGGGGTTGATGAAGATAAGCAAGACTTGTGCATCACAAATGGTGGAACTTCCCCCAGCCCCGCCAACTTCCCACCCTACAACAATGCACAAGCCCACCTCATCCTGTACCTGCCCCCAGAAAGTGTTTGTCTCTTTTTGGAAAACCACGCAGTCTGATGTGCTGGGGACTTCTGCAGCGCAGGAGCCGGGCTGGCTGGTTCCTCCCCCGTTCCTGAGGCTCATAGATGGTTGTTTTTTGACAGGTAGGCAATAAGAGCCACAGCTACCCCTACGTAGATGCCAGTTCCGATTGTGATGGACAGGACAGCCAGGAAGAGAGCTCGCCGGGAGCTGGAGCTTGCGTGGTGGAAATCCCCCTTGGCTACTGCTTTGTTTGTCTGCAAGAGATACAACAACAACAATGCCACATATTCATTTGTTTGACCTGGAAATAAAGATGTGACGCTAATCGCTTGGCTGAAACAGGATCCTGGGATGTGACAGGTTAAACTGGTCGGCAATCAGACACTTTTTTAGTCAAATGAGGTCATTTGCACAATTGAGATGGTGATGGAACCAGCAGCATCTCAAAGGAGGGTGTCATTTTTATAGACCATGCTGTGGTATCAAGCAGGGACACCCCCGCAGGCAGTCAGAGATCTGTCTCCTACAGGACAGGTCTTGTATAAGCAAATGAGCTCCATAAGTTCTGAGACAGTCTTTGTTCCCTCATTACAACGACTGAGGAATCCTCAATGCTTTAACTGTGTGTCTCCACAAATGATCAATTTGCTGGGGCATTTTCTTTTTCAGTGTCTTCTACTACTCTTTTTTTGCTTTTATTTTTTTGCTACTCAAACCAATTTGCGGCAGCCAAATGACAAGCTTCCACACATATAAAAAAATAAAACAAAATGCTTCAGCCTTTCTGTCAATGACTTTATTAGGAGAACTGTCTCCTCTCATTCATCAACCTAATTTTTTAAGCATAATGCTTTATGAATATTTCAGGCAGAAACAGTACAAAACAATACAGGCAAGGCTGCAGGTTGGAGGGAGCTGTTTCAAAACAGCAAGATAGAAACAACACAGGTTTACACGCCTGCTGTCATGTCTTTGGTTTAGGTGGGGAAGGCATCCTGCTCACTTTGCAAAATCTCTCAGCAGGGTAACCAAGGATTTCATGATCTTCTTGTCTGGAACCACCAAAGACTCAAAAGAAGACCCCTTCTTAAAAAATTGCCAGGGCCTTTTGGGATCATGTTAGGGTCTCTTAAAAGTGTTGGCAAGGAAAGCAGAGAAAGCTTTAGAAAGAGCTGGTCCTTCAGCTCCCCTCGAAGATTTTCCTCATGCACCTGCTGCCCACCACAGAACCAGTCTTGATCTGAAATGCTCCTGTTTACTGAAACTGTACTGAGGTAAATGCTCAGCAATGAAGATAGCAGAACTTTTGGATTAACCAGGGTTCAAGGCCCCCAAATGGAGGGAAAGTTTAAAAATGATAGAACATTTTCAAATTGGCATTTCTGAAATGTCACTTTATGTAACGGAAAAATCTGCAACATTTGGGTTGACCTCTTTTAAGTGAAACTTTGTAAAGTTTCAAAACGGCATTCCTTTGCCTAAAAATAGATGGGAAGTCAAAGGGAAAAGAAACCATTAGTCAAAATGTCAAATAATCTGAAAACTTGACAGTGTATCTTGATTGCTTCAATAGAAGAGGTTGGATTTACCAAAAATAATGAGTTGAAAGAACTAAAAGGATTCAGACGGCTGATTTTTCAAACACTAGTAGCCTTTTTCCTGATAGGACCTTCAGCATAGCAACAAACCTGCTCAAAAAGAACAGGGTTTTTTTCCTTGATGAACTCTTTTGAGGACAGCCCTGACCTTTGTGAAAGGATTGGACCTATGGTGAAAATCCAGCTTCCCGTTAAACATTCACCCAGCCAAAACCAGCTGTCTTGCATTAGTCATGTGCTGCCATGAAGTTTTTGAATTATGCAGCTCCAGACATTATGATAAAGAGTGATTTTGCTTGGGGATCACACCCACGCCTTCACAGAAATCTTAGTTTCCAACAAATTACCAAATCTGAGTGCATTTCTTTTTCCTCTTAACTTAACGCATATTTTGTGATTTAGGAAAATTAAATCCCTCCTATATGGAATTTTAACTGTAGACTGCATTGGTAAGGGCACATGGGGAAGACAATCTTACAGTTCTCCTTTAGTCCATTTAGAACGATTCACACTGAGATGGAGAAACCATCCACACAGAAACCAGCTTTCATCCGTGAAAGAGTATTCGCTAGTAAAAGGAAAATTCTTTGATGCTATTTCCTAGTTAGCAAAACCCTCACATTACTACTCGACGTGGTTATATGAAAATTACAGCATTTCTGCAGGTTTAAGCTAAAAGGGTCTGAAAATACTTACCGAACAAAATGCAATTGGGGCCAAATGTAATAGTTTAGCAGCCACCAAATAATAAATAGTTTTTCTTGATTTTCCTTTTTTTTAACAGGGATCAGCTCTTTGGTGGTTTTGATCACTTTGAGAAAGTCCCTTGGTTTTGGAACCAATCCAACTACTTGACCCAGTCCATTTCATACCTGACATGAAGAAATGACATCCTGGTGAGTTTTCCATGAGAGATATCTGTGCTCTGGCAAAATCCATGAGGCCAAGAAATGTCTTGTGTAGATCAGAGAGCCAAATCACACCCAGATACACCAGCTTTTCCATAGATTTTTCAGCAACATTTTTTTCAGAGGACATTGCAGCCAGGACTGGTGCAAGAACGAAGATCCAAATGCCCTACTAACAAGAGCTTAACTCACTACACCCTCTTCAAGCTACGTAACAAGTGTCTCCACCTTTTCTAATGTGCTTGAAAGTTGCTGCAAAAGTTAGTGTTCTTCCTGATCCAAACTGTTTTATCTGTGGAGTTTTATAGTACTTCCATCCACTCACTTCTTCCCTTCCCTGGCAAGGCTGTGGCTGGCAGCCAGATGATGGATATAACAATTTAATGCAGCCTTTGGATGGGAGCAGGGGGCACAGGCTGTGGTGAAGGCTGAGGGCTACGAGGCTGAAAACAGGGATTTTAGCAAATACCAGCCGCCAATCAATCTTCTCTGTAGAGGCTTTGGAAGTAAGCCAGAAAAGTGAGGAGGAGTAGGGGAAGAAAGGGTAAGGAGATCTGGAAGGATTATCTTCTTTTGTTTAACAAAAAAAAAATAATGTCTTTTCTAGAAACACTTTCAAGGAACTTCCCTGGAGGTTTGAGTTGAGCTTCTGCAGACCATATTCAGGGTGTCTCTGGGCTGCATGTTTTACAGGCCGAGAGAAGATGAATAATGTACCTCCAAGCTGTAAGGCTAAAACATTCTGCTGCATCCCACAGTGACTCATATATCATACTCTCAAAATACCTTCTGGTATGCAGTATCTGGAAACAAGAAACACATTGACCACAATTATTAATCCTGCCTCGTCTCCCCGAGGCTGGAGAGCAGGATTGACTCCATGCAGGAGGAGAAGAGATTATCCTGACCCCTTTGGTCAGGTGATGAAAGGGTTTCTTTTCACTTTGTGGGAACAAAGAGCCAGAAGGGCCAGGGATGCACAGGCTCTGTGCAGCCACTGGCCAGACCTTAAGTTTTAGTTCTTCAAGTGACAAGCAAAAAAAAAAAAACCCCACAGAATGAGAAGTAGCTCATACAGACGATGCTTCTGCTCCTGCATCTTCTATCTTTCCTCTAGTCAAATTCTCTGTCTCCTCTTTTAAGCTTGACTAACTTGTACTTCCGCTGATCTCCAATTTTTGGGCAATAATTCCACCTTCAGGCTTATACCACTTATTTCCATGGAGGGTGAGAAAAAGACCCCAGTGTCTTTGCTAAAGACATGGATGGGTAAAGGGTGAAGTCAGGGTCTGGCTCTGGACCTTGACAATGACAGCAGGGAGGTGCCAGTCAGCTGGGGAAAGCATGGGGCTGACAGAAACTCAGCACAGGGATTGGGACACGGCAGAATAGTTTTCGGTCCTGAGGAGAGCATCAAAGGGACTATGCAGTCCAACCAAACAGCTGCACAGGCAGAAATGATGACCTAAATAAAGGACAAATTGTTCTTTGCTCTGCCAGGCATTTGAAAATTCCATTATGCCCACAGTATAATGGGAAGTTCAGCCTGTGGTGGTAAAGAACTCTTCCAGAGGTTTCTGTAATTTCTGCTGGAAGGATGGCCCAGGGAATGGACATGAGTCTCAAACAGATATTCTCTTTCTGGAACTTACTGAGGAAACAATGGGGAGCAGGTGTCACCTGAAATGCAGGTACTTTCAAGCAGATCTAAACTGTTTAAGTCCCTCTGTAGTTGAATCTAACCTTTCTTCATCCAGCCTTTCAAGGGGCATTTCCTGCATTGTGAGCATCCCCTTCTTTTCCCTGCAATATCAAGTTAACTTCCAGCCTTTTCAATTTCCTGCCAAGCTCCTGAACAGTGATGTGGCAGGTGAAAAGCAGTGGCCTGAGAAATGGTACTTCTACTGCCACCAAATTAAATGATGCTGTGTTGGTAGAAGGAGATATACTGGGAACAACATTTATCCCTGGAAATCCATGAAAGGTTCAAGAGAAGAGAGTGTGAATAGGGGGGATGAGGGTGTAAATGAAGGCCTTTTGTGAGTCTTTCTCCTTTGCACATTCAGATTTCATAAAATCTGGGTTTCAGCTATTGGATCATTTTGGTATCAAAGTATTCTGATGGAATTTGAAAATATGGCATAGGCAAAGACATGATTCAGCCCTGGCTGGTGTTGCCTGTGGCATTTGATTGTGTCTTTGAGTAGAGATAAAACTATAAATGTCCGAGTGAAAATTCAACACTTGGAAAAAAAGCAAAATAATGGGAACAGCAGGCATAAAAGACCTGAATGAGCAGAATGCAAAGAAATGTTTTTAGACAAGCTCCACAGCAACAGCTGTTCATTTGATTGCACTGGAGAGAATGAGACCTCAGCCCGAGATAAAAAGGCAATTCTCCTTTTCTGGCATATACAGGAATTTGGATGTTTATGGTAAAGAAGATGATTTTGCCCTTCCATTTGCTTCTAGCCCTCAAGCAGATGTTTTGTGATGAAAGAGAAGAAAATTTGGGAAAGATGACAGGTGGGGAAGCCCAGTTTACACATACCAATTCAGAGACTTACAAGTCCTTACTGTTGTACAAAGTTGTGCAAGGTGTTATCCACAATCTGCTTATACACAAATATGCCTGGAGAAATTCCCCTCTCCATTCACAAGGAAAAGCAGGTCTTTTAGAACCCTGTGATGACTTTGTTAGGGCTCTGCTGAAGGCCCTGCTGGAGGTAGGCTCTGGGAAAAGCTGCATTCATCTCTTTCTACCTCTAACTTGTTATATAAGGTTGGAGTAGAGAGCAGATTCTTTGTCCCAATCCAAACCTACTGCTCCTCCCTGCAGTATGTCCACAGTACCAAATGAGAGGGAACCAGTCCTGTCTTTTTATTTTTGCTGGGGTTCCTTCTATCTGGTCCTCTTCCTCACTGGTGATGGGAGGAAGACCATGTCAGTGTGTACTGTAGATTCATAAAATGTCTCTTCTCTCCAGCATGAGTCACACAGCACAGGAAAGGGTGGAGGATGCTGCTCAGTGCTGCCAGAGAAGATTTCAGTCCTTGATCCTCACCTCCCACCCTTGGAACAGACGAGAATGATGGGGGTTTCTGCCTTGGTCACCCTGAGCCACATTTTTGGGGAAGAACAAGGTAAAGACAACAGGCGCAGTTTTAAAAGCATCTCTGGGGTGGTTTCTCCTCCTGACAGGAAGAGATTTGATCAGAGAATTAGTTCATCAATTTTCTCACCCAGAGGTGTCCCTCCTGAGCTGAAACTAAATCTCTGGGAATTATAGAGTCCCCTACCATATTAATGATTTTGGAGATAAGACTAAGGGCTCTGGAGGTAAGAGTCACTCGTTTGTTGATCACAGTAGCTTTCCCAGCTACTTTTTTTGGTGTTGCAACCACCCGTGGTTTCCCTACATGTAATCTGTGTCACACTGTTTATCTACTCCCAATTTCACGTGTTGAGGACTTTCAGAACAGCACTTTCTGACCTGTTATTGGCAGAACCTGGTTTCCTTAGGAGAGTTTGTTTTTTTCCCCGACACAAGTGGTGAGTACCACACCGGCTATATGGAATTGTCCCTGGAGGGCTCTTCCTGGGAGTACCATTTGCCAGACCAGCCTGCAAAGTCTGCAATTCCTCTGATCCCCACAGATGTGGTTTCGTTTTTCTACGAAGGAGATCCAGCCTGAGCTATTACCTGAGAAACATTTTGTAATTTGGTATGTTAACTAGCAGGGTAAAAAGGTATCAGGCACAGTGGACTGCAGCATTTGACAGTGGATGTGAGGTAACTTAATCATCTTCCTTTTTGTTTACCTTGAATGAACTCAGCTTTTCAAAAGAGTCACCAAAGATTGAATGATGAAGATTATCTCTTTCATAGGAAAGCCTTTTTCCCCTTTCCATTCCTCTACTTTCTCAAAGCCCACAAAAAGTCCCAACAACGGGAAAAAAAAAACCAACAAATCTTTATTTTTTTCTTGCATTACATTTTTTTTTCTTTAAAACTTAATCCTCTTTTCTCCCTCTCTCCTGGAGACACAGCATAAGTGATGCAACTGGCTTTAGCAGGCAGGCACAAGGAGCTTCATGACCAGAGGGGTGATTAACAGGGAACAATAACCACACTCGATGGATTGTGTCGAGTGGGATATGAGAAAAATGCGTGACAAACAAATATTGAGAAAAAGTTGTTCCTGGGCTCCCAGCACAATTAATCCATCAAAAAAAAAAAAAAAAAAAAAAAAAAAAAAAAAAAAAAAAAAAAAAAGCTAAGGGCAAGGAGGGCCACAGGCTGTGAGTGTTTTAACCACCTCTTCACCAGGCCAGACTGTTTAGTCAATTTGTTTTGTAACTGGAGAGGACACCGGATAATTAAGAGCCTGATGATCCTGCAGCACTCTGGCCAGGCAAACAACTTCAGCAGGGATACATCCCACTTAGAGTCCTGTCTGAATTAACATTAGCAGGCTGCCTTCAATTTCCCTGTGGCCAGGTGTAAGGACATAACACAGTTCCCTGTCTCCAAACGCTGTCAAGGCCACAGAGGGAACTTGGCATAAGTCAAGTCACCACGGTGGCAACTTGAAATAAGCACAAGTGGCAGAAATTTGTCACAGAAAGGTACTAATTCCAGGCCTGAGGATGTATCTGATTAGGATGAAAGTTCCCACTGTGGCATGATGTTGAAAAAGAAGCAACTGCTGATACACATATCACCCTGAATTATGGGAATGGCATCTGTGCTCCGTGGATACACAGACCTTGGACTGTATAAAGGTGGAACCCTCAGAAAAACAACTCTCTGGGACCCTCCCCACCACCCAGAAGGGTGAAGAAGGACCAACAGGATGCTTCTGGATCCACAGGTGGTGATTATCTTCTGCTTGATCTCTCCTGCCCCCTCATCTTTCCTATTTCTTTCTATCTCTCTACCTCACATTTACTATTAATTAAAACCTGTATTATTGACTTTGGCATATGGTCTTATTTGCACATTAACTTGAGCAGGGGCATCTCTCACCCACTGGATCCCAACAACAGGAAAAGCCGGAAACTTTCTCCAGAAGTCTGAGACCAAATTCTCCTTTGAATACAGTCAAAGAATTCATGTTTTTTCAAAGTGGCTACAGAATGGGGCTCAAAATCACACTGTTTCTGAGCCTGCAATATCCTCTAGAGAGAGATCTGTGTCTTTTATACACTTCTCACCAGAAAAATCCTGCAAGGCAGAGGCTTCAGCAAACTCAGGCTTCTGCAGGGTATTTGGATTCCACTAAACCCTAATTTTAACATTAATCAGAAGGAAACCTAACTAAATCACAGGGTCACTAGGATACAGAAAGTGTCTACACAGAGTATTTGCTGGTTTAATTGTATTGCTTTAAGATGCAAATCAGTTTGCACTGAGCTTTTTGAGTAAGTCAGCTCTGCAATACATCACCTTGCAGGGTATGAACGAGGCTCTTCTTCTCTGCAAGGAAAGACTTTGGTTCTGAGAAGGTGCAAGGAGCTTTGCTACTGTGTGTCAAGAAGAGAGTGACTCAGTTAATGTGGATCTGGTGTTAGAAGGATGCATTTGACACAACGGGAAACCCTGAAGATAGATGATGATAGAGAGAAGAGAGATAAGCAGCACGAAGCCCTAAAAACTCCGGAAAACCCCTGGTGGTCTGAAGTCCCCAGGGCAAGCAGGAAGGGCCAAACTTGGCACCACAAAGCCCAGTCCACAGAAATAAGCAGAACCCCAGGAGCTTCAGTTCCTTCTCTTCATATCCACAACCATTCGACGACAGGAGCAGCACCTGCCTGCTCTCAGTCAGCATTTTCCTGCCTCCTGACTTTGGCTCCCAGCCAGACAACAGCAGCAAACCCAGCTGAGTGTCAGGAAATCCGTGTTTCAGGTGTCTCAAAGCTCTGGGATTCCCTCTGAGCAGCGACAGAAAACAACCCTGGACAAAATTAGCTCTTTCTTGCAGACACTTAGGTGTGTCTTTTTTTTTAATTTCAAAAATTTAATGTGTTTCCTTTCTCGTCTGATTAAAATGATTAACACCTCCTTCCCATATAAGACAAAATGTCTGGATTTTGCCAATTAATTTAATTGCATTAAAAATAAAACTGTGACATTCCAGAAGGTAAAAAGGCAGAAGGAAAGTCCTAAAAGTTCTAGAGGAGAAGAAAAGAAGAAGAGGGAGATCTTTTAATAATTTTTTAAAAATCTAACTCTATTGAAGATTAATCAGAGACAAAGGCAAGGGACTGAGATGAAAATTTTCATTTCTTTCTGACCAAGAGCAGAAAACACTGTAAAAAAATATGTTGAACACAAATGTATGCCATCAGAATTCTTTTTTAATTATGGAAATTAATTTTAGCAGTTTCTATACATAATTTTGAAGTATTTCTTGCTACTTTTGAGCTTTTCTGTGTGTTTTTCTATAGACATACATTAACTAAACTTTGCAGATTAAAAGTTTCTTTCCAATTGAAAAAAGGCATTTGTTTTGTTCTGCTTGAAAATGTATTGATATGGGATGATCAAATATTTCCAAAATACTTTTGAACACCTTCTGATAAAATAAATTTCTCAAACCAACTCTTTTCTGAAGTGCTTAATATAAATAATATGCATACAAAATCTTAACAAATCAACGAAAGTTTGGTGCATAAATTCCTATTTGGGTCAATAAGCATTCAATTTTTAATTGCTTTTCAGTAGTCAACACATATTTCTTCTCCATAAATGTGATCCCTCTGAGGAATCTCATCGAGAGTGGGAGGTTGAACCTCATTGAGATTGAGGCTGGGAGGTTTAAGTGAATAAACTCCTGGGATGAGACGTTCTGGACTTAGTGGGTATTTTGTCTCTGCTGCTGACTGCAGACTGGGGGATGTACTGTGGAAAACACAGAGCTGCAAAGGGAGACACTAAGGTAATTATTCCTGGCCAGGATGCTCGTTCTGTGGGGGAGACCTGGTAATTGCATTACTTAGTGTGATCACTGCAGTACAAAGAAAATATCTGGCATCCTTCCTGCCTAGTCTCCAAAACCATCCTTGCATGAGGAAAGAAAGAATAAGGAGAAAAAAATGCTCCGTAAGACAGGCATCATACCCAGACACCCATTAGCATCTACCAGTGCCAGTAGCACCGGCTGAGGAAACTGGAGCACGTGTTCTGGAACCCCTGGATTCAGCTCTGTACTCAGTGTAGGAAGACTCAACAAGATCCCATTTTTCACAATGGGAGAAGTTCACCAGCTGACCTGGAACAATTAATTGCTATGCGTCAGCACCGCTGTTGGCATGGAAATGGAAGGTCGGACCTCGTGCTAGGCTGTCAGCACCCTGAAATTACTGCTCTGCCTTTTCTATGACTCAGCAACTGCAAGACAAGAACTCCATGTTCTCCGGCAGAAACACATCCCAGTGTTGTCATGCCAGCAGATACCAGCCCCTAATCTCTTGTAAACAAAAGCCCTCCCTCCTACAACTGCAGCACTTAGAGGCAGGCACCGCAGGGTTTCAACGGGCAGGGTTTGCACGTGTGTGGGTGTCATTCAAGGAGACTGATCTCTTCCCCCACGGAAGAGCTGAGTTGTAGGTGTGCAGAAGACAGTCAGGTGTGCAGCTGCAAGGAGCCCAGCAGCGCCAAGAGGCAGCCAGAAAGGCTTTGCCCATCCTTCCGCTGCACACTGGGCAGGGCAGAAAGCTGATGACAAATCAGGGCAGTTCTCCAGAAACGGTGCTGCTGAAAAGTGAGTCGCCTGCCCTAGTACAAAGAACAGATTCTCCCAACATCACGTCTGCCTGCATCACAGGGAGACCAGAAAGACCCCACAACCGCAGGGCAATAAGAAAAAGAGTAAATGAGGGAACCCTGTAGGTCTTGTAGCACAGAGCTGCCGGTTTAAGTTCCATGATTTCAAGAACATCCTGCTAATGGGCCTTCATCGTGCCTGAGTCAGCTTCTATTCTTGACCTCAGGAAGAAAGTAAACTGCCTTAAGGCATGGATCTCCAAGGATTCTCTAACTCTGGAGCTCTTTTTGTCCAGCATCTCAGCAATGCCTGCTGTAACCACCTCATGATACTGTTTTCTCGATGCAGCCGTGCTCCCTAGATCTCCTATTGCTGTACTAAGAGAAAGGAGTGGGATGCAATAGTGCTGCCTCACTTCCTATGCTGGCATTCTGGGACCACTTCATTTTTGCTTCCCAGGGCCCCAAGTCAGAATATTTGCTGCTTTGATCATAGCTAGTGGAAGAAAGAGGCCATCCCAGGGGTCTCTTCTCCCTTTAACAAACTGCTCCGCAGGAGCAGGGTTTTTCCTCCGTGGAAACCCATTAGCACACAAACATAAGTCCTCACTGCCCAACAGGGAGAGCAGAGATTGCTAACAAGGATCTTTCTTCGTGCCTCTCCGTAGTCATCAACAACCTGCTCAGGTTTTTTAATGTAAAATTATTCCAGTGTATACAAACAAAAACATGAAGACTGCTTCTTTTCTCTTTCCCTCTCATTCTTTTGCGTACATATAGGAAGTGTCTCCTCGTCTGTGATTTAATTGGCCTGGCTGTTTATGCCAAAAGAAATGAATCACAGGAATCAAAAGCACTGCTCTCCAGCCTGTTGGCTTGCCTAGCAGCAGGTGGGTCAAGCCTGAACAGCAGCTGCTGCAGCTCCCTGTGTGATGGGCTGTTTGTCTGCGTCCCTGCCTGCACATCCTGCACTGAGGGGATGGCCGGGGAGAGGCAGGAATGCACAAACACATTCCCTGCGGGAGCAGCCGATCCATATGGTGCGCTGTGTGAAGGGGGATAAAAGCCTCAGCAGGATGCCCTGGTTGAACAGAGGACTCATCCTGTCAAATGCAAACCCCAGGGATCAGGGCAGGCCCCCCTCCTCATACTGAAAGGACTTTGCTTCTTGCTGTCCAGTCCCTTTCTTTTAAGGTATGGGGAGCAGGGTGTCCTACCCTGGGCATCTGGCAGGATGGCAGCATCTAGGAAGGAAATCTCCTGCCACACATAAATCCCTTTATTTGGGCTGTCTCATGTCCAAGATCACTCCATCACACACAGGCAGGAGGAGGAGTGCTGCAAGTTTGCTTCTGCTTTTCCTGCAAAACCCAGATGAGGACTCTCCTTCCCTGTTAATACAGGATGTCACTTTTCCTGACAGCGATCGCATGCCAAACCACTACAGCAAAAACGTCCATCTATCAGCTGAGAGGCCGAAAGTACACGAGTCATGGGCTTCACCTCAGCCTGGGGAGGGCTGGGAACCAGAGTGCCTTAGGATCTGACAGCTCACAGGATACATATCTTGGATTTGCTTGTGCCAGGGTTTTCCCAAGACCTCAGCCAGCTGGGAACAGATGGAAGGGGCGTCAATGCCAAGCTGTTTTTAAAATCCACCTCCTGTGTGGGTTCCTAAGTAAGAGCAGAGTAGTGAAGGAAGATCTGGTCTGCCTCTGTGGACCAGCTTCCCAGAAATTGTTCAGCGCGATTCTAACCTCTTGTGGGGATAAACAGACCCGTCTGATTCACTCAGCTGCAGTTTTACACAAAAGGCTATGGAATATGGTGGGCCCCATCCACAGGTGGCAGCAAGTCAAGCAAGGTGAGAGTCTGGATGCGAAGATATTAACAGTGTGGCTGCTTAAGTATCTTCCACAATGGAGCTACAAAAGGAGAGTTACTCACTGAGGCCCAAAACCTACCTAGACCTGATGTAACTGTTGCATTCCTCCAACAGAAGATTTCAGCAGAAGTCATGCAAGTGGAAAAGGATTTGATAATTAATTATTTCAAAGTTTGCTTGTTCACTTCTCCTTTGCCTTCTCTCTGTCTTTCCCTGTCATGTCTCTGCCTCACTGGGCTAATACATGTTTCATGACTGAAATACATCCTCTCCGAAAATACTCCACTGAAATATTCATGAACAACAGTTTTAATTATTTGCTCAGCCCTTAATGACTTCATGGCAGCTACTCTGCCAGAGGCCTAAAACAACTGTCTGCCTTGGTGACCAGCACTATCCCATTGTCACCTTCTTCTCCCTCTCTGTGTCTCACTTATTTTAAACTGTAAGTCCTCAGGGAGGGGCTCAAGCATTTTTCTTAATATTTCCAAGGTCTTTGATTTGTAGAGCTCCTAGGAGATTAGGGACCCTTTTCCTGGACAAGTGCTGGTGGCAGTAAACGAGATACAGATGTTATCAGGAGCATCCTAGTGACATGAAGTTAACTGTCCACACTTCTGTCTTCCGCTGGAAAATAGCAGAAGGCCCCAACACTTTTTGGGACAGAATGCAAATGCTATTACAGTATGCTCTGAGGCCCTCCGTTGCCTTTCATCTCAGAGAGGAGGTTCCCACATTGGCAAAGATGCCAACCCCAAAAACACTCTTAAGGTAAAGACATATTGCACTTGTATTTACATTTCTATCTCTCACTACAGAAAAGCTGTCTGCTGCTGGAGGAGGTAATTCCTTGTTGTATAAGTAGAGTTATTCCTGCTCATTTGGAGGTTCCTTGTGCCAACAGCAGCATCAGAAGTAAAATGTGCAGAGACACAAGATCATTTTCCCAGGACACGGCTCTGCCACTCCTGCCTGATGGCAGTGGTACTGCAGGACTCTGTCCCTGACTCCTTCAGCAAATGTCTCTGTGACATTTAAAACCTGCTGCTGAGACAGATTTAAGACATGGGCTGTGGTGTCTGCATGCTGGGGCGTGAAGAAAAGTATCCACTTGATGATACCCTTTCAGGAAATGTGAGCAAATATGTCCCACCGGCAAGCACCAGCCAGAAAGACGGCCTTCAAATGTCCAGAGACATCTGGGATGATGAGGAAGGAGTGGAGTTCCAGGAAATGGGAGGTTTTGAAGCCAGAAGGCCTCCTGACATCTCTGGGAGGTGGTGTGGAACAGCCACAACTGTTGGTGATTTTGGCAGCCCTGGGCAGCAGGACAGACTGCCAGTGGTGTGCACTGAAGTTCTCTGTGGGACTCCAGAGTGGGCTGGATGTGGTGCTTCAGCTCTTCTCTGTGCTGTCTCCCCTCTTGGCCAGGACTGCAGATTGAAACTTCCTTCTCCAGCTCAGTATTAGGCACATGCCAGAGAGCACTGGGAAGGGGAAGAGGGATGATAAGGAGAAAGATAAGAGGCCCCTCTGCAATGAAGAGTCAAGAATAAATAGCTGGAGAACTCAAACACCAATATTTGGTGGCCTTTAAGTCCTCTGGAATTTCAAATTTATTGTCACTTGTATGTTTTATTCAAAAATATCCTCGTGGCAAATTCAACAGGACATGAAGGTCTTCATAACACAGAGTGGGCTGGCAAGGGGGCTTTGATTCAGAAAAGCATTGAGAACTTGGTCAGCTCTGACTTTCACCCTGCTCTACAGCAGCCTTCCCAAACCCGTGAGAATGCCAGCCTGGAGCCTTTCTCAGCAGCACCAGGGGCCAGTGGCAGGTGTGTTATCCTGCCCTTGCTTTGATCCTGATTAACTGACCTGTGTTTTGAGCCAAATAATTTTTGTGAAGAACTGAAAAGATCGCAAGAGTAATTGAGGAAGTGGCACTGTTCCTGCCAGTGTCAGCTGATCCCTGTGCAGAGCGGAGGTGGCATTCGTGTTTCGCAAATGGGCCTGAGCTGCAGCTCTTCTCACTGCTGAGCTGCTTCTGAAACTTTCCGCAACAGCTTTTTTACACCCACCCACACGGAGAATGACACGCTCCCGGGGCTGCATGGGGAACTTAGCAACACTGCTCTGCCAGAAAGACACACAGGTAGCAACAGCAGCCAGATCCGAGGCACCTCTCAGTGCCTGCACCAGCTCTGCTCCCCACCTGCCACTCAACAACTGCAAGAACACTTCCATGCCTTGTTAGGGGTTTTGCTTCAAGGAATATGGTCAGCCCTTTGCATCCATCGTCTCAGAGAGCAAGCCCAGGGGCAAAGCAAGATCTCAGGTGACACAGCTGGGCCAAGGACAGCTTTGGGTCCCCCCAGTCCCAGCCTTGATCCCGGGTGACCTGCTCTTCCTGTGGTTGGTATTCCACCATGAATGAGTGCAAATGAAGCTCTTCAGAGCAAGGGCACTTGGGGACGAAGCACAACTACAGCTGGGAGAGGATACAGATGTGGTAAAGCACCAGCCTAATCTGTACTGGAGTTTGTCCATGTCCTTAGTGTGCAGCAGCATACAGAGAGTTTCTCAAGTTCCTCCCATGAACACAGAGGTCAGGACATCCTCCCACAGCAGACAAAGGGAGAGGCAGGACCAATGTGCACCAATTCTTTAAGAGGTTTGGAAAAGTGTGGCTCAAAAAAAAAATCCTCGAATTCGCCACTGTGGTCCCTTCTGAGGGACTGCAAAAGTGGGATAGCCTTGTGGGATAACAAAAAAATAGCAAGTTTGAGGAAGAGAACGGGAAGGCAGACTTTGCATTTGTAGCAGATGTTACAGACCTCAGTGGGACAGACCTGAGGTGGTCCAAGGACAGAACACGTCCAGACAACTTTATTTCTGTGGCTCTGTTTTATGAAACAAAAGCCAGTGTTCACGCTACTTTGTTGGTATCAAAGTAGGGATTGACTGTAGTACTCTCATTACATATGTCTTGCTATGAATCCTTGGAAATCTCGTCTCTAATGCTGCCAGGCTTGGAGGAGAGACCACTCTTTGGGATCCAAGAAGGATGGAGATCACTGCTTGCTCCATTAGCAGTACTGCTGTTCCTCAGAAAGTCTGAGGCTGGAAAAATGAGCTTGCATAACATCAAAGAATGGACACTTGAAGCCCTCATCAGTGGGAAACATACCCTGGGAAGTGTAAAAAGGCTGGGAAAGTACACTAAGCTATTTCCCCTAAACAGCCTTCTAGTCTTCAAGGAAGGTTGCCATGGAAAAAGAACGATTTAGAGATCTCAGATCCTTTCTGTTTGTTTTGTTACTTTGTTCAGTCCTTTGTGCAGTGAAGATCTCAGCAGAACCATCAGGCTGGCTGACATAGTCAGTGACAGAGCTTAAATATTAATATACAGATCTGCCTTCTGTAATTTGGAGCAACCTTCCAGATAGGGGTGCTCCGAAAGCAGCTGTTTGCTTGCATGATCAGGTTGAAGAGGATGTCAAAATGATGTGCAGGATCCAGAATTGGCAAAAGAGGTGATTAAAATAGCTGTGACTGCTGGCAGAGCACAGACTAAAAGTGCTCCTGTTCTAAGTGGATAAGTTTCAGTGGAGGAAATAGCTGTCAGCTGACACAGACATAGAGCCCCAGCATCCCAGGAATACAGAACCCAGGGGGAATTTTTCACAGCCCTTTCTTCACCTGTAAACTTGCAAGGCAGAACCTGAGATTTACAGAAACAACCAGCAGGGCCTGGCTGGGAATTTTTTCTCCATGTGTTTTATATTTGTTGGCCTGTATCATGACATTTGACAGAATGGGACAGCTCCCAGTGAAAATTTTCTTGCGGATGTGTAAAGCCATTCTGAGAAAAGGGAAATATTTAGGTTCCAGTTCTCTGCTGTACTGTGGCTCAAAGGCAGCTCCACCAGGATGCCCCATGGTCAGGAAGCTCCAGGATGCTCCTGCAGGGACTCCTACCACCACCAAAGAACAAAAATAAAAACCAGGGTAGCAATTCTGTATGGAGACATGGAGTCCTTTAGCTGCAAACTTGGGTTTCCTTTTGTTTTGCTTTTACTCGTGCATTCTCATTGGGGTGTTGTTGGGTTTAAGTTCTCTTTTTGCAGGGAGGGGAAAAAAAAGGGAAACATTCTGCTTTTGGACCAGCTGTCAAACCCTTTTTGATGGCCAGAAATGTATCAACACAGCCTCTCAGTATGAATTTGTAACTATTCTTAGATGTTCACTTTAAGTTTACTGAGTATTAAGAAAGCTCTGAAAGTCTTCTTCCTGCTGGAGGAGACTACTTATTATTTTCAGATTATAGGGGGGTTAATAAAGCACAAAATAAGTAAATATCATTCTAAAACCAGACAGTCTTGATTTCTGCGATCCTAATAAAGCAGTAGGGTCACCATCTAGGAAACTCACCAAAATATTATTTTATAAACATGACATCAGATCAAGTGAACACAAACACAATACAAATGTGACAGAGATCTTATGTCACTCCACCAGTTGAAGGACACAAAGTTGCATGAGGAAGTGAGAAATCATGCAAAATGAACATTACACCTGAAAGCAAAGGAAGCATACAATGTTTCATGGATATCAAGAATAGTTCAGAAGGAACCAGCCTGGAGTCTTGATCTGTCCCATTACTCAGAAACAAAGTATAGACCTTAAGTAGAAAATTAAATCCTAGAGCCTTAAATGCACCCATTTATGGGAAATGGAGACCTCTTATCTCATAATGCAGAGTTTCCAGAGCTGCAAAATGATTTCTAATCATCAGTCCCACCTCTTTCCCATTTCTTCATAAAAAGCATCAAAATGTCAGAACTGGAATTTGATCCTAAGGAAAATTGTTGAAGTCTGGAAAGACTTCTTAGGTTGAAGAATCAGTTGTTTTTTTTCTCCTGTTGGAGGAGAAATTAATGGTGGGAGAAAAGAGGCACCAGGTATTTGCTGCCAACACTTCTCTGGTCTTTGAAGAAACGAGATACTTTTCAGGCCTATTTGCCTACCTCTGTGACTTGAAAGAACTCTGGCATTATGTTTTCTGATAAAGTTGGCTAGGAGACACAGACAGGACAGTACTCACCAACCCCAAGATCTGTAAAGAGGATCATTGGGAAAAGACTGCAAATGCACCAGATATCAAAGCAGCCAGTAAAATCATTTAAGGGGATTGATTGCTGCTGTGTGAAATTAAAAGTTACTATGCTTTTTTTTCCCCACTGAAATTAGTCACAGAGAAGAGGCATGTTAATAAATCACTTCTGGTTCATAGCAAACAGGCATAAGGAAAAGTAATTAAAAGCTTGTAGAGATCTTCATCTGTGTCTATAAAAGCTGCAAAGCCATTCCTGGCCCTTCATCTAAACCTTTTGGCCGTCTCTGCCCAGGTGAAGTGATACTGCATTTCACCCTCTTTACCTCTAGAAAGCTTTTTCTAAAATCAAACCCATCTCACTGGACTGAGGGTCTTTTAGTCATCCTGAAGTGTGTGTGGAGAAGAATATAAATACTTCCCGCCTTTCCTATGCTTGGAGAGCATTCCTGAATTTCTCCCTCTTCAGCTCTTCTCCAGCCTTTTTCCCTGCTCTGCTCTGCAGCATCGAGGAGCCTTATCTGCCCTTCAGATGTTGAATTTCATGAGCCTGGTAACTGTGCCACACAACAGAAGTGTAGGCAAAAGAAAGAGGAAGAGTTGGCACAGGCAGAGATGCATTGTGCTGAATTTTACGTCAGGACCAGAAGGCTTTTTATTATATGATTTTCTTCTTTACAGCTCCCAGCAGAGCAGCAAGTGCACACATTAGGCTGTAAACCCATACAGTGCAGTCTGTATAAATCACAGATATAAAGCCATGTAATATTCCCTCACGGTGGTCCAGCACCATCAGCCCTGTCAAAGCCGGGGGGGCCCATTATTGCTTTTGGTGGCATGACTCTGGTTGCAGAGATAAGAGAAGAATGAAGAGGGGGCACAGCTAATGGAAGGGAGCAAGGGTACTGGGCATTCCCAATACAAGAGCAATATATCCCAAATATAAGGAGACTTACTCAGGAAATTTTAGTTGACCAAACAAAATGCCAAGGTAAGGGTGAGAACGAGGCCATGACAAAATGGGTTTAATACCTCAAGACCTTTATTCCTAGCTGGGATTCTGCACCAGAAATTAGATCCTTGCTCCTAACTGTACAAAAATGCCCCTTCCACATATATCCTGACACTCAAGGATGCAGATTCAATGGCTGTGAAAGATGCTGTTTGAAGATGTTTCACTAGGAAAAAAAAAACTATTTTGCGAACTAATGAGCAGCCCTGGCAGCTGAAATGATCACTGGCACATAATTTCATGTCAAGAGACATTTGCCTCCTGAGAGCCATATTAATGGAGTCCAACTGGGTGTTGATACGGTTATCCTTTGCTGGTAGGTATAGAGATATCATTTCCACAGGCAGACAGGCTGCATGCTAATGATCCTTCCTCACTGGAGCTCAGAGGCATCAAGCTCTCCCAGAGATCCCTGTCACAAATAGCTGATCAAGGAAGTCAGGGAATCCATGTGGAGGGCAAGCAGCTGTCCCAGTCCCTTCTGCTCCAGAGGGAAGGATTAGCCCACAAGCTGCTGAGGCCACAGTGGAAGCGTTCCTGGGAGCTGAGCAGGCACACGTCCTCGGAGATGGATTGGGTTTTCACGTGTTGCCCTGTGGATAACGATTTCCAGTGGGTTCTCACAATGTTAGAGAACCTGTGTGCCATAAAACAAGTTGGAAAAGTAGCTGTCCAGCAGCGTAGGTGCTGGTGTTTGTTCAGGCAAAGCCACACTGCCAGCTCTGACAGAACTGCTCTCGGGACAGCCAGAGCGCGCAGGGTTTTCAGTCAGCAGCGACAGCAGAGACGTCACAACAGCAGTAATGAATGTGCAAGGAGAGGCAGAGAGGGTGGCTGGCTTGTGTGCGACTGCAGCTCCCGAGAAGTCACTGACGTGTGTCCCTCAGCCTTTCCTTAGCAGTTTCAGGGTCGGAGTATGCCAGGTTCTGTAAAAGGGTGTGATAACAGACCCTTTCTCTTCCACCCGCTTTTGTTCTAAGGCCTGCCTTTCATGCTCTGGATTTCCAGCAGATCACCCTTATTTCCAGCAGCTGTATTTTTTAGCCTTCAGCCTGACGTCCCCAGTCACAGATGTCACCCATCAGGGATGCTCTCGGGCTTTATTGTTCACAGTGACTCATGAAAGCCACGAGCTCTGAAAAGTAACCCACTAAACGTAAAAGGAAATCAGCAAAAAAACACATGACAAAGCAGCTGTGAGAAGTGATGTAAGCCTTACTTGATGCTATGTGGCATTGAATTCATTCACTTTGACTTGATGGGCTCTGCCTTCAGACCCAGGGTGATGTACAAAAATGAGTAAAGAATTTTTTAGTATTCTCCACTCTTAAAAGAGTGTCTGTCCCTAAAGCAGCTTTCTTGTTTATCATTCTGAATAAGAACATGGTGGTGACAGACAGGTGGACAAGATGAACTTAAAAGTCTTTGCTATGTGTAGTGTCCCTGATTTCCTGAGTCATTTCCGTCCAAAAAAGAGGTGATGAAACATTTGAATGGAGCTAAAAAGACATGACATCATGGTTCTCTTTCCTTTCCTTGGAATTAGTAGTAAATCAAACTAAGCTCAGCTATTTATCATTAGCAAAAAAACCCTTTAATTTGCTTTCTAAAAAATACGTGTCCCCTCTCTCTTAAATCAGTTCACTAGAGAAAAGTGAGAGGGTTTCTCCTGCATATGCAAAGCAGAACAATGTGGTCTTTCAGCAACTTATAGAACTTTCATCATCAAAAACAAATCACCAATGTCTCTACCATAGCTACACCCAAACTATGTAAATATTACCAACTAAAAAATTACCAAATAAAATACTTAACTGCTGTCTTTAGCAGCAATTCTTGTTCTGGCTGCTTAGCTGAGCATCCCTTCCATCTGGGTTGGCTGAAATGCCCTGGTGAGATTCCCTTGGCATAGCTGTCCATGCCTTTCAGAGTACTGCTGTCTCTGGCTCGTTTCTTTTTAAGGCGAGAAGTCAGGATTTTCCTTGACACATGGTAACTCACAGTGACACAGTTTTATAGGATTCACCAAAGGCGCCTTGAGCTGATTAAAGGACTCTCTAGGATTTGGGAGGGTTACATGGAAAAGGTTCAAGCCTCCTCCCAGCCGGTCTCTCCTTTTTCCACTTTTGATTTTTCTCCTCTCTTTTGTCCTAAAACAGACTCCATGATTCTGCTATGCATGTGGTGAAAAGAATAAACAGAAAGTCACCTTGCCAGAGTTCACAAATATTTCTGTATTTCACCATTGATCCTCAGGTTGCAAATTGCTAGGAAGAACGATCTTACTTGACACAATTAGAATCACAATATCTGAAGCTTTGAAACAAGGTTGATTGAGGAAAAATGGCTCAAGTTTCAACAGAACCAAGTCAGATATGGTACGAATAAGAGCCAATGCCCTTGGGATTTAAATATGGATTTTGACTGTGGGGGATACTAAATGTGCTGGGAAACAAGAAATTTGTGTTCTCAGCGATACAGAGAGAGCCACTGAATGTCACAGGACAACGTGGTCTGCAGCACATTTAACAAAGTGAACCTTTCAAATCCATGTGACATCCTGAGGACACATCAGGAAAGGCCCAGGTGATGCTCAGGTCAGTCCAGCCGAGACTGGGTGAACACACTGGCTCCTTAGCACAGATAATTTGGACAGTCTTGGGACCAACGCTGTGACAGGGTCCCATGAGGTCACAGAAGTTCTTGCTTTACAATAGCGTCTGTGTAAACCAGGGCTCCTAATTAATTGCTTAATTAGTTACAGCCTGTAGAAACCTGCTCAGAACAATGCCATCTGTGCGACAAGGTCAAGGAATGAGGACGCTTTTGCAACAATGACTGAGTGTGGTTTCTTGAACTGAATTCAGAAATCTCAGGCTGGGACAGTTACTATTTAAATTAGTCTAAAGTCCCGTGTGCCTCTGGACCAAATCCCATTTCCTGGGCTATCAGACCTGAGTGGATTTGGAGCGTGCTCTCCGCCAGTATCAGCCCAAGGACCACCGCCAGCTTTTGCAGCACATCCTGGTCAGAGCAAAGGGAGATGCTGGGAGAAGCTGTTTTGTTCGGATCTGTGGAGAATGAATTCTTCACAATTCCTTCTACAGATTCCCCATCAGATGAATGAGATGCAGAAAGTCCAAAATCCACGCCAAACAAGGCTCTCTGAACAGAACTGGGAAGAAAAATGGCCTTTCTTGCTCCCACCACTACATTTCTATGCCTCTTGTTCGAGACAATAGTTGTAAGTAAAGATCCCTCATGGTGATGCACCTCATAATGCTGGGAGAGACAGAAACCTCCACTGGCCACCACTGGGAATGGAAACTCTGAGTAACAGCTGGTTAGAACTGCATCCTTTCTCCTGGATTTCACGATGATGGCAGGATAAGGAATGGAGTCAAGCCAGGGACTGCCAAGCCCATCTTTCCCAGAGGATGCTGTAAGACCTCTTCTTCTGCCTCTGGTCTTGGCCGTCCTCTTGGAGGAAGCTGAGTCCTCCTGCAGACATGTGTGGACTGGCATTCACAGGAGAAACCCTGACTCTCCCACACTATTTAGAAATAATGCAAGAAATGGCAATAATGCAACATGTGGAAATGTTATTCATAACTCCTTGCTCATTGCAACCCATAATGAGTGTATTTAATACCAAACTGGCATGGGGGAAAGATTTTCACAACATGAAAAAATTGATGTTTTTTTCACCCCAAGATAAAGTCGTAGACTGGTTTTATTACCAAGAGTAACAGTTTTATTACCAACATGACAAAAACGTCTTGATAGGTATATTTGAATGTTTTAGATGCAAAATGCAGATAAAGGTAGATCCTTGCCCATTTCCTTTCAGCTGGCTCTTTTAGTTTGTCCCAAAATAAATATATAAAAACTTGATCTCTTTCCTACTGCTGGGAAGTCAGTCAGTTTAATGAAGGATTACCATTGTCTGGGAGGCATCTTTGGGTGCCTAGATTCAAATCTTCAGAGTGCTACTCTGCAGCCTGTTTGAAAGAGATGTGTAGATTGAAATCAGAAGTGATCAATTTCCTTTGCTGTGCATTCAAACAAAGTAGTAATTCAGAAACCCTCACCAAAAGAGATGCTGAGAGATAGCAAGCTGCATATTCAAGATTAGAATATAGCCTTGAGTCTCTGTACATGATGTTAATCTTTGATAAGAATATATAAACTCTGAGGATGTTGCAGACTGATAAAATGTTAACCTTAAGCCTCGAAAACATTCTCATCCATTTACTGCTGCATACATTGAACTTCAAGTGAGAGGGCCTCCTTTCACTAATCTTGTTTTTTAAAGGGTGCTGCCACAGCATGAGATGAAAGAAAGGGTCTGTTCTACAAACAGCACCCAATGAACTACTCTAGATGAACACTCTGCTCTCCTTGCCACAGCAGACTTCAAAGGAGATCATTTACCACCTTGCATGGGAAAACCTTCAGCGTATCACAAAGCATCCAAAACCTCCTGGCTTTTCTGACAGTGGAAGCAGGCACTGGGATGGGCAGAAGGAAGGGACCATGTTCCATTCCCACACCTGCAAAGAGGTCTCTTCCTTTTCTTCTCATGCCTCTTTCAGTGGGGCAAACACTGGGAGGTGCAAAATAATGTGGCCTGTTTCTGCCCTCAGACTGTGACATGCTCCTTTTGTTCCCTCTCCTGAAATATAATTCTTCCTGGAAAATCTTCCTTTGCAGATGCAAAAAATTGAAGTATTTAGCTGAGATAAGTGAGGATTACTAACAAAAAGCCCCTCTGTATTCCTGCCAACAAGTCTATTTCCATAATCCTACTAACAGCATCCCTGCTCTCTAAAATTGAAAAAAAAGAGAACACTAAAACCCCACTGTTTGAAGAACTAAAAAGTTCTTTAAACTTGGTCAGAATTGCCTAAATGTCAGGGAGACTGAACCCTGATCAACTCTGAGGAAGATTTATTGCCCTGCTCTTCAGATGCCTCCACCAGACAGGCCTCTGAGTGAATTTGTGAACACTACAGACACTTCCAGTTTAGTGGCAGCTGTGGACTGAAACAATCCTCACATTCTCATAAAACTGTGACATAACAAGGCAATAGCAAAGCAACAAAAAGTAACAGCGGGATGAAGAGGGTGCCCTTCTTGCATCAGGGTATTTTATACCCTCGCAGTATGACTATACTGACATGTCTCTGGGGCTGTGTCTGGCTCAGCAAAATGTGTGAGGCATAAATAACTGGCAAAGAAAAATTTGTACAATACTTGCTGTTGTGCAGGATGCTCTTGAAAATAAAAAAAAAGGTACCTCATCTTCTCTAACACTTCAAGTTGGTCTCTCTCCTGTCTCAAAAATTCCTTGTAATTAAACACCTGCATAATGAATTAAACTCTCCAGGGAAAGTTATTTGCCAGCTACTTTTTCAATTATTTAAAATTAGCTTAAGGGCTAAAGCAATCAGGTCATTCATTAATTTCATTCCTTTTTGTGGCTGTACTTCGTGACTTGGAAATAAAACTACAAGATCAAAAGGACAAAGAGGAATGAAGAGGAAATTATACAAGGCACTTATAAAGTTCCCTGGCCCGTGACCTCAGCCAGGATGCACAGTCTCTGCTGGTACACAGCACACTCTAAATGGCCATTTTCTTGTGCAGACAAACACTTCTCCGGAGACATCTACCCAAAGGGAGAGGCTGGCAGGAGCTACGTCTATGCACACGCAAAGCACTGGCTGGCAGCCAGCTCCCACTTGGAAAGATGAGGATTGGAGATGCTGGTAATTCATCAGCCCCACTTCAGAGCGGCTATCTTTGTCTGCGGAACTGCCTGGGGGAAGAGGGCCACGAGATCCTCTTTACCCAGTTCAGGATGAAGCTTTCCTCTCTTCTCTCAAAGCAGCAGAAGTTGCAAATTTCTTGAATGTATTAAACAACGGCATAAGCTTTTTGCAGAGGCAAAGGATGTCACCCAAATGCCCCTAATAAGGGGCCAGGGTCATCTATTTCTTAGGTGCTTTTCCAAGCACAGGAAAGCCAGCATTCCCACACAGTGGCATGTACCTGGCTACTTCAGCAGGCAGCTTCTCTTCGTGCCATGGCTGGGAACAGAAGCCTTGCTATTTTATTTTCATCTGCCTGGCAAATCCGTCACCTGCCTGATGGGAGTGAGGGGAGCAGTGTGGGCCAGCAGCCCGCTGTGACCTTCTGCAAGAAGTCCACGGCCTGGTGACCTCCCAGGACTAGTGCTTGCCTTTCAGGACAGTGGCCACACCATCAGCCCTGTGCCATCTCAGCAGGGCAGTGGCACAGAGCTCTTCTAGGACAATTTCCGCCTCGAAAGACCTTTGCAGCTCCTTGTGAGGAGGAACCTGTTTTAACCTATTTTCACTCGTTCCTAGCACAAATGGGTTTAATTGCTTTACACATCACCTTTTGCAGCAGAAAAACTACAACACATCAGAAGGGCACCTGGATGTGCCTGTACTCACATGCACAGAGCTGGATAAAGAACTCAGGGATTCGCTTTGTGAGTGACCAGCACAGAGAGCTCAAACCTTTGTGTGACAATCAGCAGAGACTGGGCCCCAGAATACACCCAGTGTCCTATACCCAGGAATGTGCGACTCAAAGCACTCTGCTTAAGTAAAAGAATTGTGTGACTTGGTATCTGGTCCAAGACAGCAAAACAAAGGCCTTTTATTTCCATTAAATCTCATCATCTTTAGACAGTTCTTTTGTCCAAGCATTACTTCGACCAAGAAAAAATGCAGTGTTGAAAAATCTCTTGAAAATGCAAAAGCCTGCTGTCTGCTTTGCTAGCATTGCTTCAGCAATGCTGACCAGCATATCCTGCAAGTATAGATCTTGGCATGTCACTGCCAAGTAGAGAAAAATACCACATTTTTTGTGTTTCTTTTGCCTTTTCATCTTTGATATAAGAGGTTGCAGCATCCCCTGTTCAAACACATGCTCCTGGCTGTGTGTCAAGCTCTTTATAATAGACTATATTCATTTTTTTGATGGAGTAAAGTGGGACAGGAAGGAAAAAAAGCAGGGTGGACAGATAAGAGCATGGCATCACCAGCCAGTTTGGTGAAGTGTGGCATACCACACTGTTGTACTCACGTGTTCCTGGTTGATATGAGGACTATGAGCCACCTTTCTAACAAATAAAGAACAGATAACACCTGGCTGCTATTTCTCTGTCCTTTTCTTTCGAATGGGACAAGGTGTCACAACCTTATGCCAGAAAAGCAAGGGCAGTGAAATCCATACATGTATACTGAGCACTGAAACTCTGAGAAAAGTTAGAACTCACATTGTCTGCTACCTTCCAGAGGGAACATGAACATTATTTCCCTCTTCTCCCCAGTGACTACTGAAATACATCAAAATACAGATTTTTTTCCAAAGCCTCTGTCTCTGAAAGCTGGATGAAAAGTAACCAAATATTTCAGAAGTTATCACGAAGAAAGACGAGCTACCCTTTTTTTTCCCGTCACGTACGCCTTGTTTCCGTGTGAGAACTGTAGAAAATCCTTTACCCAGTGAGACAAGGCGAGCAAATAATTACAAAGCTTTGCATCCCTGCATCCCCCTGCGAGGGAGGTAATTACAGCAGGGAGTCAGCGCAGCAGACGGGAAGCGATTGCTCCCGTGTGCTCGGAGTGCAGCCTGCTGCCTGGCAGGTCTCACCTGCTGCCAGGGAGGAGGGAGGCCGTGGAGGACCTGAGCACGTGGAGAAGTGTGCAGAGGGATTTTTCAGGTGTGTGTCTAGGTCAGTGACACAGGTCCTTGGAGGGTTCACGGGAGCTGGGTGGAGGTGCTGTGCACGCTCTTGTTTCTGTCTGTAAGGGGTGCAGGTGCGAAGTGAAGCTCATTCATACCATCAAAGGCTCATCTCTCTCATAATGAATTTCTGTTTACAGCAGGGAGGGAAATGTGTGACATGGTATTGCTCTCTTTCCTAAAAATAAAAGCGGGGAGAAAAAGAGGATTCATGCAAAAAGACCTTTCAAGATTGTTACCGCCACCCCCCAGCCCAAGCAGAAAGCCTGACAGCCCCTGAGAAATCATCTGACAAGTTCAATGGTAAATTTGACAAGACAAAAAAAGATATATTTTTAAAGCTCTTTCTTTGATTTATGAGGCTTCACACTTGCCTACAATCTACAGTGCTAAAAATATCTTTGGAAATAAAAACCAAGGAACCCGCAAGACTCCAGAGGGTGGAGATTTATGAAAAAATAAACATAATGAGGTTTTTTTTGATCACACATTGTTTGTGGAGGAGAGTTTTTGGTGAAAGGCATAATTTACTTTTCTCTTTCCAAAGGTTTCCTTGCAAAATGCACAAAAACTCCTTTGATTGAGCACTTCAGCTGTTGGATAATGAGACAATCCAAAAAATGGCAAGCCTAAAAACTCTCATGCCTCATTCTGAAGAAGCAAGTGTGAGAGAAGATGGGACACAGGGCCCCATCCGGAGAGTGGAGCTGAGAGGAGCACAGGACTGGGAAGCTACAGGAAGCGGCGACAAGTCTCTTGTGAGAAGGAAAACACAAATAAAACCAGAAGGAAATAAGTGAACAAGTGGGCAGCATAGTGATGGCCTCGAGGCTTTCTGTTTTTCTGAGGGAAGATGAAAAGCAACAGGTCTCAGCATTGCTTGGGATAAGATCACCAGGTTGTCTTGGAAAACTGGATATCCCAACGGGAAAAAATAATTTTGGGCTTTCATAAAGTGCCTTTCTGAATCCACTGCTCCTCCCTGCTGGCTCACCTGTGGATGCACATCTTCATTTCCACCACGGAGGCAGACCTGCACAGATGCACCCCTCGATCCAGAGGCTCTTCAAGAAGCCCCAAGTCAGCAGCACATTGGCAAGAGCCTTGGTGGAGACAGTAAGTCCCACACAGAGCAGAATCATCATCTGCAGGAAAAGCTTTGCTTACATGCAGCACAAACCCCCCAAATTTCAGTCATTCTGTTGGTAAAGAGGACCTCTGCTGTCCTACAGCATCCAACCTTGCATAATTGTTTTGCAGCCTGACACAGGAAAATGCATCATAAATGTGCTGGCAGGTGATGCAGGAATAAACAGAGCACCTGTGCCTTTGGAATGAGCTGTACTGCAGATACACCTTCTGCAAACAAAGGCTTCATCTTCAAATGCATCCCATACCTAGAGCAGACCAGATTTTTAAAAGAAAAATTCGCTGCCAGCGCTGTATACTGCATCAAAGAATCCATTCCCCCTTTTCTGAATTTCCTACGTGTTACAACTTATTCTCAGATGGCCTTTTTGGTAGAACTGCTCAGGAGACCTCAGAAAACACAACATTTCCACGAGCTGAAGCAACTGCAAAAAAAGAGGTTTGAATACGAGTACCAAGAGTTGATCTTTAGCTATACTTCTGGCTTTTGATAAAGAAGGGGGAATGTTAGACTACCCTTTTGAATTAACAAGTGATCTCAGATGTTATCCAGGAGCTCAAGTTGAATGACCAATATAAATTGAAATCACGTACACGGCTTATGTGTCCAAGTATGAGTTGATATCACTGTCAATATTAGCTTAGCAAGGTGCAGGGTTTTGATGGTTTGTACCAGCTATCTCAGCAAGTTCTCAGTCACAGGAGGTTTGGGCCTTAATGTCGGTTTCATTTTTCTCCTGGAAAATGCCGGTTTGTTGGATGTGGGGTTTTGCAAAAGAACCACTTTTACCACATGTTTTCTCAGGGCTGTGATGGACCTGCTGAATGGGAAGGCAGGGAGAGAAAGGAGCTCCCTGGGAACTCAGGGAGAGGACAGAGAGCTGTGTCCCTGCTGGACTGAAACAAGCTGGACCATCATTCTACAAGAGATCTGAAAATTCAGTTCTCAGGTTATTCAGTTGTTATGGTCAGAGAATTAAGACTGGAGGAGAGAAGCACACAGAGGTTGGAAGTACTGTGGTTTTTTTTTTTTAGTGAGGAGAGATGACAATATTTCTATCTCCAGTGCAGAAGCCAAAATTTCTCAGAAACACAGTACTACTTCCTGGCTGGATTTAGCCACAGCTTGCCTGGATGCATCCATTGGGTCAGCTAACAAAGGCTCATTTACAGCCTCTGAACTTACTAAAAGTAAAGCACCTGCCTGACCTTTCCTGCTGACATCTTCTAGATTTAGGCAGCCACATTCAGCTATTCTCCATCCCTATGCTAATCCCTATGCTAATTTTTCATTTTCAAATGCCGAAACCCTTCAGCATAGTACCATAATTCTTCCCTGTGTTCATGCCTTTTCCACCTTCTGTGTTCTCCCATGTAAGTCAGAGGTTCCTACAGACTCATGCTGGCCCCTGGGATCAGTTCACAGCTGGATGCCTTGGCCTTTGTACACTGATTCTCAGCACATTCAGCTTCTCAGCCATATTGCTTTTTAGCATGAATTACATTGGGGTTTTTTATATTTATTGGACTGTGCTGTGCTTTCTTCACTCAGATAAAACTATCTCACGAACAATCAAAACTCAATCAATCAGAACTTGTTATTTTCCACTGGACAAACACTAATTGTCTCAGGGGCTTCCCAGCGCAAAGACAGACTGTTCATTTGAAGTGAAAAATAGTAGTTCTCTGCCTCTTTTGGGTTTTTTTTTTTTGATCTTGAAGAGTAGGATTCTTCAGATCTGAAGAGCCTGCTTCTGGTTTGACAAATCAGCAGGGCTGGTGGATGTTTAGTGCAGGCAGATTGAAAAGGCAGCTGAGAGGGTGAATGTGAAGGGTGCTGTGGAGCAGAGACTGTAGTTTGCAATAGGCACTAGAGAGAAATATAATCAAATGTTTCCTTGCAGTCACTGATGAGGCTGCCAGTGTGACTCCTTCTCTGTCACCTCACATTATCTGCCATGCTGGGAAACTCAGTAATTACACTGCAGACACTTATGAGGACATACTTGTCGAAACAAATGATGGGCACGAGGTGACTGCAAGTTAAGCAATGTTAAGGCTGTCTCGTGAAGGAAACAAACCAAAACACAGTCACTTCTTTGGTAAAAAGATATTTGCATATTAAAATTTGAAAAGAAGGACTGACTGAGCAATTTTTCCCGTGGGAAAGGAAATGGTTTCTGGAAAGCAAATTCACATCTGCAGAATGGAAATTATTTTTCTACTCCTGGAAGGATATTTGAAATTATTGGCTTGGGACAAGTAGATCTGTTTCCCCAGTGGGAAAGCCAAGCGTTTGAGCTATCAAGGGCATTTTCTATTCAAAAGCCATGCCCACAGAGGATTCTTAGCTGGACATAGAACATGACATGGAACGTGACCATTGCCAACTAAAAGCTAAAATATTTTGTAAATGCCTCCCTAAGCAAAGTGTCTCAAAGGGCAGCCACCACTACCACAGAGACATATCCAAGTGGGGGAGATGCCATCCCCTTGAAATACCTTCCACCATCCTCCAGAACGTCTGGCAGGAGATGTTCTAACATTACCTCATGGGACAGGTAAAAGGCAGCAATTCCCAGTGGCCAGAAGCAGCAGAGCATGGAGAACACAGTGAGGCCAAGATGATCCCTTGGTGGCATCATCAGGAAGTTGTCTTCACTCTCGGTGTCACTTGAGTAATCGCTCTGGAACAGCAAGAGAGAGAAACATAGATGTGCTGGTTAATGACATTATTGCTTTTTCTCTGCCGTGAGCCAATTCCCTGATCATTTGCCCAATTCTCTACTCCACCACAGCAGTGGCCAGCAGACCTCCTCTTCCTCACCCGCTGTGTCACAGACTCCATCACGGTTGCATGAGCTTGAAAGCAAGAAAAGACAAATGTAAGGATATCACTGCAGGGAGCTGAAAAGGGTCCGTGAAAGGAAGGGGCTCTCTAGTCAGATGAACCAGGGTGAATATTTCCTTTCAAAAATAAAGGAGGAGAAGGAGAGGGAGAAAATCCACAGTATTGCTGAAACCTTCCCTTGAAATTGTGCGCTCACGTGAACAGGTGAGATACAAAATGAAAAAATGCTTTTGATTTTCAGGTTTTTGGATGAGTTGTGTGCTGGCACAGTATCTGTGGAGACTACCTGTCTAATATTTCAAATTGCCTTCTCTTTCACATAAAGATGAGATGGGGAAAAGCTTCCTCAGGTAACTTTGGTCATGTGCTGAACCACAAAATTATCAGTTACGCTGCCTCCCAAAGGCTGAGTTGACCTGCCCATGAGTTACCAGGAGTGAAAGAACAATTCTAATCATAAAGTCCTGACCATGCACACCAACTATGAACCAGAAGGGTGAAAAAAACAGTCAAAAATCACAGAAAGAAATCCAACAGCAAATGGTACCTCTTAACTCTTCCAGCTAAACACTCCTTTCTCCAAGCAAACCTTCCTTCCTAACATTCTCTCTTAGAACAGGATACCTGATCCTGAGCTTAACAAGAAATATTCTCTATTCAGAAACCCCCTTGACACTGGAATAATTGATAATTTGGCTACCTAGCTCTCTGCCTTCACTTATTATTCCTGGTTCTGCAACAGCTGGACTCTAACACTGAAAAAGCTGAACATTAGTGTTGTTGAGAAGTCAGAATTACATTCACCAGTTAGTCTTCCCTTCCCTTCCCTTCCCTTCCCGTCCCGTCCCGTTCTTGGGCACCATTTCCCAACTCTGTTGGAGAAATCAGGCATTGGAAGGCAGAATGCCACAGAAAAACACCTACACAGGAAGAAAGAAGAGAAGCAGCTCCACCTGTAAGATGCATTTAAGATGCAGTTTCATCACGGCCTGTAAGTGCCTGAGTAGATAATTTCTGATCAGAGGCAGCTCTTTCATTTGGTAGAAAAGCTGAAGTGACTGAAAGAAGAATAGATGAAGAGCAGACACAAGGTGCAGATTTCTAACAGAGATGGTGATGAACGCTCTTCTGCAGTTGTAATGGATTTTCTATTAAAAAAAGCCTTTTCCTAAATCGAGGCTGGCTACCCCTAAAAGCTATGAGCTGTACCTCAACCGAGACATTACAATTGCTCTGCAGACAGCCTGCCAAGCACACTGGAGATGTCAGACAACAGGGTCTGCTCTGAGCTACAGCTGCCAGCAACCTCTGATGGATATTCAGGAAACAGCCCTTTCGCTTTTTCCCTTCAAAGCAACCAATTCAGTAACATGCACACGCTGCATACAAAACTAATTCCTCACATGGCCCTGTGGGATCTGCCTCCAAATCCAGATGGTCCAGTGGTCTGGTTTTGACAAAGACCAACACAATGCTGCTCTAAGTTAATATGTGCTCTGTTTCCCTCCACACAATGCCTGCTCCACTAATGTAGTTAAACATGATGACCTGTTCTGACCAGCACTCTGCGTCCTTCTGCTCTTCTGCAAGTGTTTGGAGTTCACCTCCATGCAGCAGATGCTGAAGGCAGCAGCTGGATGGGGACTCTCCCACCAACGGCTGTAGTTTATCACTGCTCTGCCTCCACACACCTACTCATCTCTGAGCAGCATCTTGCTGATGATTTCTTGAGAGATGGTACCTCTAAAGCCTGTTATTTATTTAATTTTGCCTATTTATTTCTTTTTACAACTGAGTTTTGCAGTTGATTCCCTTCAGTTTTAAAGGCATTTAAAAGATCCATAATCCTCTAATAATGACCTGCTGCAGCTCCTCTCATTTCCCCAACTCCCAGTCTAAAAATTGCCCTGTCAGTCAGGCCGTCAGCCTTGCAGAATGGGCTCACAGAGGTCTCTCCTTGCTTGGAAAACTCTTCACACATAACTTTGCAACACCAAAGCACAACAGGGGCAAGAAAACCCTGGGTGTAGTTGTCCAAGCCTATTCTTCCTCCTTGAGCCCTGGATTTCGATCATCTCCCTTGTGATGTTTTCTAGACACCCAGAGCCAGCCCGCCAGTAGCTCCTCAGGAACTTGCATCCAGCACACTGCCACTGGAAAGGGATCACTGCAGACAGCAATGAATGGATCCACACTAAAACAAGCTGGGGCAAGTGGCGTGACCCTTCATGACTGTCCCCTTTTTGCTTCTGAGCTGACACAGCAGTCCTCAGAGAAGTGTGCCAAATATTCACCCTCTACAAATGACAGCAAGCAGCTCATCCAGAGCTCCTGCCCCTCACAGGCTGGATCCCAGAGACATCACTGCAGAGGTGCAGTCAGAAAACTCAGGGAAGTGATGATGAGAAAGGGAATTGTCACAGGCCCTGGCTACTATTAACAAGATTCATAGGAGGGCACTTGGACACTGCTGAAGGTGACTTCCCAGCCATGTTCCCTTTATCTGGAGCTGGCTAATGAGAGGTTAATTTCCCTTGGCAGGGCTCAGTATCTCCAGACTTGAGCGGCTTCTCCTTCAAAGGAGAAAAATAAATCAAATGCAAAGTGTAATCACTCTTGTAATCTTTTAATAATGTGCCTTTGAAGGACCTCAGAGATATAAAGTGTGTCCTGTGGGTAAGACAACTCAGTGCCATGACTGCACACCTGAGTGCCACACCTCCTAGGGGCTCATACCTGGGCACCACACCTCTGACAGAAGAGCACACTCTGTGCTCTTCTGAGCCTATGCCATGGGACAAAACCACCGAAAATTACATTCCCAGATTCTCAGCAGAGCCCTAGATGAGGTTGGGCAAGGTATTTATGGCACTGTTTTCTTCCACTGCCCAGGTGCGGAACAGAAAAAAAAATTTACACCTGCTGCAGAGGAGAGCTGTGCTGGCCAGTGAATTCATCAGCAAAACCAGGCTGCAAGAGTCTTTGCCCACGTTGCAGAGCTCTCTAAAAAGGCAACTCTGCTATACTCAGCCCCCCAAGGGGTGTTCAAACCCGCTTTCTGGATACCTATTCCCAGGGAAGGCTGAGGACACAGCCCAGTGCAGGACCACAGGCTGGAAGCATTGACAGAAAGAATGCATGATGTCATGGGGCTTGACGGGCATAAATCTCCTCACGGCCTTCTCTTCATGTTGCAGAAAAAACGTGCCAGGAGGTGCTTGGGAATGTTGAGAAGAGTGGTTGGGTGGAACAGGATCCAAATTTTATCTCTACAATTTCATGCTCAGGTCCAAAGGATGAGTTTTCACAACAGCATCCAGCAATTTCTAGGGGAAAAAAAAGAAGAAATGTATACCTTGAAAGCACTACATTTCTTTTCTTCTTTCACTCCCAGAACATTCTATTTATTTTGCATTAAGAGATTGTTTCAGACATTGCTGGATGCTGAGAAAAAGTAAGAGGGTTTTAAGAGAGAGCTCCAAGGTATTCTTTTATGCGACGTACATGAATAATTTAATTTGCTGACATGAATAGCTTGGGTTTCTCTAAATAAGCAATCTACCTAGTGGCTAGGAGGGAAACTAGCAGGAGTATAATATGACAAATGCTATTTTTGGATAAAAGATGGCACATGAACTCTAACAGGAGGGCATTTCATCTCGTAACTCATTTCATATTTCACTGCCGCCACATCTGACAAGTTGTCTGTCTATTAGTTGTGGCGTAAAGAACTCATAAGATATTTATAAATTTTCCAGAGATATCTAAATAGGGAATCATTTGATTTCCGGGATGGGCATGGAAGAGAGAAGTTTAAAGCCCTGACAGAATGTGCAGCCTTCTGTTTTCATGCCTGGTAATTGCTGGAGCAAAGCGGGTCTCTATATGCTAATGAGAGTTGTTTCTGAGATGTTTCTCCCTCCAGACAATTATGATTTTCGTAGGCAGACTGAACAACCCTCCACCAGGACCTGACAAGCACTGCTAGTACAAAATCCCAACAAATAAGCTGGTTAAACGTTGCTGCAGGGTACGACCCATGATTAGGATGTCTCCTGATCCTCTGCTGCGTCGCCCACGTTCTTCAGAGTCCCCAGGCTTGGGAAGGCGAGAAGGTGTCTCCTTCCCAGCAACTTGTCCTAGACATGTTGAGCTGGATAGACCCATCCTGAGGAGGACAACAGCTAGCAGAGTAGCAAACCCTGCAGCTTGGCTTGGTCAATTCTTCAAACCAAAACCAAATTGATCAAAATGTCTGTGTTTTCTCTTAACCCTTCTCTACTGCAAAGTTTTCTGCCAGAGAACAGCAACCTTTCTGGCTATCAAGACCACCACCCTTTTCAAAATTAAAATCATGTCAGAAACAGTCTGACCTGCAACAAAACTATTTTCTGCATATGTCCCTCCTGAAAGTATTGCATCGAGCTGGGGGGGACACTACAAAGGGAAGAGATCGATTTTTTGGCATTTCTAAGAAATAAAATACCCATCATGAAACACCCTAGGCAGCCATTCTGGTATAAGGCAGGCAGTGCCAGGGAGACATGGGGGAAGAGCAGTGACTCACAACCCCACGGCTGATGTGTCTTCCAGAAGTCATTTCACAGAGATGCTCAAGCTGAGACTCCACTTGCCTTGCACTGACATGTGGAGAACAGGAGGTAACCCCCAGTTTCCAAGAGAAAAGAACTCTTCTGCTCAAAGCTCCCCTCTTTGCCAATGTTCCCAGTACAGGACTAGTTTTACAGAGTTTTCTCCCAGAAAGAAGTGCCAAAGCAGACATGTTACAATAATAAACAAGAACAGAGCCCTGATCTGCTCTGACACTCTGCAGCTTCCATGCCTTGATGAGCTGTGGTTTGACAGTCAACATGACAAGATACACAACAACGTCCTGTGCCACTCTCAGTGGCAGACTCAAACCCTTTAGGCCTCTCACAGCAGAGAAGCAAAATTTGCACCTCTGTTGTGTCACCCTCTTCCACTGCTCTCCTTCCAACTTCTGCTCCCAGTCCTCGTACTCACTCTTTCCATCCCATCTATTAGTAACCTAAAAAAGGCATTTGCTTCTTGTCAGTAACTGTCAGGGAAAAAATTCCTTCTTCAAATGGGACACACTTGTGCTGTGTGATTCAGGTGCTGTTTTTGTGTAGTTAACAATCTGGCATGGTTCATCACCGACTCAGGGACTGCTTGTCCTTAAATAATTTTCTTCCATCCCCAGAGTCTCTGCACATGAAGTTAGGTCTCTAATGAAGCTGTGTTCTAGCCAAGCCCAGGAGGCCCTCGTGCATCTGGCCACACAGACACAGCTTCTGTCCACATGGGAACCTCGAAGAGCACAACAGAGCAGCCACATTTTTTTTCTGGTCTGGTGCTGTCAAATTAATCTCTCCTCTCCTGCCCATCCTTCTGCATGACCAGCTGCATCTGCAGTATTTAGACCTTCCTAGAAAGGAAGTTTTTTGCCATGCTGAGCTACCTCATGCTGAAAACAGCTGCTTAGCAGGTTGATCCTTTGGGATCATGAAAACGTTCATGGAAAAGTGTGAAAATCACAGTGCTGCACAGGGTTGATCGGGGGCACAGCAATGGAGACAGATCCTGGGCTCAAAGCAGAGGCTTCCAGGAAAGCAAGTGTTTGCAGCTAACCAGGTCCTTATCCAAACCTTGCCTTGTTTTCTCCTCCCCTGCTCCACTCTCCTAGTGGAGGAGAAATTCAGATGGAGAGGACAATCCATGGGTGGTGTGTACTTTGTGAATGTCTTCTTACTCTGAGAACTTTGTACACATAGGTCAAGGGGGTTGTCCACGCACCTCTGTGTTTGTTAGCACAGTATCACTCCAAAGGGTCAATTGAGACTGGGAATCTGTGATTCCTGACGCAGTAAACCCATTCAAGAACTGCCACATTTGACCTCAGGAGGTTACGGTCCCAAGAAACAGGTCAGAAAGAAGGAGCCAGGGAAAAGGATGCACGCACTGTCAGGGCATGTTACCAAAATTTACTGTCTCATTTCTCCCCTTAAGATCAGGGAAAGATTAAGTTCTACAGCTGGTTTTTAAGACACAAATGTTTTCCGTGAAAAGCTGATCAAGTTCCTCCAGTGCCACTTTGAAGAGGTTTTTTTCCCTGTGCTGCTCATTTTCCCAGCCTTTTTTTATCTCGTTCTCCGAAAGTTGGCTTAAAAATGTCTTCTTGACTTGAATTGATGAGAGGGAGATGTTTTTTTGCTGCCTGAATGTCAGGCCAGATGTGTCAGTAACACCATGTGTGCTGCAGCCACTTGTGTCACTACTGCACAAGAGAAACTGGGGCAAAAAGACAGCAACCAGGAATTTTGCTTTGATTAAGGAAATTATGCTTCCCACGGTCAATTCTGAAATTCTGTGGAAGGGTGTGATTTGAGCTAATACTCTCACATGCTTCAGAGGGAAGCTTTCTGTCTCCCTGTGGAGGCACTGAATACTGCATTAATGGCACGCACTGGGAAAAACACTTCCCTCTTCCCACCTTATCAATATGGAGAGAAAAGAGAATAAAAGGGAAGTCAGGCACTTGCTGGATTTCCCCTGTGCTGATCACAGGGTGAGCCACTGGTATTACAGGAGGTGAAAATAGACATTTTAAGGCTTGTTAGGTCTCGGTCATAACCGAAAATCGCACCAACAGAGAAGCACGAGCAGTGTCCCTATCTCAGCTGGGACATTCATGTTTGAAGGTATGGCTTTGCTCTAGACAGCCAGAGGGTCTTTGCTAGGTTGGGAATCTTTGACCAACGGTGGAGAAAGTTTTCAGATCAGCAGCGTTATGTTCACCCTCCATTCCCACAAACACTGGCAAATACAAATCCCTGCCACACTTGGGCCTCTGGTTAAAATAAAAAAAGAAATGCATCATTTAAGAAAGAATGAAGTTGATTTCCATAGTCTTTCCTGTTACTTTACAGTGAGCAATCAATGAAGCACGGGACTCCAGAAGAAAACATTGTATTTGGGTCTAAAGAAGTGTTTCGCTCCATCAGAAAAATATCATTTATTTCAGAGACATGGATTCACTGCAGCTTGAAACCGAAAGACTTCTGTTTCTGCGTTCACTCAGAGACAGAAATGTTTTGTGTCTGAGCCAGTAATCTAAAACATTCTGCTCAAGTGAGGTGAAGGCAAGAGATGATGTTGGCCTGCTGAGTAAGACAGGCTCCATGCAGGTAGACAGATGCTCCCAGTCCCAGCCTTACACAGCATTTAAGCACGTGGGTCTTCGTCTGTTTCTGACCAGCCCCTTCAGAGGCAGAAGGGAAATGCTGATCTCCATTAGGGCCAGTGGGAATTTTGCCATTGGTATCCACAGATCCGGGACTTTACCCAACAAATAAAGATGAGTGATCATTTATTGTCCTAGCTGGAGGAGAAAGTGATACAGCTGACCCGAAAAGCAGCTGATCCCCTGCCATGAACCTCTAGGAGGTTGTACACTTAATTTCAAACCTGCCCTCCTCCTCCCAGCCTTCCCCACATATCCCAAGTGACATCTGACCTCTAGTTCCTGGAAATCCTCCTCTTCCTCCACCTCGTAGGAGAGGGTGTGGATCTTGATGTCATCCGCAGAGAGGTCGATGAATTTGCTGTCGGGGTACTCCAGGCTGTCTTTGGTGGGCGAGCGCTCCTCGATGAAGGTCGTCTCACAGCACTCCGAGCCCAGGCTCTCGCCCCATGAGCGCAGCACGTTCTCGGAGTAGAGGATGATGTTGGGCCTGTAGTGAGACTCCACTGTCTGCTGCAGCATGTTGGGGTCCAGGAGCTGCTGCACGGGGTCACTCCTGCCGTTCTCCGGGCACTTCGGAGAGGACAGGCTGCCCGCTCTGTGGCTCTGGTACTGGGGGGTAGGGTACACAGAGACCAGACCATCGCGGCTCTCTGCCACTAAGTTCCTTGTGTTAATTAAACCATTCCTTTTCCCAGCCTCAGTGATCTTACTGTGCATCAGCACACTGTTCTGCTCAACCAAGCCATCCATACTGGGAGCTGTCCGAGGCAGTGGGACCCAGTGGCCTTTGTTTTGCTGTGCCTTAGAGTTCACGCTGGGTGAGTGGCTCCCATTTTCCTGATGAAGAAAGGAAATAGAAATGAAGGTGAGGACAAAGGCAATAAACTGAGGGACATCAGTCAGCTTGTCTTCCATATCATCTCAAGAGAAAACGGAGCCCCACATATGTGCTCACCCTGACATAGCTGTCCAAATATATCCCCACCTGGAGAGGTTAAAAAAAGCCTGCCCCACATCCGCAGGGTGTAGAGAAGCAGATGAGGTAAAATGTCTTGGTAGTGATGGACCCCATCACAGAATGGCTTTGGTGCCTGCTCCAGCCTCCCACGGGTACACAACTGTCATCCTGGGGACAACGCCCCTTTCCTCCAAACAGTTTGGTAAGAGATGGGAAAAAACCCAAAAAAGACCAAAACAAAAAAAAAAATCTCCTAAAAGAACCATTTTCAGTTCTCAGAAATCTGCAATTGCAAAAGATGTGTGTTCACCTATTGGTGTCTGCAGCCACCCTTTGCCCTTGACAAGTGCTTTACTGCCCTTTGAAAACCCATTTTTTCCAGCCCAAACACTTTCGCATCAGGAGGCTCACTTTTCTCAGGTGTAGCCAAAGGAAACTGCCTCCTGACATACTGATGTATTGGCCACAGCAACAGTAAATTCAGGGGTTTGTTTCTGGGCGTGACCATAGAAATTACAGACATGCTCCTGGCTTTGAAGTTCTTCATATTAGATCCTCTAAGACCAAATTATTAATGTAGGACTACCTGTCTGCATTGTGCTGTCTGGAGGAAACCAAGAATGACACACACAAACTCATAAACATTCGTAATTTTTTTACTCAATGCTTTCTCTCTATTTCCCTTTTATGTCAGACAACCTCTAACAGAGCAATGTCTAGCAAAAGCCCAGTGTTATTTCCTCTTAACCCCAGACTTCAAACACCTTCAGTCTCTCTTTTGGATGCAAGAGGTATTTAAACCACTGCTAAGAGCAGTTCTAACACTACCAATTAAGCAAGAAACTTGTTTAACATCCAAGAGAGCTTGACCCAGTGTGCTGACATGTTTACATTCACAGCTCTTGGTTTATTCTTCTCATGCAGAAGCCCCATTTTATTGTGTTGTCAAGTAGTTCAGTGCTTCTCTAAAGTGAGCCAGCAGGAAAGCTACAGAAGAGAATCCACCACAGTGGGATCCCATGGAAATTACATGTGCAATCCAGGTAGCAGGAGCATTCTGCTGGGCCTCCAGCTGCTTGACCACAAACCTTCCACTTCTTCCTCTCACCTCCCCCAAAGAAACAAAACGAAAGTACATCCCCACAGGCAGAAGATGAGAAACACTCATCAGCTAAAGAGTAAATTCTCAGACTTTGCTCAGTTCCTCCCAGTCTGGCTCGGAAAATGTAAGAGGCCCCCCTATGTGTGACATCAGCCATCAACCCCACTGAAGCCAGAGAGACTTCACCCACAAACCGCAAACCCTCTTGCAAACATTCTTATCCCTGCCACCTGTCAACCAAGCTGATATGGTCAGGAGGAATACGCCACAGATGTGTAGCAGAAATTGGAGGAAGATTCACAAATCAAACAAGTGGCCTCCCAGAGAAATGTACGAAGAAGTCAACAATTTGTCACTGCATCGATGGCTGGAAAACTTGGGTGAGGCCTTGCAGCTCCCTGTGGTCACATCATTCCGAAAAAATCTGGCTCAAGTAGCACTCAGGAAAACGCCATTTTAGGGCAGTTTTACTGCATGCCTGGGAGCTGCATTGGTGCTCAGTCCTACAACGGATCTAAACATCTATATGGCAGGTGCTTACCTTCTGTGCATTTAAACAAGTCTTGTAAACCAATACTGCAGATTCTGAGTGACACTTTCCCCTTGGTAACGGGCAAAAAGTGGAAGAAAACATCCAAAATGAGGCAAGGACAAGAGAGGGAGCTTCCTTCCCTCACAGAGCTCCTCTGATAATAAGGATATTCCATTGCTCAGGACATCCTCCCTGGAGTCCCACACAGCAGTGCAGCCAGCATGCCTCAGAGAAGGTCAGCAGGGAGATGTGGATGGCAGCATGCAATCAAGGAAAATGGTTTAACCCTAGGTGCATTTTAATCTGTAGCTGGCTGCCTGCCTTACCAGAGCCTGACCCAGTGTTCTTGGCCCTGCAAGAGTATTGCTTAATGGGAAGAGGCTGATGAGATTCAGGCCTTTTTGGTATAATATATTAACAGGGGGAAAAAAAGGAGAAAGAAATAATTATATTAGTATTACTTCTTGGAATGGAATCCCCCAGGTTGAGAGGGAGGTGTGACAGAGAGTGGCACATGGTCATGAGAGATGCTGGAGGGCAAAAGGCAGCTGTGCTTCTGCAGGGGCTCAGAGCCTGTGTCCTGCCTGCAGGGACCCCTTGGACATGGATCCAGTCACTCCACTTTTGCTAGGGGCTTTCATGGACATGGCCTGGGCCAGGTCACACGCCTATGACTCACAGGCAGGTTCTAAACTTAAGATTGCTCCAGTTTCCAGGTTCCCTGCAGCCCAGAATCCCTGGATGGCAGTGCCAGAGCAGAAAACCTCTGACAGACCACCTGAGGAAACTGGAGGGCGCTTTCTCTGCAGGGAGCCAACATTCAAAGCAGAAAAATGCTCTCACTACCTATGACCACAGTGAGGTTTTAGAATTATGTTGACAGGAAAATTAAATTCATCAGAGCTCTTGAAATAAGAAAGCTTTTCAGTCTGCTCCAAGATGCAGAGTTAATTTTAATTGGTTGGGTTCAGGTTTCTTCTGTCTTTGCACAGTTTTAATTGTCCCACAAATCACTAACTGGTACTGAGGCCAACCAGAAATAATTCTGCATTTTCACACTTGAGACTGGAACCACAAGGAAAAGCCAAGTTCAAGTTATTAACAGATAGTATATATAATCAATATATCAACCTTCAATCTAATGTTTACCTTGGGGTTAGACATTTTTACCCCAGTCTACTACGAAAAGTGAGTCCATTAATTATTTCAACCTTCATTCTTTCCAATTTCTTGCACTCCCCCCTCCCCCTTTCTCATTTTAATAAGAAGCTGCAAGCAGTGCCAAGATCTTTAGTCTGCAATGCTGTGGTTTATTAAGCTATCACTCGTGTTACAGCAGAGCCCAGCTACAATGAGGAGCTGCAATGAGAGCTACGCTCTGCTGGGTGTTCTGCAGCCTCCTGCTATGATGACAGTGCCTGACAAACTAATTAAGCAGAGGGTGTGAGACAGAGAAACGCCAGCTCTAGGGAGGGCAAGGAGAGAACAGCTAAATGCGGTGCCCCAGCCTCCAGCAGACAAGGAGCAGAAGCCAGCTCTGTTACTGCCCACCGTCCCAAAACTCCTTTGCTCTCCTGGGACCTGGCAGGATGCTGTTTTCTTCCTCTCTCCGTGGGACTTTGCACAGATTAAGGGTGCTTCAGCCTTCTGGAGACCCTTGCCAGGCACCCGAAGTCCTGCGTGAATGAGCAGTTGGGAAACTCTAAATTCAAAACCCTTGAATTCTGAACAAGCCATACAGTTGAAACACTGGGCTACGGCTAAAAAGCCCTCGCCATCTCCTCACAGCAGACCAGAAGGACACTCATCCACACAGACCAAGCATCGCCAGCCCAGCAGACTGGTGTATTGGCAAGAACACTTGGAGATGAAGGCAAGTGAGGCTGAAGGCAGAGAGAAGTCCCCATCTGCTGTCAAAGCCTAAGGCAGTACCCTCTGCCATTCCCTGCAGATCTGGCAGGTCATCAACCAGGAAAAAAGGCTCAAAAACTCGTGTGCTTCTGCATGGGGGTACTGGATTTCAGCAGAAATCTTTTCCCCAATAATACAGTCAAGCACAGGAAAAAGCTGCCCAAGGAGGTTTTGCAGCATCCATCCTTGGAGGTTTTGAAGACCCAACTACATGAAGCTCTGAGGAACATGGTGTGATCCCAGAGCTGACCCTGCTTTGACCATGAAATAGAACTGGAGACCTCCTGAGAGTCCTTCAACTTGATTATCCTCTGATTCAAATCCCTCTGATTCTTACAGGTTCCCACCTGTCTCCCATGATCCCCAAAAGACCTGTACTGCTCCCAAATCCCTCAGTCATTCTAAATCACCAGAACGGCAAGAAGGGGCAATAGTGACCCTTTGTGCCACCAGCAGAAACTGATTCAGCCTCAGGATTATCAGATTCAACAAAATGCCCCTGGGTTTGAAGCTGGTGTCCCCTCTGCCAGCACAGAGAAAGCAGAGGGGAGAAAGCTCTCTTGAAGAGCAGTTCAAGCCCCACATCAAGAAAGGAAGTTGCAGATTTCCTGGCATGAGCTTTCAGGTAAGAGGGAGTTTCTAAAGCACAATGCAGTAGGCTTCAGCATGGTTTGAGGTACTCCAGACATTTAGAGACTTCAACACCAAACACGAACCTTTTGCATGAGAGAAATCACAGGAAATGCATGGATCTGGAGTGCTGATTACAAAGTGAAATATTTAGCAAAGTGAAGGAAAAAAACCTTTCCCACTTGTATTTTTCTTCTTTGATTTAGCTGGGCTTATTAAAGTAGGTTTTGTTTTAAGGGAATGCTGTATTTCAGCAGCTGAAATTCCTTTTGCCCTATTAAGTAAACTACAGGGAGTTTTGTAAGGCAGTGCAACTAACTCACACTGGGAAAATTAGGAGTGCATGCATTAGTGATAGCTAAATGTTTCATTGCTAACAGTGGAATTAAAAAGACCTCTGTTGCTATTTTAGTATTACAAATATGCAGCAAATCCACTCTGAGATGTGATCTGTCCTCCTAAAAACGGGGAACCTGGAATATGGTGAAATGCCCAAGGTCATGTCAAGACAGAGCTGGAAATAAAATCCAGGTCTCCTGATTGCCTGTGCAGAGATATATGTTAAAACAATTACCATCTGCATATCTGCCTGAATAATTGATTGCTTAATTCAGTATCTGAACCAAAGAATGGAGTGGAGAAGAAAGGAGGAATTACCTTGCGTTGACCTAAAACACAGTAATGTTATTCCTGCAACAAAGTATTTCCTTTTGAGCAGATGGAAGCATTTTGCCTGAGCTAAACTGAAATGCAATGTTTCATTTATTTATTTTTAATTGAACAAGCTGGCTTTTAATTCACTCTGCCTCAAGTTGCCTCCAAGAAAAACAGACAAGACACATTCAGACTATTCTATAGCAATCCTCCTTCACAACTTAAATTTTTCAGCCTTAATTCTTAGTGGGGTTCAGTCTGAACTCACAATTTTTTTCATTCACTGCGCCTTCCAGATAATAAATAATTGACCTGACGTACAGCATCTTGCTGTGGTGTAAATAATGTGGCTGTTGGGGAAGGTACCAGTGTAAAAACACCTTGACACCTGTACCACTCCTGGCAATTACTCTGGAGAGTGAAAGCAGTCAGAAAGTCTGACTGTGTTTGTTCTGCTGTGTTTTTCAGAGGCTCCCCAGTTCAGCAGACCAGGACCAGCCTACCACCCCAAATGTATCCAGCATCACCCGCGAGCTCCCCACACCCATTTCAAACTGGGAAGATTGAGCCATGAGGAGCGAGTCTTACTTTAAAAGCTTCCAAAAGAACCCTGAGAGTCTCTCCCAGGAATACTGATGCCATGATGATTTTTGTCTTTTCTTTTTTACCCCTGTTATACCTTTTTGCAACTTCTGTATTCTTGGTGCTTTTGCCTACATTCTTGGACTTGTTTGTTAAGCTAAGAGACTAAACATTTTAGAGGCTTTGTAGTTAGGGTGCCAGTGTCCCCAGACCCCAAGGTCCTCTCCAGAACACATTTTGTAAACTAAGATAGAACCATCCAGGGGAAGGTTCCTTGGAGAGGGGGGCTCATTCGAGCCTCTCATTGGGGAATTTTGATAGATATGCTAATTAGTAAGACCTAGATTGTAAGACCAGATATAGAGGAGGGGGATTGCGGTGGCCATTGCGGGGGTGCATGGAGGTGTATTCGACCTGGTCGTGGTGCACCTAAGGATCCTTACAATAAATACCAAGGTAATACCCTTTTCCCCTTCTAACCCTGTTCGCCTCTTGATTTTAAGACCAGGAAAAGGCATCAATACCAACATCACAGCATCACCTGTCTGTCTTGGTCTGCCTGCTGGCTGAACCCTGTGCCTCCCCATGGACCTAAAATCCCTGTTTAACTGCGTTTGTGACCAGGCTGCCCACAGACAGGAACACCCAAATGTGGATCCAGGACTGGCCCTGCTAACTCCAGTCTCATTCCTGATGAGCAGCCAAGCCTCCAGAGAGCCCAGTTCTTGCACACACCCTGCTCATGTGGCTCCGCTTGCCTTCCCTCACTGCATGCAGGAAGCAAACCAGGACAAGACACTGCCTCACACTTGCTCTGCATGTAAACCCCTAGTGCTGTGCTCCAGGCTGGACTTGAGGTATTCCTGAAGCACAGATGGAAAATAAAGAGATGACAGAACAGGAAGACAGCCTGGTGGTGCAGACTTGGTGCAAAATGGAAGTTTCTGTACCTCCTGCCCCAAGCAAAGCACCCCAGGGCTGTAAGTCACTTTGCTAGAAAAACACTGTAAAATTACTAGAGTCGGTTCATCTGGGCAAGGATGACTGGAGTAAACAGCCGCTTCTGGGGCCATAAAATCAGCTGTGCTCCATAAGACTCTAGAAAAATTGCAGAGCCAGGAATACATTGTGGGACAAAAGCTTTACAGAGTAAGTGATTTAGCCATGGCGAGAGTGGTAGCTGGAGGCAGACAGGGCAGGCAGGGAAAATGAAGCAGTAGCATCAGTGGGGCATAGTTTGACGTTTACAGACCTTTCTTAACCCTACGCTCACTCCTCCCTGCAGAAACACGACTGGAAATGAATAGTGCTAATGCCCATTAGAATTGGGGCATTGTCTGAACACGAAGAAAAATCCTATCCCCTCTTTCCTCTGGGAGGAGAAGGAATATAGGACCTCGTGGACTTCTATATGGGAGGCACAGGTTTTGGGCTGGCAGCATATCCACAGCACAACCTTGCCTCCATCATCTTGTGAGCCACATGCAGCTGGAAGAAGGGAGATTGTTCTGTCACAAAGAGCACAAGGACAGGAGCTAGGAGCTGGGAGCTGGGTGGGTGACATGGGGACACCACCCACTGGGAAAGGACTGGATAAGTCATTGCAGGTGGGAGATGTCCTGAAGCAGCAGACTGAGCACAATTGTCCTGCAGGACCAGAAACCAGGCGGGATGCTTTTCCTAGGTCCCTTCTCAAGAAGCTGAGCTCTTTGATTACACACCATTCCTGGAGGTTTTCAGGTTGGATGGGCCTTGAGCAACCCAAGCTAGTGGAATGTATCCCTGTCCACGGCAGGGGGCTTGGAACTACCTGATCTTAATGTCCCTTCCAACCCAAACCATTCTATGATTCTGTCCTTTTGCAAACACCACTTCAGAGTTCTTTGTTCTCCCTGGGGATTTTTGAGGTGTCTGAGCACTAAACCAAAGCACAAAAACCCCATCAAACCTCTGCTAGAATTATGCCAACTTGGTGTGAAGCATCAGTTCATTCTTCTCGTGCCTCAGTGAAGCCTCAAAGCATAAGGACAGAAGTACAGCACAGATTTGGGTAGTTATTGGTAAATGAGGGAACTTTGCACATTCAGGTTTTATAGAGACACACATACAAATGCACATCCATAGGGATGCCAGGTGTAAAACTGGCACTGCTAAAAGCATGCATGGACTCACACCATTCATGCACTGCACCACCACTTCAAAATGCAGACTTTGCTTGTGCAGTGAAAACAACCAGTTTGTCACTCTTCTGATGTTACAGCACCAATTTCAAATGGCAGAATCTTTTGATTCTTGGGTGCTACAGGTCAGACCAGCTCCATGTGAATCCTCAGGGTCACAGGTATCTACATCTGAAGTGGAGCATTTTGCTGTGATCCCATTACTCCAAGTAATTTCCAGCTTTTGCCAGAGAAAGGGTACTCAGAAACAATTTACATGATAGCTGGAGGATGTGTATTCAGACACTTACACACAGCCACTATTCATGTTTGTCAGAGCAAAGCCAATGAACACGCAGTCTTTTTCTCCTGTGCGTACCTCTGCAGTTATTTTCCATTTTTTTCCCCAGTTGCACCATACAAACAATAACCTGTAAAAATTCGAGTCTTCAAAGTGAAGATGACAAAATTTTGACTCTTAATAACCACCCATGTAATCTGCAATCCTAATAACCACACAGGCAGTATTAAAAAACTCTCCTGGAAGCATTTACAGCTGTCTGCAGATATGAATTTGCAGTAGAAAGAAAGACAAAATCCCTTATCCAACCACGTTGCCCATCTTCTCTAATACTTTCCTCAGAAGCAAAAGCATTTTAAATCCTAAGAGCATCCTTCCTCAAGTTAAATGTGTTGTGGTGGTGCCTGTGTACACCAGTACTGCATTACATCTGCATTTGTATAAGGGAGCCCTCCTCTGTGTGTGAGATTTATTCCGGAGTGTGTGGCACCAGTGGTGTGAGACATCTGCCTGCCCACTAAACGAGAGGAGACTTCATTTAATTCCTACAAATGAATTTATCCTGCACACACCCTGGCATGACCTGTAGTTACCAAAACTGCCAATAAAATGTCACCTTATCCAGTGAAATCAGTCTTTGTCTTAGGAGCGAGGTAATTTGAAGTTAACACAGACCAGCTACATGCAGCTACTTTAAAGATGACAGTTAATTAACCATAATTAGACTAAGTCATTTCAATACATGAATGTAGAAAAGTGTATTCTCTGTTCTGACTGCCTTCTAGAATACATAAAAAACCCCCTCTACGTGCCAGTTAATGCATCATCTTGAGTTTAAGACCATCAAAGCATCTTTTAATTGTTGCTAATGCTCTGTTTACACCAGATTAATGTCTAATTAATTGCAATTTGAATATTTAATATATCTGGAAAGTTTAGAGAATTTTTTTTGCTTATTTCTCTTTCATTACACACGGAGCCTCCCTTCAGTGATTTTGAAGGCACAGTTCAACAGATTGCTCTCTGGAGCAACTCCTGCCACTCCTGCTCCATGTTCTATCTGGGGGGGGGCTAAACCCCACCACCACTGCCAGTCCCACACACACCTTGCACCTCTCCCCCTGCAGCACACTCCTGACTGGGGAGCGCTACCAACCCTCTTCCAGGAAGGCTTGTACTCCTGGAGTGCCAATTCCAGAAAGGTCTCAGTGCATTTGCCAGCCTCTTCCAACTGAAGAACTGACCCCTTGCGAAATGCTTTAGTGATACCCGGATACCCCATCCAGAAGGACGTGGCAGGTATGGGGGACTTACCCGATGTCACCCCTCTGCCAGCGACAGCAGGGACCACTGCTGTCTCCTTGCCTCAACCATCCCTTTCTCCAACTTAGCTCTCACTGCTCTCAAACTAGAGGATGCGAAGGAAAATAAATTCAGTCCGGCGCCTCTCCGGAGCAGGTTAGCGAGGGGAACGGGCAGCTGCGGCTGCCAGGAACTCAGCATCTCCGCCGCCTTCCCCCGGCTCGGGCTGTGCCCCCGCATACCCCGGCACAACCCCTCTCCCCCTATCCTGGGCTGGCAGGGCGGACGGGAGCTGGGAGGAAAAGCTGCTCTGCCACAGTGCGCTAGATGGGATTCCTCATGGGGAAGAGGAGGGAAGGGAAAAGCAGAACCCCGCGCGCACTTTCCCTTCCGATGCTCCCAATCTCGCCGCGGCACTGGAAAAGCCTCTTCTCCCCCCAGACCCCGCCGGGCAAGACCAGGCATAGTAATTTGGGCTCTCCGCAGGGCATCGGGGAAGCACCTCTGCGGGCAGCCCCGCTCAGCCCCCGCGCTTCCCTGCGCTCCCCCCGGAGTCCCTCCGCCGCGGCGGCTGCGGGAGCCGCGGTGCCCCCGCCTCCGCTCCGTGCTCCGGAGGATGCTCCGGAGGATGCTCCGGAG
>VZRQ01000584.1:142106-183019 GCA_013397975.1 Machaerirhynchus nigripectus
TCTCTTTCTTTTGAGCAGATGTTGGTTCTCACTGAGAACCTTGGCTTCCAAAATGAAAATTTAACCTTTCTCCACGATGTTTAGGTGTTGCCACTCCTCACTTTTTCATTAATGGAAAACTGCAGTGTTTAAGGGCATATTTTGTTTTGGGGCATATTTTTGGAAGAAATATCACAACTTCTGATTAAGAACCCCTCCACATTTCACAGCTCTTTCCACGTTCCACATGGGGCTACCAAATTAAAGATACTTTGGATGAATAAGCCAATGCTTTCGAAGTCCAAATATCTGTATTTTTGGTGCTAGATCATTGCCAATCTTCTTCTTTCTTCTTCCACTGACAAAATATCACTATGTTACACCAGTTTTTATTGGTGTCTTGGAAATTTTTCTTTGCTTGATTAGTACAGATTCTTTCTTTCACAATACCTTGTCTCCATTTTAAGTTTCTCTTACCTCCCAGCAATTAGCCTGCCAGCTTTATCCACCTCTTCTAATCTACCTGTTCTATAAATTACTGGAATCACTGGGACAGGAACCCTCCTCTTTCTTATATTTCTGTGTAACACTTACAAGAGAAGCAGAGAGAATCTAAGCATGGGGATTTACAGCAGTCATTGCTTCATAATTAATGAATGATAATAATATTGAAAAGGTGGCTTTGCACCCTTTTTTTCAGTCCAAATATCTCATTTCCTCCAGGGAAATGCAGCACAGGGTCCCATAGGGAAATTTTCTACTGATCACCGAGAGGAAAACTTACAGCAAATTATGCTAAGCATATAAAATGCAGAAATCAGTCCAGGCTGCTCAAGACAGTTGACAAGGCACAGCTACTGGATCCAGTTTGCTATGTCCAGCACAGTTCTAACCTCAGAGGTGGTTGGTCAAAGCTTTGTGTGATACTCTATCACCTCAAACTGTTGGAATTTCCAACTACAACACGCCTACAGAAAAGGCAAGGAAGAAGACATTTGCATTTTATGTAAAACAGCTTCAGCGGGGTGAATTGGCATGGCTGATGTGATTTGACTGATCTTCACCAGGTAAAACCCCAAGGATCCTATGGCCCGTGATCCTGTCCTAACTCTACTTTTTGAAAAGTATAAAACATACGAACAGTTGGCTTTACACTTAACGAAAACAGAAGTATGCCTGTATTCTCATTTTTTCATATGCCAAAAGACTTGGATGCAGACTGCAGAGATTATGATTTCATGTTCTTTAGTAGTGGTTTAAGTCTGGTCCATCTTTCTTCTCTGTCTGAACATATCTTCTCTCATCATTATCATTGCTTCATGTTTTTGTGGAGGAAGCTAAGGAATTTCAGTGGAATAATTCTCTGGGACACACTGAAACCCAAAGGTCTCATTTTTAGGGCCAGTTAAACAGGTGGGATGGGAAAGTATTCAAGCATCTTGGGAAAAAATCCTGAGGAAACTGTTGTCTTCCATCCCTGAAATCGGAACCTTCAAGGAACATGTTCACTACAAAGGAAATGTAAAGAACACTGAGATGCTTTGATGGAGTGTGTGCCTTGACCTTTCTCCTCCCGCCACTGCTTTGCTGCTAGAGAATGTTACGTCTTGGCTCCTTCAAACACAGATTTTCAGTGTCTGAAGTATCAGCTGGAGTATTCTCCTAAAATCACTCCCTAACTCTCCTGTCTTGGTAGGACACAGTACTTCTCCCGTTGAAGGATCACGAGTTTCTCTAATTCCCTTGGACTTGGGGGTCTGCAGTTTGCTCCACAACAACCCTTGAGCACAGCTTTGCTCCAAATGTACTCACTGGGGAAGACTATTGAGTTCGTCTCCAGCCTAATCCAGTTGGTCCTCTGGCATTGCAGTGTTAAAGCAAACTTCACCAAGGGAGGTAAGTTAATTTTCAGCTGTATGTTTCAGTATTTCCAGCCCATGGCTGAAGTCAGAATTTCAAAAATCACAGACTAGCTGGTCTCTGAAGGGACATTTAAAGGTCATCTAGTCCAGTCCCCTGCAATAAGCAGAGACATATTCCACTGGACCAGGTTCCTCAGAGCCCCATCCAACCTGACCTCGAATGTTTTCAGGGATGGGGTATCCACCACCTCTCTGAGCAACCTGTTCCAGTGGTTTAACACCCTCACTGTAAAAAAATATCTTCCTAATACCCAACCAGAATCTCTCTTCTTTTAGGGCAGATTTCTTCAGAGCTTTATATTTCCTAAGGGAGAGTAAAAATCACTTCAGTGATAGCAGGGGCTTGATGTGTGTGGAGAGGCTTCGGAGGAGCCTCAGGTCAAGCTGAGATGCTGCCGATGGACATCAGAGGTAAAGGCGTTACTCTGGGAATTAATTTGGCCCCTGAGCAGACTGTAGGATGCTGGCACCAACCCTCTCCAGGCTGGGAGATGGTTTCCATTGGGACACTGAGAGCTGTAGCTCCCAGCTGACCCTATATTTGGGCCCAGCAAGAAATGCAGGGCCTCAGAGAAGCAGCAGCTACAGCACTGTAGCCACAGTCACTGCAGTTTTTCAGAGGTATGGACTTGTCCTCATTGCTGGGTGAAATTAAGCTGAAAGATGAGGCTGAGGCTCCAGTTGTTCCCTGGAGTCGGGACTGCCCTGGCCAAGAATGGGAAGCTGTGCCAAGGCAGTTGCTTTCTCTTCCTCGCCCTTCCCACAGGTCCTGTGTCTGTCCCAGGATGGATGCTGAGCAGGGGCAAGTGGAAACACTCAGCCAAGTGCTAAATATTTAATGCTGCTGCCTGACTGATTTTAAACTGTGCTTACTTGGCAACGCCCCTCAGGACCGGGTACGTGAGATTGGACGCGTTTGTTCCTAGCGCTGGGGCCTGCAAAGCCCTCGTGCGCTGGTAACAGCTGAAGAGCCTGCATTTCAAACTGGAGCTGCAGCACTGCTTGGCTCACACTGCCAGCTCTGCCCTCCAGCCCAGGGCCCACGGTGGGCTGGCAGTGTCACTGTCCCCAGCAGTGAGTCGCCGCGGTGCGCGGTGGCCAAGCCTCAGCTGCCGTCCTTCCCCTCCGAGGCTGGCTCGAGCACAGGACATCCATGTGTCCCTACTTGTGTTTGTGGCCTCTTAATGTCTTCTTGGGTGTTTCCCCACTTCAGGGAGCTGCTGCTCGCCTGCTTTTCAAGTGGCAGGTACTCCACTCCACTAGGACAGGGTGAGAAAAGGCGTTGCAGGACTCCTCTTGGGACTGCAGAGACCTGCTGCTGCAGGAATCTTTAAAACCACCTTCACATGTGATGAAGAGTGTTTCAAGCCCGTGTGTACTCAAAATGATGTTCAGTTGGGAAAAAAGGGCCAGGTGGAGAAGAAAAGCTCCAAAGATCCATTGTCAATGACACACAACTTTGTTGTTTTTAAGTTTTGTCTAATTATCTACAATAACAGGGAAGGAGAGAGACAGAACTATGCAACCCTGGTGAGATCAGTTGTTGTCTTGACAGATTTTCAGAAAGAGGCTCTGAGGAGTCTCAGGAAGGAGAAAGGATGGCATAGCAAACATGACTGAGTTGCAAAACAGCAGCTTTGATGTGTGAGATGGGTAAAGCTTATGTTTTTCAGGAAAATAATGTACTTTTTATTGCACTTTTTCACAGTCCATTCAAAAAGTGAAGGACCAACCATTACAGGCAGCAGCACAGGCCAGCATCTCAGCTGCAATGGATGACAGAGTCTGTGAATCAGCCCTCGGGGTACCAGCTGCTTGCTCTGCCCAGCATTCTGCCAGGAGAAGTGCCCTGGCCAGACAGAGACTTTGGCAGCCCTCAGCCCTTTGCACAGCTGCAAGGAGGAAACAAAAGAGCTTTCCCAGCCCCTGCAGCAGCCTACAGCACCCTCTGTGCATTTCTTTTAAGTTTCTAGTCACAGATGCCATCAGAGCTATGGAGAAACCTGGAGCTGCTGGGGACAGTGGAAGTTTTGCTGTTGACCCACCCATCTACCTTTTGTTGTTACTGGTCTGTTTGTACCCTGGGAAGAAAAACCTCAAAGAACAACTGTTTCCTGCTGGTGATGTGAGATTCCGTTAATTTGTGCCATGCTGGCGTTTGAAGCTCCCTGGCACACTTTAAACTTCTAATTGGCTGCTATCTCTAAGGACAACCTGACTGGGCAGCTGCAATCTGATGGCACTACCTACAGGGAGACGAGGAAGGGCCAACTCTGTCTCTTGGTGAGAGAGCCTTGACTGTTTAGAAGATGATGAGGAGCATGGGGAGGCTTCTTAAACTTTTCTCATTAGCTCATTTCAGTAATTGAGACTGGTGCTAGCTGCATGCTTAAGCAGACCATCAATCTCAGCTCTGTATGCCATCAAATCTCTGGCAAAAAGGGATAATAAATCTGCCCTAATCATCACATTAAGGGTTATCTTCATGGCACTGCTGTTATAAATCGGGTTATAAAAAAGAAACTAAATAAGGAGCACTGAGAGGAGTCTTATCCATGTCAGGAAGTATTTTCTGAGTTGTCTCAGTATGAGGCTAAACGTATCTGTTGAAACATTTTAGTAGGCAGAAAAGTCATTTTTTGACAAGATGAAAATTTTCTCACCCCATTTGTGTTACTCTTTTATTTTTACTTCATATGCTGTATTGGGCAATAAAGATTTTCAGTCAATTTATTTCCAAATCAGTTCTTTCTAACATTCACTCTTTGGGGGGGCTCACTCATTTAGCTCTCTCGGTCCCCAGCTCGTGGCTGAGGGTCAAGGGATAGTAAAGCCTTCAGCACTTCTTTGGGAGATGAATAACCCCATGCAAAAAAAGCATTGCTTAAAAGCAACAGGGACCCCAGCATAAAAAGAATTAATATTTAAAACGTCTGAGTTGTGCTGACTGGACAATTGTGTGCTGCCTTCTGCTCTCCAGGGGCCATGTTAGAGACCTGGCCATGTCCATCTCTGTGTGGTAGTCCACTGAACAGAAACCAGGTCGTGTTTTTGGGCCCTGCATGCATGGGGATAGCAACTGCTGTGCAGCCCAAAACCTGCTGTGAATTATCTTCCAGGTGCACCAAGGTGGGTGTGGCTTGGGTCCCTCAGTACCAGCCTAGGAAGGTTCTTCTGGCTCTTCTCCAACTCCTGGTCCTCCTACCCCCTGGAGTGACTTGGAGGAGAAATGAGGGAAAGCTATTAGCTTCATAGTAACTGTTCCCTTCACATTCATTTTTATTTGGACATACACCGTTGGATTTTTGTGTTAAGGGGGTTTGAAAAGCTACTCACACAAAAGAAAGCATCTGGAATAAAAACATCTCCAAAGAACACATTTTGCATGCTTCCCACTAAGACAGCAGGGTTTGTACTTGGCTGCAGGACCTGGCTGGCATTGCCTCCAGCAGCATCCGCCCCAGGTAGGTGCCTGGAGCAAGAGCTCTGACTGACAGGAGCGGCCAGGAGAGCTGGAGAGGCTGCTGTGACTGCAGAGCTGCTGGGTGGGGCTGATGAGAGTGACCTCATAGAGAGGTCAAATAGATAAATATTCAAATTTGATTAATATTCTATTTGATTAGTAATCAAATATATTAGCTATTTCCACTGAGTATGAAGAGGCAATTTACTTTTAGAATTTTTTTTCATACTTTAGGCAATAGATATACCAGGAAAAGTAGCCTGATTGCATGAACCAGACTCATCTCAGAGGAATGGAAGGGGCAAAAGAGGTTTGCTGTATTGTGGGGTGGAAGTAGTGAACACAAGGGCAAATGGGATATGTCAGAGAAAAATCAACAAAACATCATAAGGCAATATTCTTGGGAGGACTCTGGGTAACTCGATCTATGTTTTTTGGAAATGTAGCAAACAAGGTCCCTCTACAAAGATCCCTCATAAAATCAAAATATGTTTTGCCTCCCTAGCACAAAATTCCTGACACTGTCCTCCTGCCTGCATGAGCACCTTTGCATCTGCTAAAATTGTTCAGATTTGTGCATTTTTTTCTTATAATCCTGTGTGCCCCATGGAACAGGTTCTTCAAAAGGCAAAGAAAAGACCAGGGGTAAGCAGCATCCTGCCTTCTATCAACACCTTTCTTTTATGTGGGATTCATGTATTGACCTCCTGAACAGTGTGGAATTAAAGATACCATCTTACAGGTTGGCTTTAATTTTCATTTAATTTACTCGTGATCCTACAGCTTCTCTTTTATTTCCAGTGCAGTGTGTCCTGAATACATCAGTTTTATTAGTATGGCCTGCTCACATAATCTCACAGCCTGCTGATCATCTTCGTCCTAAAGAATTTCATGTTCACAGCCTGTTTCTTGTGGTACCCTCTTCATCCTTTCTTTGAGGAAGGATGTTTTGTTTTCCACCTTCTTAAGAACTACAGGAAAAAGAAAGGGAAAAAACCCTACAAATCCTCCTTGTGACATCCTCCTTTTCCAACAGTTCCATCACCGTGTGCTGCGTTTGTTGTCCTTTTAATGTATCCCTGCAGCTGGATTATGCTTCTTTGCCCAAGTTTTGGCCTGTCAGTTCTCCACTGTTTATACAGTTATCACTAAACGTTCCTGTCATATCTTAACTGTGTTGTTTTTTTCTCTTCATCTTTCCCAGCACTCCATAACCCGCTCTCACCTCGGCACATGGCCATTAACATACACAGCACGGCTGCTGCTGTTGTTCTTCTCATTATTACCATAATGGCTCAGGCCAGAGGAGAGAAGCAGCTTTAGGCACTGTACAAATAACAGACAATCTCTGACAAAAACAGAAAGCTCCAGTGTTGTTGAAAATAATCGTGAAATCATTCCAGTGAGTATCCCCGCTCTTCCTTTGAAATATTCAGTTTTAGCCATTGGAAAGCTCCTATTAAATGCAAGGTGTTATCCCTCTGGTTTTTTTGACAGTGTCCTGGGTACAGAGACAAGGGAGTAGAGCTTTTAGCCCTGTCCATTCTATACCATGCACTCTCTTCAGGAAGTGTTTTTATTTGTTTGGTGGTGAATACCCACCTTTTGTGGGTAAAACTCTCTCTTTTGTACATTCTTTTATTAATAAGGTTGTGGTTATGGCGATTTTTCAGTGAACTTGGGTTCCAACCTATAATTTCTCCCAGTGTTCCTCCATTATGGGAAGAAGCAGGGGGGAAAGGGGATCAGCTTAAGTGGGTTTAATTTCTCAGCTGGATTATTAACCAGCCCACAGAGCTGACTACTGTGCATTATTCCTTCCTGAACACCTCACTTTCCAGCTACTTTTAGTAATGGCATTGGAGCCACAGCAGGTGAATCCCCACAACACTTCCCTTGCATTGTCTCCTTTCTCCTTAATTCATCTGGGGGATTGTCTGTATCAAGCCATTTCACAGAAGTTTGGATTGGCCACTGTGGCACAGAGGAGGAAGATTTGGGGCCTTGGATGGTAGTGTAATGTTGGGCTGGCACCTGGGACAGACGGGGACAGGATCAGTAATGAACCATGAAATAGGATGGAACACAGCAGGGGGGGTGGAAGCAGATGCTCCTTAAAGTCCCTTCCAGCCCAGACTGTTCTATACTAGGATTCTGTGATTTCTCAGTGTGGGAGCTGGAGGACAGAGGTGCAGGTGAGAGCTCCCTGGCTCTCAGAGATGCAGACACCAGAGCAGGATCTCCTGGTCCTGGATAGCAGGAATTTGGTCCCTCCATGCCTCCTCACATCCCAGCTTCATCCTCCTTCTGCAACATATCACCCATCTACAGAGCAGGCCAAGGAAATCTTAGTCTTTTCCACCCTAAACAGTTCTATGAATCTGTGATTCTATGATAATGGACATTCCAGGAAGGTCCCCAATCTCTCCTTTCCCCTGGTAATAATTCTGGGAGGTTATTGCTTTAAAGCTGTTTGAGTTTATTGTCTTGCATTATAATATTTCTTTGAACAGGGATGGAAAAAAGTGAGGGACACCATGGTGAGGGAACTTCAGGATGTGGAATTTTCAAAAACTGGTCTCTGTCCCTGGTTTAGGAGGTATTCTCTGGCCAAGACAGCACTCTTCACATCTTTAGGATGACGATAATATTCCTGGCTGGTAGTGGAACCCTTAATTGACTAATATGGAAGACACTACATTAATGCAAAGTTATTGTCCCCAGAAAATAAAGAAACCTTAAAAATAGCATAGTACATTTTGACAGCGCTTTTGTTATTTTCTTTTTATGTTGAGTTCCTTTGAGTCTGTCTTTTTTCTCGTTAGGAAAGCTTAATTACCATTTTCACTTTCATTTCATTACCGGGGCCAGGTTTTGGTGCTCTGTAGGCAGCCACTAATTGTTCAGTCCCCACACGAGATGAAGGCTTCTTGGTGCAAGGAGCACTGCAGGTATGGATGGAACAGACCCTGCTCTGGATGGAGGCAGGGAATTAGAGAACTTTTCATTGCAAGGCAGAGCTCTAGGATCCCAGCCATAAAGAAAGGCAAAGGCTTTCTGAGGTAGCTTTCCCTGCTTTTTAATGCTACCAATTTGGACCAAAGCTCTTAAACTGCTTGGTTTTTCTATTGAAGTAATCCTGGGGTTGAAAAAATGTCTTTAGGTCTGTGCCCCCAAGCTGCTGGATGCCCATTTCCATAGGTTTCCATATTAGTGTGCCTAGCAGAGAGGCTGCATGGAGGCAGGGAAGAAGCTGGCTGAGGAAATTCAAACTCCACGTGCTCCACAATGGAGCACAAGAATGACCAGCTGTAGAAGGTAAACAACAAACATCAAGTTCTCCATCCTGCCTCCCCACTTTCTGTTTTTAAGTGAATAAATTTTATATAAAATTACATCTTTTTAATATATTATTTATATCAAATTTGTAAAATTAGATTTTATCGTATTTTTATAATGTTACATGAATTTTACATAAAACATTTCCGAAGGTCTTTGAAAGTTGCAGAGGCAGAGGAGGGAACAGGGGAACATTTTTGGGAACAGGGTTGGAGGAGAAGACAGCAAAACAACGAGCAGAAGGAAGAGGAGGAACCGAAAGGGAGCAGGAAGAGCAGAAGGAATGTCTCTTCCTCCTGCCAGCCTGTTTTCCGTGTTCCTTCTCACCAGGTAGGCTGCAGGTGTGGGGCACACCTTGCTAACGCTGCTTTTATCAGTAGCAGATTCAAAAGTAAGGTAACAGGCTTGGCATTTATGAGGCTGAACGTGTGGCTTGCCTCCCCTCCTCTGGCTGGGAAGGGAAGTCCAGCCTGATGGGTGGAGTTACGTGTTATAGCTACATGAGTAAGGCTGGTTATCAGCGCTGGTTATCAGCAGTAACACTTCCCCCTGTCATGGCTCGTATTTCCGAGCAGCAGCATGAGAGATGAAAAGAGAATTTAATGGGGCCAGGGCACTGCGGTTTGCGTTTTGGGCATGGCCCGTGCTTGTTTACACAGTGCTAGGGGCTGCCAGGAGCATGAAGATGGTGAGACTCAGGAGACAGCCTTTACTTCAGCATTTGAGACAGTCTCTCCCAAGTTCATGGCAGCAAGCACCTCTTGACTTGGAAGTACCAGACAGCTTTGGGAAAGACCTGAGATGAAAGGTTTTGGGGGTGTGATGCGCCTTCCCTTCATATTCTTCTCGACATTGCCCCGTGCCAGTGTTGGCAATGGAAGCTGTTAGCAGTGGCAGGAATGACCTGTCTTCATCTGACAAACAGCACCATGAAAGTTTTAGCAAAACCATTAACAATTATGCGTGGGCTGACGGGGAGTTTCCAGCCTGGAATGCTCTGTGCTGAAGAAGCTGTGTGAAGCAGAATTGTCTGCATGTGAATTACTCATGGAGTGAATCTCAGTGGCTGAGCATTGTTCTGCACACAGAAAGGCTGAAAACTTTGCTCCCTCCAAGCTCCTGCGATTGGTTTGGTGATAGGGGAGCATATTAAGGCTGTCACCTGGTATTCCTGACACATCTGAGGTCTCATATTGCAGTATACAACTCCCTGGGGAGGCAATGGCTCAGTGGGCAGATAAAAATGATCAAGGAATCTGTAATTCACATGTTTGAGGCAGGGTTCTCATTTTGCTTGCTTTGTTCTCTGCTAGACATTTGTAAAGATAATTCTTTCTGAAATGAAACCTCCTCTGACATTTCTGAAAGCTCCCACACCCAGAGCTCGTTCTGATCCTTGGCTTTTAGAGGCAACCACAACCATGCTACAAAAGAATGAAACCCCGCAGAGATCTTTAGATCTCTCCTGTGACCAGAGCTTTAAACCTAAAAGCCCCTTGGACTACATATAAATGCTTTTGCCTTATCCCAAAATTGGCTTCTGCAAGAACAGAAGAGGAGGTGTTTGTCCAAGCACTGGTGCCTCTTACAGTGGTGATATAAATTAATTTCTAGCACACGTGTAGCTCTGATACCCAACAGAAGCTGAGTGCAGTCTACCTGAACCAGATGGAGAATTTCTCAGCTCCTAACTCTGCAGAGGCATGGAACAGTGCTTCTTTCAGTGCCTTTAGCTGTGTAACTCCCAGTTCTAGGCCTGTGTCTGATTTTTCCTCTGCTTGGGGGTGAAACCAGCTAAACTGCTCAGTATTTCCAGAGCATAAATCCAGCAACGTGGTTGGGAACATCTCTGCAATTGCAGTGTCAGCTTTTGAAAAGAAGAAACTCTTACCGTGGGTTTTCCCTTTTCTGCTTGTGTGTTTTGTTTGCTGTTTGTTTGGGTTTTGCTTTCCTTTCTGATTTTCTTTCTATTAAGATAGCTAAGGAACTCTTTGAACTACTGCCCTCAATGTGGCTTTCCAAAACTGGAGCATGGACTAGGTTCTGGAGTTTGGTTTTCACCCTTGACCCTCAGAGCTGCTCTTAACCACCTCTGGCACTGTTTGCTTTGACTTTGGTATGTTCAGGATCAAACCCAGAAGCCATCTGAAGAAGATTTAGACTATCTTTTGGGTAGTAGTGCCTTCCAGCATACCTCCCTCCCAACAGCCTGGGTGTTTTAAAAGAGAAATGAACCAAAGTAGGACTGAAGTAGGAATTGCAAGAAGTGAATGTGGGTTTTCCAAGCCTCTGGCAGTGGAAGCAGCAGGTTCTGCATATTTATTGATTACAATGTGCTCTACATCCTAGGAGGGGGCATTCAGAGCTGAAGGTGGGCATATTTATTGTGTCTGGTTCAGAAATCTGCATGGATAAATATTAAGCAGCGGAATGCAGTTGGACTGCTGACAAGTTATTTTGGCTTGCTTACATGCAAGAGGAGGGAGGGAGGGGAGGAGCCAGGGTGGGCTGTGAGCTCAGCACAGGTACAGAGGGCTGAGGGCTTGGTGAAGAGCACCTTGAAAGGGACACAGAAGGATCTTCAAGCCCACCTCTCAAGTGAATGGCCCATGTGGGATTGAAGCCAGGACCTTGGCGTTGTTAGCACCCTGCTCTGACCAGCTGAGCCAATCTCAGGGTCATTTGTCACTGTAATGAATAAATCAGGCTCTGGATCCGTGGGAAGCTTTGGCAATTATTTTTACCAGGTTTTGTTTGTTTTCTTTTGGCATCTTTTCAGCAGGAAAATAAATTATAAAACATCTGTCAACACAGGAAAATTGTAAAGGAGTCAATTTTGGGGTTTTTTTGTAGATTGTCTAACATGAAGAAAAGAAGTCCTTCCATTTGGATTACATACACAATGTATGGTCTTTCATTCTGCTCTGGAAGGATTTGCTGGAGGAATACAAAATATTACATACCAACTGCTTGTGATAAATTTAATCCTCTCCCCAGAAGCAGCATTAGGGGCCTAATTTGGATTTAGAGCAAAGCCAAAAAGCAATTTTTTTTAGTGCAGCGGCATAAACAGCCCCTCATGTGAATGCGAATCAGGCCCATTGTGTCCCCAGAGGTATCAGAGGACGCCTGTGAGAGCTAAGAATTTAATTCACTAACATCTTCATTTTTTAAAGGATGTGTGGGGGTGTTGTCAAATCTGAGGTTGGGCAGAAGAGCCCCAAAACACTTCAAATCAGTGACTGGGAAGATCAATCAGGATGTCTGGAGTCCTAAAGCTCTTTCAGGGAATAGGAGGCAGTGACTTTTCTCCAGGATCCCTGCCCCATGCCCAGCTGTCTTGGGTGGATCTCTAAGACAAGGTCTGTGGGAAGTTGCAGCTTCCGGAAAAAAAATGAACTTTTTTGAAATGTAAAGCGACATCTCCATGTGATTTGCCAGATCCTTTTTAAATACGTGTGCAAACCCCACAGGCCACCACCTCCCTGATCCTACCTGGGGCAGGCTCCAGTGACTGCAGGACCAAGCCCTGAGCTCTGCTGTGCTGGGAGTAGCCAGGCTCTGAGGACGTTCTGGAGACAAACTTGTCAGGAAAGGTAATTTTTTTTTTATGGGAGCAATTCACAGAGGTGAATGAAAGGGACAAGCTTTTAGAGCTCCCAGGTCCTTCTTCATGTCTGAAATAGGAGCAGCAAGAAAAAAGCCAGGGAACTGAAACTCATAACTCTGGACACTGAACATCAGGGCCTCGATAGAGATATTGTTTTTTACAGCACTTTATAATTCTTATCCCCTCCTCTCAGCTTACAGCTTCTTGTTAAACCAGCAATAAATTACCTGCTGCTCTCATTTTCTCTCTCCCTGTCTTTCCCAGAGGACTGAATGACTTTTTTACTTCTCCTCATGCTAAAAATGTTCCTCCTCCACTTACTGGGTACCAAATACATTTCCTCACCCAAGGTGTCACGAAGTTAATGAATCAAATTAAAGCCTAAAATGAAATTGAGCAGTTATTCTCAGTTTGTACTTAGTACTGCAGCTTGCATGTATAACCTAGACCCAGAGATAGGGAGGTGTGTGTGCCTGAAAATCAGCTTGTTTCACACTGCTTTAGTAACAAGTACTATGGTTAAATTGACTTTGTGCCACCCAAAGCAAGCAGGCAGAATTCCCATGGTGATGGAGAGCTGGCAGCCGTTCTGGGAACTTTTCCTGGCATACAGAGCTGCTCTGTGATTTTTGGGTCTGCGAGGTTTTGGTGAGGGTGATGAGCCCCTGGGGGGCTGTGGGTCAGTCCTGCACTACCACCAGCATGTGCAGAGGGTCTCATTTCCAGACGTGGTCCCTTTGAACCCTGAATTTTAATACCCAGCACTGGATCCATCCCACAGTCACCTCAGGGGTTTAGTCAGAGGGCACAGGTGAATGAAGTGCAGAGCATCCCTTGGCTTTTCCCACAGATGAGCCTGGGAATGGCAGAGGGAGACTCAGGTTTGAGCCAACCTGTCTGAAAGGATCCATTTCTCTTCCTTAGGCCAGAGCCGTTGATTTGAATACTTACTCTAAGAGATCTGTTTTGATTTTTTTTTTCTTTCAAAACAACCTTTTAGGAACAAATTTAGCTCTGTGTGTTTAAAATAAATAAAGAGCACTTAAAGTGAAGAGTCAGCACCTCGTTTCAGTTAAATCAAATATCTCTGCTCACTGGAAATATTTGAGGGAGCCTGAAGTTTCATTTCAGAAATCTTAAAAATATTTCCACAATTATCAGTTTGGTTTAGCTACTGAACTGGAAAAATGATTTATTTGCACAGCTCTGATTAAGGCAGAAAGAAACTTACTTAAGTACTTTGATTAATTATGCCTCTATTCCCAGCTGAACAGAAGTGGAAATTCCTAGTCAAAAGAAAGTATTGCTTCTCTTTTCCTCACTGCTTTGGTAAAAGTTTTTGAATATGCATGTATTCCCTTCCACTAGGGCAAGGCTTCTGCATGCTGCTGGGAGCTGCTTCGTGACATAAAAGTCATTTACATTTTGTCTGTCCCATGCCTACTTGCCGGGTTTCAGTGGTACATTAATATTAAACAAAAATAATAGCGCTGCTTTTCCACACTCACCCCGTTGTTTTCCACACCTCTTGCTCTCATTCCTAAATGAGTGTGCTGTCCTGCCTGGGAGTCTGGAACAAGAGAGGGGGAAAGAAAGGGTGCGGATTTGAATACTGATAACAGCTCAGCTGAAAACTGCAATGTTTTGGTTAATAACAAAAGTGATTCTACCAGGAGACGTGCCCTGTGCTTCTCTTTCCCCTGCCGTGGCCGCAGGTCCCCTGCTGCACCCCCTCTTCCCCTCTGCAGAAGGGGCAGGAGGGAATCTCTCAGAGATGTGCAGCACACATGGGATGGGGAGACTGGAGCAGGGGGTGCCTGGATCAGGGAAATTTTTGGAAGCTTTTTGGGGCAGCAGGAGGATTCAAAATCTTAAATTACGGAAATGTAGATGGAAGAGCTCTGCCCAGCTGTTGGCACAGCTGGCTGTGCCCACGTCGTTGTGCCTGCAGGCACTGTGGTCCGTCAGGGAAACGAGTCCATCTCTCATGCAAAGGCTCTGCTTGCCTCCTCCACTTTCTTTAAAACACATCTCAAGTGACAAATGGCCAATCGATACAGGTATGGCTTTCTATTTTTTTTGCTCAAAACATTGATCAATAGATGTTGCAGCTGTCTGCTGTCGAAGATGTGATTCACTGTGAGTCTTACAGAAGCTGAACCACTCTGAAGTCATTTCTATTCTCCTTAAATTGCATTTGAATTTCCCCTGAAGCAGCTGCTCGATGCTTGACCATTTCTCACAATTAGAGTTTTTTCACACAGAAAAGTGTCTCAAAACCCTGCACTTCTGGCCCCAATCTCAGTGATATTCCTACATGTGCATAATTCCACATTTTTAGTGACTGGATCCAGAGGAGCAGGCTGTTGTCACAGAGATCCAAGAGAGAGCAGAGAGTTGTCATGGCAGAAAACACATTATTATGGCTTTTGTTTTCAGCATTGACTAGCCAAAACTTTTTTGGGTGGCCTGAAAGAGCTGCTTACACGCCTCAGTGCCTGTGGAGCCTTGTCAGGAGAGCAAATTACCTGCTTACTGTCAAGCAGTTCTGCTGCTTTAACACTTACAGGAGCAGGAACTGCATTGTTTTCCTTGAGATTGTTGAAAATAGGCATTGATAAGTACTTTGCAAGAAAAATGCCACTTTATTTTCTGGATAGAGGATGACTACAATAAGCCTCGGCTCTCCTCAGAGACATCCCTCCACGTCAGAAACGTGGTGAAACTGAGGTAACAAAATGACAGACAGATGTGGATGTAAGTGAGGTGCTGTGGTTTTATTTGAGAAGCCCAAGAAACAGGCCACTAATATCCCACTGGGAAAGAGGATCTCTTATTGACAGTAAAAAACTCACCACTAGACCCCATACCCTTTCCTCACCACCCCCTCAGTGCAGGGAGGAAATGGTGATGGGATCAGATGGAGTGAGTGGCTGGGTATAAACGGACAAATACTTTAAGCAGTTGAGGAAATGGGCCCATGTGGTACCTTTTTTTTTAAATGCACTGTGGTCCTGCACATCATTAAACCAGTATATTTTAGCAATTCCACTGTAAATTTTGAGGGCTCCAACAACTGCAGCTCTGACAATTGGTGGCATTTTACACCGCTCAGGAGCAGGCTGACCCAGCCTGAGATGTGCCTCATGTTTCTGCTGGTCTGCTTCCTTCCTCAGAGCTGGGAAAGCAAATAGACTGAAGAGTGAACAGACAAATAATTCTGAATTTGGTACTGATCCCTCTGGGTCTTTGCGCTGGTGATGCACAGATGGGCTGACAGACAGTTTCAGGTTCAGTAGTGATCTCTGCAGACCTCCATAAGCCAGCCAGCTAGATAAATAATTTCAGTTTCTCTGCTGATACCCCTGGGTAAACAGATAGATTCACTTTCTGGCCCAGTTCCTCTAGCAGGCCAGTGGGCAAGCAAACAGAGGGACAATTCGGGTCCTGCTGTGAACTCTCATGTCCTTCCAAATTTTGCTTTTGGATGTGAGCAGATCCTGCTCTTCACCCCCTCCCTTTGCTGAAGTGGGATTACAGCTTTAGCTAGCAAGTTTGATTAAAAAAACCACTTTGTCCCATCTTGTACTTAGGTAAATCAGCCATGCTGAGAATTACTACCTTTATTTTAAGAACTGCTATTTTTTTTGGAAGGTCTGATTGAAAATGGAACTGCATCTCTTCTATTACTTCTGGCTCTCATTTAAGAACTCTTTGACACAATAAAATGGTGTACTTGCAGGAATCCCCCTTCTATTTAACACCCAAATACGGTGATGCTATTAATATCAGACATCAGATTCAGTTTGCTATTTGGGGGTTTTTTTCTGGTTTTTTTTACTACCCTCCTCCATTTGGTGTTGTGGAGGAAATCCCTGACTCCTGCTCCAGCCCCAGCCCATGTTTACAATCCTGTCTGATCTGAATCTACCTCCTTGTCCCCCAGAGCCTGGCTCAGGACAGTTTATGACCAAGGAGCCCCAACAGCCTCCCAGGAGCTGTGATCTGCTTCTGCTGCCCCATTCTATTTTCTTTTATGTTTTCTTAAAGAGTATCTGTTTTCTTTTAAAATAGCTAATGAAAAACATTTCATTAAGTGAAAAAAAATCCAGATTATTTTGGCCTAGGACTGTGGAACCTGTGGTGACCACTGCGAACTGCAATTTGATCTCATGCCCCTTCCTTTTTTTTTTTTCTGTGAGGAATTCCCTGCATGCATTTATCAGTCTCTTTTGGGAGAGAGAATAACGAGCAAGACAGAGTTGAAGTACACAGTTCTTTCTGGAATATTTCCTGAGATCCTGACTCAGAAGGTCTTGATTCAAGAGGTTAATTTAACCAGCTTTGAATTGAAAAATAAGTATCTAGAAAAGGTGAGGTCTTCTCTGTATCTTCTGGATTTGTGGCATCCAAGGAACCTCCTTTTCCTGCCTGATTCCCAAGGCTTAGCTCTGTCATATCTTGACTCTAGGGACTGGGTCTTTATGAGAGAGACTAACAATCAGATGAGCTTATTACATGCCGGTGATGCAGTGAAATTCAATTAATTTGTTTGCTCTGCTTCCCAGAATGAGAAATAGACATGGCATAAATGTGAATGATGCCACCTCTCCGGCTCCCTGTCAGCAGATAAATGCAATCTGATGAGGTTTCCAAGTCACACCGTCCTTCCTTGCACACCCCTGGGTTCTGCAGGGCTGCAGACAAGATGGGAGGGCGCTCCACAAACACACCTTCCCTGGCAGAGTGCTGTTGGGTTTGCACTGCTTTTGATGGAGAGGTTGTGTCCTGAGGAAACCTGCAGGAGGGACCATGAATGGAAAATCAGAAAGCTGCTGTGTCCTTGGTTGAGGATTCTGGCAAGTTTAGCAGGATGAGACCCTGCCTGGCAGTATGGGACTGGTGTGTTACTGATGTGAAGGGGAAGGGGGGTGGAGAGTTCAAAAAGAAAATCCCAGGAGGAGTCGGGTGGGAAAGGTCATCACTGAAATTGTTTTACTCCAGCTGTCAAATTCTCCTGAGTGAAGAGTATCTAACAGTTTTTTCCCAGAGGAGTGGAAATCTCTGTCCTTATATTCATCCAAAAGGGGACAACTTGATAGCTTTGAGAATTGGCAAGCTGTGACTTGGAGGTATTTGGTACAATTAAGTCCCTCTGCAGTCCATGAGGTACCACAAATGCTGGAAGTTAGCCCAAGGTAAAAGTTGTTCCCTTTTGTTCAGGTCCTTTTGTAAGAGAGAAAGTGGTGCTGGCACCAGGAATTTCTTCCAGTTCTCTAGCTTTCCATTACGTTTGCTGTTTTGTCTGATGTTCCTTCTCTTTCTCTGTCCCACACATCACAGACCTTTTTCTGCTCATCAGTGTTCCCCCATCCATCTCCTTGGCCCCTGGGCGTAACTTTCTCCACATAACTGGGCATACCCACTGTGATTCACAACTGACCTCACTTTTTGGACTGTCCACAGCACTTGGCATCTCCCATCTGTATTTAACAGGACACACACTCATGATTTTCCACTGGCTCATCCATTGAAGGGGTGTTCATCTGTACACCAGGGGCTTGCTCCTCCTCTTTTTCTCCTGAAATAGCAGTAAGATGACAGGCTCTGGAGGTTTTGGAGCAGAGTGTGAGATTTGTTGGTTGGGGAAGAGGAAGAGGGAGGAGAGGCTGAGAGATGACTGTCAGGTCATAGAAATGTGGGTAGGGTTTGCCTGAATTTCCCTTGATTTTCAAATTGCAAAAGAAGCGACACGTGAAGCCAAAAGGAGGTAGATGCAAAAACTGTCAGGACATAAACCTCATCCAGCATGTTCTGGGTTGGCGAAGCTCAAGCTGCAGGATGTTGTGAAAGCCACGTGCTTGCACCGTTTCAAGGGAAGTAGGAAGTGAATGGAAGAGAAATCCTTTCAGGGTAAGTAAACATGCAGGGAACCATTTGTGGGCCAGGAGCCAGGCTTAAGGGGGCCTGAGGCAGAGCCTCAGTAAAACTACAGCAGTTTGGAATATAACGAAATAGTTGGGTGTTGTCTGCTGGAATAGGGCTCACCTCCCAGGAGAGGGAAGAAGTGTGCAGGAAAATGGGTGGTTCCTGGAAGATATTCCAGCACTGGCTCCAGGCAAGCCTTTTGTGGCTGTTAGACCATAGCAGAAGTTCAGCAGTGTAATAGAGTAGTGGGGAAGAGGAGTGAACTGCTGTGATTTCAGCTATCCAAGGAATTAACTTAGCGTAGACACCACAGTTCCAGGAAAGCTGTCAGCAAGCAATGAAAGCAAATAGGGATTTTGTTAAAAAAAAAAGTTCTCTGTTATCTGAGAGAGGAAATGCAATCAGTTTAGAAGAGAATGACAGAAGATCTTTTTTATATCTGACCTCTAAAAGCCCTGGAGTACATTGGCTAAGGAAGATTTAATTGTGTGCCAGCAGCACTGCTGGTAGAGAGTTAAGAAATTTCACCTGGAGCTAGGAGAACTTCTATAGCAGATTAAAGATAAAGGGGTAAAAAAAAAAAGCAAGCAAGCAAGTAAGCAAAAAAATCCATCAACTGAATCACCAGAAAAAAACCCACTTTTCTGACACTGTGTTTCTGGAACAGATTTTAACACCATCATAACAGAAAATAAAGCACCCCCACAAACCTTCTGTGCTTTAATGAAATTACAAGAAGTGGTAATCGTGATATAGAGTAAATAGATAGGAGTGGGGACTGCCTAAACTGCTGGAGCTAGAAAGCTATATTTTATTGCTCATGAACAGAGTATAAACTATCAGTAGTGACAATCCGAAGAGCATCATGAATAATGAAATTTACTTGAATTAATTTCAAGGAATCTTGATTGAAATTAAACTCCAAAGTGCTGTGAACAAGCTGTTGTGCTAGCCTGAGAAACAGAATAGTTTTTAGAGTGTTTTAAAAGTGATGAGTGAGTGTGACAGGTTGGTTCAAACCAAAGGCAGGCTCTCTGCAAGCTGTTACCCAGCAGCGGATCTCAGACTGAACCTTGGGCATTACTTAAAGAGGGAAAACTGACATGGATTTGTTGGTGCCAAGATACATCTTGAGGTCTTTGTTTCACTAGACACACGGCCAAATGCTGGCATCCATTCTTCAGAAAGTGCAAGCACCAGCCCAAACTTCCTGCCCAAAGTTCTTGATTTGGGCCGGAAAGTAGTACTGACTTCCAAAAAAACCCAAAAAGCTGAATCTGCCCACAATGTAAACAGATTTTGCCAAAAAAAAAAAAAAAGAGAGAGAGAGAGAAATTTTTATCTGTTATTGATGAGACAGAGGAACAATCTCTGTATGAGGAGGAAACATTTGCTGGATGGATGATGCTGCTGAACTGCCTTGCAAAGCAATCAACCTTAAAGGAAATCCAGTGAAAGAGGGAGATGGCATGGGAACAAAAGGCAATCCAACTCTGGTGCAATCAGAGGTGCACAATCATGACTTGGCACCTTAAAAGCACTGACCACACAGTGACAATGACGTGAGGCACCTGGAATGGGGCAGCCACAGAGAATGGAGTGTGAAATGTGCCTGAGGTCTGGTGATGGTGGCATTTGTGAATATGGCCTTGGACATGAGCAGGGAAGATCACGGCAGTCCCTCCAGCATGGAGAAGGCAGAGGCAAAGCTGGGAGCTCTGCAAATGCTGAGCTGCTTTTTGTCACTTGAACAGGAAACAAGAGTAGGTAACTTAGTTGGGAAAAGAAGTTTGGCATTCTGTTTTCTCAGTAAAATAAAAGCTTATGGCTTTCCATCCACACAGCACTGTAACAAGGTATTCATGGTCTTTAATCATGGTATTCACCAGCCAGCAGGGGCAGTTATAGGCAATAAAGGATGTGCTTGATCTTAGAGCTGTCACTGAAATGCAAATCCCTTGGCAGAGGATGGAGGAGAGTCCAGTTTCCAGTAAATAAAAATGGTGATGTCTTGGATGCTCCCATATCAATACAGCCTGTTAAAGAACTGGATCATTAGCTATGACTTTACTGAGGAAAACTGAACACCACTGTAGTGTTCTCTTACCAGGATGGCGATATTTCAGCTCATTTAACAGTGGGATGTGTGCTTTTCATTATGCTCCTGTGGCAAAAGTGGAAGTGCTCATTAACTTTCCTGGGAATCAGATGCTTCTTCTGGATAAATATGCCTGTCACAGCTTTACCAGATCATTATGTTATATGGGGATGAGCTGTCCTGGAAAATTTGCAGCAGATTAAATTTGAAATTAGACTGTATAATCAAGGGACAAAACCTTAACAAGTGAAAGAATTGTGGAAAGCAAGGCACAGTGGCTGAAGGGTCACGGGCAGAATGGGATCTGTGAGCAAAAGGGATGTTCTGCACGTCTTGGAGCCACGATGAACCATTTGTGTTACGAAGGAGGTGACCCAGCAGGCACACAGAAGATGGAAATGCAGAACAGATCTCTCATCTGCAGATGGCTTTTTAGCAAAAAAGACCAAAATAGTTTTTAGCAGTCAATCCAGACAGAAATGTTGGCATCTTAATATTAAAACCTTCATGGAGAGAGGAACAGAAATTACCTGCAGTTTACAAACACAACACGAGTGGTTGACAGAACTGAGATCTCCACATAGCAGACAGATTGTCTAGGGAAGGTGCAGCAGTTTCCATCCAGGCACAGCACTGGGGGTAAATGGAAAAAATTTTCTGAGCAGCAGCCATGCCTGGATTCTGAGTAATCCAGAGGGTTTGGGTTTCCACCCTTAGAGGAGAGGGAGCAGCTCCCATCATGGAGCCATGGCTGAAGGCAGTTGCAGCACTCCATCAGTGTGTCATCAGGTTTTTACAGCTGGATTACTTTATCTGGCCCGGGAGGGTGCTGTGGAGAAACCTGGAGGTAGCTGGAGGCAGCTGGAGATAGCAGCAGAGAGAGAGTGGGAAATGTGGCTCTGTGAGAGAACTATTCATCCTTCTGCAAAGAAACCATAGAGCTCTAGTGGGTAACCTGGCTCTGTCTGCTAGCATTTCTTGTGTCTGGGGCTTCCCTGAAATAACAGGGTCATTCTCTGAGAGAATGACTGTCAATAGCAAATGGATATATTGGATTTCAGAAAATAAAATCAAAAGGTGGGGTCAGGACTCTGGGCAGACTGCATTTTAAGAGTTGTTTATTTATTTTTGTTTGTGATGCTGTTAGATGGCTTTGGCAAGCTCCTGATCTCCAGGTAGAGGCACAAATCAGAATTAATTTGTTTCCTCCTTCCCTTTCCATTTATCATGTATGTAAATCTTCTGTTAAGAGACAAGGCTTATTTCTGCACCAGGTGAAAAATAGGAAAATTATAGTAGCTGATAAGTCATGAAGAAACTAACCCCTGTAAGCATTCCTGGCACTGCCTAAAAAACTGGAGCTTTTATCTTTGAAGGGACTATAATTGGCAGAATATCATGATTAATTTTGTTTGGTGGAATCCTTTGTGCTTTGTAGGTACTGCAGTGTGTGAACTGGTGCCTTCAAGTTCGCAGAGGTTGATGTCATAGTGCACTGCAATCAACTGATGTTTTTAAAAGAAAGAAATTTCCATTTAAAGAAAATGGAAGTGGAGGTGGAAGAAGTGGAAGTGTGAGTTACTTAGAATACTTATCATAAAACAGCAGAATTAACTGAACTTGATCAAGACTCCTTTTGAAAATCACTGTTTAGGCCCCATTGGCTTTGAAAAGTGGCAGCAAAGATTTTGTGAGAGTAGTTATTGACCTCAAATCTTTGGCCATGTGGATATTAAACATAAAGCAAGTTCCTTGACAAGAGGATAAGAATAATCTTATTATTAAGTTATTTTTTTAAGTGCTCCTCAAAGACTTAAACCAATACGGGTTTGTTCCTCGGTCAAGATGGCCGCTGAAATGCAATTATCGTAATTTAATAGAAGTAAAAGTTGAGGCTTTGTGTCAAACTACCCAGAAGTGTGCCAGTTAAGAGCTGTATGAAGAGATGGGAGGTGAAACCTTGAAGGCACTGCAACACCAGTGGCGTCCCCGCGTGCATTTGTAGGGAAACAGGACTGTTTCGTCTCCAGCCCTGGTGAGTTTTTACAGGAGAACCCTGCCAGGGTTTGTCTCGTCTGAGCTGGCTCCTGGCTTCTGCAGGGAATGTCTGTGCTTGGTGCCAGGCCACAGCTGTTTCACACCGGTCTGTGCATCCTGGCACACGGGGACAGGTGGGTGTGGCTCAGCAACTGTGTGCACCCACATTCCCTGTTTTCACAGGAGAAAGCACCTTTTGAGCTGGGGAAGGAAACACAAACTCCTTCATGAGCAGGGTGGCAGCTTGCTGGTGTTTTTCTCAGGTGAAACAGGTTGATTTTGATAAAGGTGGGGTTTTTGTTTACAACAATGACTCTACACAGAGAATCTCTGCTGCTGCCTGAATCCCACTGGAGGATGCAGAGGAACCTGTTCATCCTGTTTCCATGGAAACTCATGCAGGGGGTGGGGGCTGGGGGACGACGAGGGAGGAACAGGGAGAAGCAAAACAAAAACTAGAACAAGTCCCTAACAAAGTACTCTAGCTCTGTGCCATTTGTTGACATTTGTCATTGAAGATTTTTGCATCACTGAGATGACTGCAAGGCAGTGTCCCTAAATCCAGAGGCAAAGAAGACTTTAATAATGCAATACTGGACTCACAGAGACAGCTTAGTGCTAATTGTCCTCTCTCCAGTGACTTCAGGAGCACCAAATTGGAGCCTATAATTTCTGACATGCCCATAACAATAAATGTTATTAAATTTCTGGGATGGAGTCTGCTACCAAGTGCAACTTCACTTTTCCTTGGCTCTGCTGGGGAGGTCTGTGTGGCTGAGCACTTCTGAGAAATTATGCAAGGATCTGGAACTGTAAACATGCGTTTTTGAACCTCTGCATCTTGCACAGAAACCCTGGTTTGCAGAGCAGCTTTATCACCAGGTCTGAAGACGGCCAAACCTCTATTTCAGGAATTAGCTCAGGCTCTTGTCAGCTGGAGTTTGGATCATTAAGAACGCAGTAAGATGCAGGAAGGCTTTTGAGATATCCAAAAGGCACCCATAGATTAGATACCAACTGGTTCATCTGATCCTTCCGGGCACCCCAAAAGCCTAAGGATGCAGATCTACTTGCACCTTTAGACATTTACGAAACCTTTTCAGCTTTGTTCATAGATCACTTCAAAAACGGGACTTGGACACCTAATATCCCATTTCAAAAATCTTTCAGGTTCTCCTAGACAAACCAAGCAGGAGAAAAGCAAAAAAACTGCACATTTTTTCCCATCTCCCAGTTAAATGCACACTGCAGCACATCGTGCTTTGTCTGTGGGCCCGTGTGATGAAATAAAGCAATCAAAAGCAATGTGTAATAATGATAGCTGTTTCCAGAACTGTCAGAGCTCTGCAGTGCCCAGGCCAAACATCCCCAAAAGCCTTTATTCAGCTATTTTTTTTCCCATACGCTGCACAGATTTATTGCCTTTGTTGACTTTCCAAATGTTTATACTCGGAACATTCATTTCTCAAAGCTGCTTGCTGCATCTGCAATCAATCTCCGTGGTTTCAGTGCCGTGGACAGCAGTACGCAAGCCTTGTTTTAAAGATCACCTAAACCTTGCATTAGTCATTGTTGCAGAGTAAGGGAAGCTGGAATAATCTATCCCAAGTGCTTGTTCAGAGTTGTGTCAGAGAACTTGATTTGTGTAAGTTGTTGTCACAGCAGCTCAGGCTTGCTGGGCAGACAGGTTTCTCTGCACCTTTATTCTGACACGGTAAATTGCTGACACAAAGGACAGATGCAACTTAGCTTCCCACAGTGCCTCCAACGAGGCTTGAAACTCTTCAGAGTAGGGAAACTGAGGCTCAGTTTGCTGAGTATTTCCCCAGATAATCTAACGATCCCACCAGCACTTATCCTCCGGCATCATTCCTGGTGTCTTGGCAAATTTCCCCAAGCCTTAAGACCCAAACTGCAAGGCAATTGACTCTTAGCTGAGAGAAGGCAGGACCTCTTTTCCCTGTGAATGCCTCTGGAAATAAGCCAGTTTAAGTGTGCACTCAGCTGTATTGAGGGGCTCTGACCTGGATGGATGGGCCAGCAGTCATTGTCTTTCCAACGAGTTCATAAACTGCAAACCCATCTGCAGAAAAATCCCTTCTGCTTTCCTGGTGACACGGTGCACTTGAGTGAAGCCTGCTTGTTTTGGAAAGACTCTGGGCTATTTTTGGCAATCTCATGCATTTATATATCTTCCCCAAGTGCCAGAGAAGCTTCCAACTTCCTACAAATCTCCTTTCAGAAATCCTTCAAGGAGTATCATAAGCATCCTTGACTTATGGATGGCCCAGACAGAGGCCATCAAATTTCCATCGGTGTGACAGGCATTTTGTTTCCTCCTGGCTGTTTCCAGGACACCACAAGGCACTGAGAAACACAAGGGCTTGGGTGGATTTTAGGTTTTATGATCCCTTCAGCCCTGAGTCGTGGCCCATCTCATCCCCAGGGTTTGCACCCTTCATGTCCAGGCTGCCAGGCGACCTCTCAGCATGCTTTGCACAAGTGCAGAGCATGGAACTGGACTGATATGCAGGGACAGATGGCAGATGGCCAGCTGCCATCCATTTCAGCAGCAAGATGAAACCCAGGGCCTGACAGACCAACCCTCTGCATCCTCAGCCTGGCACCCCTCTCCCTGCTAGAGCAGGAAATTCTGACCTCCTGCTTCGTCCAGCCAGAGGTACAGCACACCCTGGGTTAGCTGCTGTTTGGGGTTGTGGATTAAAGTTACTTCTTGGCCGCTGAACCCACTCAGTTGTGATAAAGAAATGTCTCCAATCTGTCCTTGCCCTGTTCTGTGGTTCATATCTATTTATGGACTTTGCATTTAGACTCCCACCCAGTGCTTTTGTGGCACTCTGAGGACAAGTTTCCATGGATAAAACACCTGCACTAGCTCTGACATTAGCAAGTCTTTTCCCATCCCCCTGCTCACTTATCCCCTCTTTCTGTTATAATGTATTTTTCATGTGTCTAAGGATCTTCAGCCCAAGCCACCACAGCAGGTGACTGGAAAATAGACAGAATTATTTAAAAAGAAATTACATTACCAAGCGTTTTCCTCCCCATTGCCTCATTTTCCAAGGAATTTGTCACTCTGGCTGCTGTTCAGCTGGCCCTTCTTGGATACTTTTGGCGTGAGGTGCTGTTCCAAGCCCTTTGTGAATGTCCAGCATCCTCATACTGCTTCCTTCTCTAAGGAAGATGAACAGAGAACCACACTCACAGCAAGAAAAGGTGGGTGCCAAAAGGGTAAAAATAGCTGTGGAAGAGCTCTTCCTGCCCACCCCATGCTTTAGTTCATTTTTCACCTCAGCTTTGCTGCCTTCTCTACCTGGGCCAAAGAAAACCCGCATTATCTAATGCCAGGCTTCTTTTGGGAGAAGAAAGTTCTTCCTTTCTTTGGAAAAATAAAGTTAATGCATTGGTTCCGTTGCCCACAGAGCCATGGAAAGAACTAACTTCTCCAACCAACTACCTAATCCTGAGCACTGTAGGGAAAAATGTCCAGAATCATTCACTTGAGCCCCGGGCTGAGCCCTGTCTTTGATGTCACTGGAATTTGCAACAGAGGTTTTTGCTTTCCTCTCAGAGAAAACACCTGCAGCCTGGGTTTCTTCTTCCCTGTATGCTTCCCCCACAGCTGCATCCTGACCCAACTGTTCCTGGTGTATGGCCCAGAGACACTTCTCCTGCCCGTGGGACTGATTTCTGCAGACACCTCCTCAATGCCATGAGAGTTCAGAGCTGGTTCTTTTCCGGAGCTTTAGGAGACCTTTTGATAGAAGCTCAGCCCAGACTTTCAGCTTTTTGGTCACTGGACAATCCGAGACAAAGAAGAACAGCCCCAAATTTACAAAAACTAGAAATTTCATCCTTTTCCCTCTCCCTCCCCCGTTAAAGAAGCCTTTGAAACTGGCCATTAGGAGATACTATTAATGCCAAAAATGTAATAGGAGGCAAGCCCACATTAGCTGCTTTTATGGCTAAGGAGAAAGTGCTGACTTACAGCAAAGAAAACTTAGATAACAACTCTTTGGAAAGGTTAGGAACCCACATCTCCCAGCCTTACAGCATCTACTAGTTGGTGGAAGTCAGGAAATAATTTTGTTTTGGGCAGATTGCTGTTTCCTAAGGGCGGGTTTATGTCTTCCCAGTAGCAAAACAGTTATGAGCAGTTATTCAGTCCTGTCCAGCAGTTCTGCTTTCATTAGCATTTATGCTCTGCACTGGCTTCCAGCTGCAATCACCTATGTCCTGGGGACTCATGCTGCTTAATCGCCTGGCATTATGCTAAAGCCCCTATTTGATCGAATAGATACCTTTTACAAAACCAAAGATCATTTCTGTTTCCAGGACCTTTCCTAATACTTTCAGTGATGCTAATGACTTGAGCAGTTCCAGTCTCTCTGTCCCTCTTTGGTGACAAACTCTGAGAGGAGCAGTGGCTCCTCATGGCCAGGATAAATTCATTTTCTTCAGCTGCCACTCACAGAGTGCTCTCCCTGGCAGGCAGCTTGGAGAAGATTTATTTGGCCTGAGCTAATGAATCTTTGCTTTAGATCCCATGGGATATGTTTTCATGGATGCTTTGTTTTGCAGTGTAATTAATGTTACCAGTGTTAATGGATTCTTCAAATCCCTGCGTATCCTGCTGCCACTGTCCCTCATGTTCTTACATGGAATATGTACATGAGGGAAGCAGGAATCAGAGAGAGACAAAGCAGAGCCTGGAAGGTGTGGGATCAAAGGCATTGTATCTGAGGGATACACCTGCACGAGGAAATCCCTGCTCAGGTGGGGGCCTGACTTGGGGAGCCATTACTGGAAGACCCAAGGGTTTATTCCCAAATGTGGTTGCATCCACCCAGAAAAGCTTTCTTCTGGAAGGTGTGAATATGGAGACAAGGAGATGGACAGCTCTTGACAGATCTCTGCACCCTGCATCCCTCTGGATAATTTTCACTGTGAATTTTCCCTCACCTCCATGCCTGTGCAATAAGAACTGGCAGCCCTTTCTTCACCTCCTGGGTCCAGCACTAAGCTCTTCCTGCATTCCCAGAACCTTCTGAGGGGTGCCATTCTGCATCCCTTGGATCTGCCCTCACCAGTCTTCCCATTCCCATGGGAAGTCTCATTCTCAGTCTCCCTTCGTGGTCACCCGGCGGGGGGATGATGCCTTAGGTTTTAACTTTTATATTTTTCAAATCCTGTATTGCCTGGTGTGTAACTCCGAAGTTTCTTGTAGCTCGTTAGCTGCTCTCCTAGGCCAGACAGACACAGCAAAGCTTCTCTGAGCTTGCTGTTCAAGCACACTCAGACTGTCCTAGGCCCAAAAGGTGTAAACCAGGGCTGCGAGAGAGGTGGAGAAGTTGAAGAAATTACATCATTAGCTAAAGTTTTAATTGGTGGATTTATGCTGATATGCAAATGGACCAAACCTCTAAAAGTGTGAAGAACTCGTGGCTTGTCATCCATCCTGGGGTCCATTTTGGAAGTAGTCTCTGGCTTCCCAGGGTGTTCCTTTGAAGGCCTTTCCAATAAACACCTACCTTTGTTCCCTTACTCCTGTCTACTCTCTGTTTCTAGCTAGCCACCCAAGGCATCAAGTTCACTAAGACCTACCAGAGCTGGAGCAGCAGAAGCACCCAGAATCATAATCCACAGGGCAGTCTTGGCACACTGTACAGCCTCTTCCTGCTGCTTCTCCCCCCCGCCTGAGTCTCTTAGGCATTGCTGGGAAATGGCTCCAGAGGTGGTGTGATGGAGCCAGAGGCCTTCATGTCACGTCACTAAATGTGCATCCAACACATCCTTGCATTACAGCCCTACCCCTTCTGGCATGGCTGGCCCCACGTGGGATGGCACGTGTAGATGTGTTTGGGGAGGATTTGGGATGTGAGGCTGAGTGCTTCCACAAGCAGCCCCACCAGCCCTGCAGAGACAGAGCAGGGCAGCATCAGCAGATGGCCTGAAGCCCATCTGTGCTCAGCTGGACATAAGGCAGAGCTCATCCTGCCTGGGGGTGACAGGAGGCACTTGTCCCCCTGTCCAGAGCTGATTTTTAGGATTGCTGTACCTCTGTGTCTCACTCCTGCTGTCCAATTCCAGCACATACCTGCAGGGAACATCAGATGAAAGGTAAGCAAAAATTCCCTAACTTGTATACAGGCCTATTTCTCATGATAAATTGAAGAAAGAAGATGTTCTGTATGAATAAGAGACATCCAGCATAGTGTCTGAAACAAAAGATGCACGAAGTAATTAAGCTTACCTTGAATTTATTTTGCTTCATCTCAGATTGGAGGCCTTACTTAATAGCTTTTCAGCCCAGCTCATTTCTCCTCTGTTCTTTTTTTCTTTCTCCCTCAAAGACAATTCTAAACTACAAATGCAATTCAGAAATGATCAGCCTTTGATGCAGCTGAAATGATACTGTGAAATGAAAATGTTTTCGTGGCTTAAAATATTTTCCCACATTTTCTGCTGAAGTAAATTCATAAGTAGATTTTTTTCGTCTCCTCAAAGCTCCATTTTTTTGTTCAAACTTTTGGGGTTTTTTGAGAACAAAACAAAAGCTCCTCTGCCAGCTCACTTAGTTCTAGTTCAGTGGGTGTGCTGTTTGTTGTGAGCGTAGGGAATGTCACAACAAATTTGTTCATTTGAGATTTCTTCAAACAAACATACAGAGGAGGCTGAAAACTCTAAATGGGCATCTGCATTAAAAAGCCCACCAAGTCAAATATCGAGGAAAATCAGCTTGTCCTTAGCAAAAGCACATGTCTCATAAAGCCAGCACTGGCTTTGTCTGGGGGGAAATGTATTGCTACATGAATAAGAACCCATGTGGGAGAACACATTTATTTATGTGAATGCAGGAGAAAATCGTTTTTCAATTAAGATCTCCCAGTTTACGTGTTCAAATATTCACCAACCTAACCTTTTACCTTCAGGAAAGCCTTACCAAAACATCGGATCAGAAGCAGCATTACCAAGCCAGCCCCACTCTGCACTAAGCTCTGCAGGAAAGGTTTGTGTAACACAAACCCTGACGTGCTCCAGAGAGAAACCCGGCAGCACTCTCCAGGGAGCAACATGCAATAGCTGGGAGCCCTGGAGCTTGCATGGCAATTTTCATCACAGCCTGGAGCAAATCAGGGATTGACTCACCTCCCAGGCTGTCCCCACCAAGCTGCAAGTCACAGAGATAAGTTTTGATATAAACTAAATCCCTGCTTTCCCCTGTTTTTCAAGGGGAAATCTGCAACTCCTGGAAGGATGTGATTCCCATGGCTCCCCTCCTCACCCCACACCTTGCACATGGGTGACTGCCATAGTATTTCCAGCTCTATCTATTGTTGTCCCAGCTGGCCAAGAAGAAAGAAAAATGGTCCCCCCCCCCTCTGGCCAGAAAGAGGTAAATCCAGTCCGATGGGCTGACCAAGAGTACAGGTAGTTCAAGGTTGCATTTCCAGCACGTGCCTCTGGGTTTTGGGTTGGCAAAAGACAGTTGTGCCTTCTCAGGACCTCTTCAACTTCAGAGATATACTTTTTTTTTTGTGCACAGAATAGAGCAAAAATAACTTAATTGTTTGGGACTCTGCACCCACCCCTTGGAAGGAGCGGAGTGGGTGCTTTCATGAGAAATAAGTGTCTCACTGCCATCAGCACAGGCATTTTACAAGAGGGCCTTGCACAAAGAAGTTAATTTGCTACTCTTAAAATGCAGGCAACTTATCACAGCCAGCTGTGCAGTAAGCACTGAGCAGGGAAGATAAATTTCTTCATTTTTATAGAGTTAAATCTTGCTAATTAAGACCACATTGCTGCTTACTAGAAAGAATTTGCATTGATATCTAATATTTCCCACATGTACTTTACCAGAAATGAATGCCGCAGCCTGTCTGAAGCACAGGCATTAACTTCCTCTGCTTCCCCAGGGCACTGGTTTTGAGGAAAGGGCCCTATGTTAGTGTGGAGGGCTGTGCCTCTGTAGACCTCCTTTTTGGAAGAATACCCCTCCAGTGGTGTCATTTGTAGGCAGAATTCAGAATTGTGCTCCCCCTCCCCATCTGAGAGTGGGGATTTCATGAGAGTGCAGGAAAGAGAAGATGGGGGTCTTTTCCCGAGACATTTAACTAATGCCTTCATGGGATGAAATCCTCTCGTCCAGCTAGCCCACAAGGACAAAGAGATGCTTTCCAGTGCAGAGACTTGAAAAGGCCAAGGGTGGGATTGCAAATTTCCTTCTGTACCTGCTGCGTGATACGCCCTTAGCTGGTGTTTCAGAAGAGCTGCAAAGCTGTGGTTGTGAGGGACCTTTCTTACACTGTCAAGCTGGTGACTCAGTGCCAGGCTTGGGAAAGGGAAGAGAAGGAAGAAAGGGAAAGTGCTCTCCCCTCAGTGACTCACGGAGCTGGATACCCTGATACCACCTGCCACACAGGACACAGAAAAAGATGAGCCATGTATCTCCCATGTGCCACTTTCCAGCTGGGCAGGAGACAGCTATAAAGAAAGGCAGGGTCCAGGGAGCTGGGAGGAAGGGAGGTGACCCCACTGGACAGAAGGAGCTGAGGGATGAAACGTGGCTCTGGGAGCAGTACTCACCTTAGCAGTGAGCTCAGGAGGGGTTCAGGCTGAAGGAGGCAACGGAAGGCTCGGACAGCAGAACTGGGACATGCCAAAAATCTTTGCTAAATTAGCACCAATATGCTAATTGATTGAAGGCTTTTGAATGCCAAACCGTGTGTCTGTGTTTGCAACTGGAGGGACATGAAAGAAGGATCTTCCATCACAGGGCAGGTTCTGTTGTTTCCAAGCTCTCTTTAATTCATAAATGGAACAAACAGTCAAAAAGGTTGAGATTCTATGGCAAAATCCCTCTTTTAAAAACTCCCGGTACAGCCCAGTGCTGGACAAACAGGTTTCACAAACTTGGTGATAATATTGATGGTTGTTTGCTTCCAGTAATGCCAAAGCAACCCACAGCAAAGTAGGCAGCACACATTTGGCTTTAAAAATGTTGAAGCCAAAGCAGTAATGCTGCAAATTGCAAGGTCCATTTAAATGAAAATGAATGTTAATATGTTTGTGTAAAGCCAAAATGGAATTTAACAGAGAAAGCTGTGAAGCAGGATATTTTGTCACTGGAACAAATCATCAGGACTGAAAGGCACTGGCTTGACATTATCAGAACGACCTGGGCAAGGTGAAAAGATTTGTCTTGACATTTATTCGTGGATGGATAATTTTGCTGAATGGATTTTCTAAGGGGAAACCGTTTTTGACTGGTTTTGAGAGTTCTACCTAATGAGCCAGCAGGGAAGACCAGTGAAGGGCACTAGAGCAAGCCCTGAGCTGCTGAACCTTCCCTACTCTGCTGCCACTGGCAGCAACACTGGTATTATTGCTAATTCTTTCCATTTAATTATGAGCCTTGTTGGTTTTCAGCTTGGGTTTTTTTTTTTCCTTACATTTTCTGGTTTGGGAGTTTTCACAGGCCAGGAGACATCCGAGGTGCTGCTGCATACAAATAAATCCATGATTAAAAACAAGTAAGTGGCTCCTTCCTCAAAACACTCCAGCTTTTTCCACAGAAGGTGAATTTTCTGGCAACAGGATGTGTGGTTTTCCATCCTCTGGGATATTCTCTAATTACTAATAACTTTGATAATTACAGCATTGGGCTGGACTCCCACAGAGACAGGTGGTTAGCAGCCTTGTAGACACAAGTCAAGGAAAGCAGCCCCTTCCATGTGTACTTCTGCACAAATTAGTCATGAGAGCTGCTGCGCCCAGAGCAGGGACAGGTGAGTTCCAGCCTGGTGTCTAAATGTGCTTTTCCACCTCCTGGGAGAGGTCACTGTGCTCAGAGGTGGCTGGCAAAGGGGAAAAAAAAGGGCAACCAGACAGCAGGGAGAGGTGTGGGAATGAACAGGAGTAAAGGATCCAAAGAAGGGCAGAGGAAAATAAAACCTGGAGGTGAGCCGGGACAAATGATGAAATACATATCCTCCAAGCAGGCAATTAGCAACAAATCTTCGGGTTGATGACTCTTTCAGCCTTGCTCAGTGCAGCCGTGGTGAGGAGTGAACCAGGGTGTTGTAATTGGTCTGGGATGTGCAGGTGATGAACTGGAGGAAGGTGCACCATAACTCCTGTGTCTCAGGGCCTTGCACCTGCTTGGAGCTGTTGATAAATCACCCTGGAGAAGGTCAGGACCACATCATCACTGCTGTGGTGAAGAACAGAAAAGCAGTTTTGTGTCAGTCACCCTCAGAATCCAACAGTTTTGGACTTTTGCCCTGAAATTTGCACGAGGCATGAGCAATAAGTAAAGCCAGAAGGTAAATCCAGACCTTGTGTGTTTTAGAGACGAGGTAATTAATAAAGTGAGACTGCAGCTGCACTCTCTCAGCACAGCTGAGGGTAGACAAATCTGTGCTGGACTCTTTCTCCAAAACAAGTCTGCAGAGCATCTCTTGGGGGCCACTGCAACTTGGCAGCAGGAAAACAGGTGGGAACTGCTCTCTGAAAGAGGATCTCAGAAAAATCTCCTCTCTGCCCCTCCAGAGACCTCCGTTTCCTGCTGCCTCCGCTCCACATTTACCAGCAGATTTTCCCAGGTGGTGTCCCACCTGCTCAGCTCTTTTGTAAGTCTGGCCCCTGCAGGGGAACTCAGCTCTTTCAGAAAATCTGCTATGAAAAGAATGGAATTAAAGCATGTTGACTCCCACGGGAAGGTCCTTGCTGTTTCCAACAAGCTTTGGCTCGTGCCAATTCATTTCTCTTCCCTATTCCCAGCAAATAAGAGGGGCTCAAAAGATCAGGGTGAAACAGGGCTATGCACTTCACCACTGATGTAGCACGAAGAAAATACATGCTGTCCAAAGAATAAATGAAGTCACACTCTCAGTTCTTAACTTACTTTAATTGAGTATATAAAAGAAGACTAAATTTCATTATCAGACTCAGCAGGAAAAGCTAAGCTGGAGGGAGGCAGTTCTTTATTAATTCACAGGGCTGTGCATCACACATTATGTCTGGCAGAAAATAAAGTGTTTTAACTTGGAGGGAAATATTAATTTTAGCTGGAAAGAAACAGTGTCTAATGTGAACACACCAACCTTTCTCCAGCAATATGGTTAAGAGTCTTAAGACAAATGCTCTGATTGTCAACTTTCTCTCTGTAATGCTCTGATGTTTTCAGTAGCCACAATTGCCAGTGGCACGGAGCTCCATAGTGCAGCCAGGTGCTCTGTGAGAAGGCAGCAGAAACAGGATTTCTTGGTGTCCCTTCCTTTTTTGTCTCCCCATCCAAAAAGCATCTTTTGAAGTGGAAAAAGCTTTCAGGTGTTGAACTCCTACTAAAAGCCAGAAACTCTCTTTTCTTCCGCTGTCCTGGTGCACCAGTGGTGCTGCTGCAATTCAAAGTAAGCTTCCAGCACCTGTGAATTATCTTCTTCTTCCCACTTCTGATTTTTTTTTTCCCTCACTTTCTCATTTCCTTATTTTCCCTTGCAGGAGGAGGACTGGCAGGCTCCACCTGGACTGCCACCATCTGTTAGTTAAGTGACTGGTTAAAGGTGTCAGAGCTATAATGCAATTTGTATTCATTATGCCTCTCCAAAAGAACAGATAATTTGAGGGAAGATGGAAGCTGTGAACAATTCATTAGATGCTCATCTCAAAGGGAAGTGTGCCAGACAAGAGAATCTGATATGCTTCTGAATACCTGGAATTGATGCAATGTTCTGTGTTAAAAATACCTTTCACATTTATGTATTTTGGAAAATTTGCCTTTGACTGTGGGGAATTGTCAGCTTGTCTAAATCATGGTGGATCTGAGCTTCACACAGATGAGTTGGCATGGACGCATTAGGAAATGACAATCAAAGCCCTGTTCCCACCAAAGCATGCTATGAAACTTGGAATCAATCTTATAATTGAAAACTAATCGGTGTTGTGCTGAGAAACGCCACGCAAGGCGGTGCCGGTTCAGATCGTTCCCTTTCTCAAGCACCAGGGACAAATCCAGGTTCCCAACAGCGTTACCCAGCGAGGTGTATTTGCATCTGGCACTGAGAAAACAATGCCCACTCTGGGAGCTGTGCAGGCAGCTTCTCTTCAAGGGTGTTCCGCCGCTTCTTGCAATAGCAAACACAGAGTTCCGCAGAGACTGGGACCTCTGGGGCATCCTCGCCACCCTCACACATTGCAGCGCCTCCCTGCTTCAGGAGAGGGCTGATGCACACCTTTGCAGAGGCTCCTGGCAGACCAGGCCAAACTTGTCATCTCCAGGCCATCTGGCACTCTGAAACACACTCAGTTCCGACACCATCCCGGCAGGAATGGGAACTGGAAAGAAACCAGAACTGCATTGCTGCAGATTAATAAAGGTAACCCACTCTGGTGGGTTCAACACCCCTCTTTGAGGTCAGCTCATTAGGATGAGAGAAAGTGCAAGAAGTTCTTGTGAAAAGGAGAATTTTCTGCTGATTTTTCCACTTTACTTTTCCTGGGCCTAACAAAGAGGGTAACGAGCCTCTTACCTCTTGACTAGCACTTTTTACACACTAAAAAATAATTGAAAGTCTCAGCTCAGTCTCTTCTTTTCTGGGATAACCAGTTCTTCCCTCTCATACTGTGTGTTACAGATGGCCCCTCTGTCTTGCTCTCACTCCTTCCTCTGCACTGGCATTTTGGCAGTGCCCCTGTATCATTCTTTGATCACAGCTTCACCATCTCGATTCACGACTCTGCCATCCCTGAGGTGAGCAGAGCAAAGCACTGTCTTTCAAGCTCCACTCCCATTTTCACTCTTCCAAATCAGCTCTGCCTTTTTGCTAGAGCATCCTGCATCCCCAGCAGTGTCTGTCCTTTGCATCCCCAACATCTCCCTTCTTCTCAGTGTCATAATCCATGCCCTCATCTCAGACTGCTGAATTCTGCTGCCCTGTGTGTCACACCGAGTTTGTCTTTAGCCAGTGCCACCTGAGAGGCTGCAGACCATTTTCCTACTTCACCCAGGCAAGACTGACCAAATCCTGTCCCTCAGAGTCACCCTAAATCTCTCAAACTTTGTCTGGGACATATCAGTTAAACATTTCTGTATTTAATAAATCTATTAATTAGAATCAGGCATTGTTTGCACCTCCTGGTGACTTGGCCCACGCTGTGTATTAATTTGCTTTGCTGGTGGCAGCATCAGAAGACCTCACTCATGTTAGCTGATACACTCCCTGATATCCACCACTTTCCCCTTCCCCTTCAGGCAGGTCACTCAGGAAAACAAGTGCCATCGCTGGCACTGCCATTGTTCTGGCATGACTTGATAAATGCAAGTTGACTGCTTTTAGCCCTCCAATTAGTCTTCGTTTAGGACTTGTGAGAGAAATGAGTGGATGTCAGTGTCATTCTGGGCATCACAACTAGACTGATGAGTTTATGAGTGTCTATGTCCTTCCTTTCAAAGAAAAAGCACCATCTCCAGTGCTGTGGGCTTTCAGCCAAGCCTCAGGAGATCTCAGAGATAACAAGTTTAGAAAGGAACATTTGAACCTTTTTTTCTTGCAGCCTCGTTTCAAAAACAAATTTCCTTTTACATTATTGCATTCAGAATTAGCCTATTTTGATGAAATACCATCTTCAAGGAGAAATATGTTCCGTCACACACTTTTTAATCAGCTCTCTCCCTAACTCATTTGAGGAATAATGCAGTATTTTTCATTTTGTTTTGTTTGGTAAAGCTGAGGTGAAGAAGATTGCTTGTATTTCCCCTAATCATGCTGTCTGGTTTGTTGATGGAGTTCTGTTCTCTGCCTGTGAAGGAGTTTGGTCTCAATAGATCTTAAAATACTAAACACAGGAACCTTAACTGCTCTTGGGTAGCACTAAACCCAAGGGTGATTTCATCATTGTCTTTGCAGAGAGCAGTTAGACCAGAAAATGTTTGAACTTGTCACAAATCAAGTGGATCAAGAGCCTTTCAGTACTTGGTGATAAGATCTGAGTACACGATCAGCACAGAAAGCCTCGGCTGTGCCGCCTCCTTCCAAGGCTGGGCCCAAGATGTTTGATGTACAAAGCTCTTGTTAAGTGGCCAATGCTCAGGTTGTGTTACTCAGCACATCTGGCTGGTGTTTGCCATCTCAACTCTTGTGCTGGTGATCTCTGGATGGTCATTCAGATCTTCAGGGAAGTGTTTGCCTGCCCACGCACCAGGGCTGTGTCAATTTTTACAACAACAATTTTTTCTTACCCTGCTAGTTTTTGCACCACCAAAGCACTGGGGCTGCCTCTGCCAAGCCATGAAGAGCAGACTCGGTGTCAGTGCACACATCCCTAGTTAGCAAAGGTGGGGAAAGTCCACCCTTCTGCCTGACTTCCCAGCAGAGGAAGCCTTGACAAAGTTTTTCAATGGATGTGAGTGCGTCTGTCTCTGTCTCCCAGCTCCTTGTCCTGTCAGAGTTTCCATTCTTTTGACCCGTTGCAAGCACCATCAAGGCCATTTCACAGAGACACAGAACTTCCATCTGGAGGATGGCATTGCTGTCTGGCTGCTGCCGGTGTGGGAGGGATCCCTTACCACACTGAAGCTCCTCTGCACAGCTTTCTAGGACAAGGTCCCTGGTCACATCTCCTCAGACACTGTTTTCAGGAGAAGAGACAATTAGATCTGTGTTAGGTGAGCTGCTGTATGAAGCTGTGTGAACTGCTTGCTGTACAGAAGGTACCTTGCTCTGTAGAATTTCCCCCTGTGGAGGGGTTTCTGCAAGGACTTTTCACAGAATCACAGAAGGGACCCCCAAGGAACACCAACCCCAACTCCTGGCCCTGCACAGCACCATCCCCAAGAGACACACCATGTGCCTGAGAGCACTGCCCAAACGCTTCTTGAGCTCTGTCAGGCTTGGTATTGTGACAACTGCCCTGGGGAGCCTGTGCAGTGCCCAGCCACCCTCTGGGTGAAGGATCTTTTCCTGATATCCAACCTAAACCTCCCCTGACACCCATCACAGGATGTTTTTATCCAGCTGAGAGCTGGACATCTTGCCCAGAGGGATCCTGTGAGAGACAGTGTGGAAAGCATTCCTCAAATCCAAAACACTTATATCCACTGGCTCCCTTTGTCTCAGTGTGTGTCTGTCTACCCAGAAGATTGATCTACTGAAAAAAAACCCAATACAATTTCTCAGCAGATTCAGCCTAGCAGGCCCCAGGACCTAAACACCCTGATAATCACTTGGTCAGGCACTCTGGTTCTATGGGAAAAGCTCAGGATGATAGGATCTGTCACACTGACATGCTACAACTCTCTACGTTCCTACTACATGGAGTTCCGAAAACTAGAAAGTATTCCAGATATTGAAATAAAATATTTACATTCCCCTTCCTTACTGGAGACACTTTGCTGGACCAGCCTGTTGTCAGGCTATTTTATCTGCTTCAGTTCACTTTAGTGCGAACTGTGACTCACAAAGGATTTATGATTCAAGTCAAGAGCTTGATTGCATTTAGTTTGCTGGTGACAGAATCAATTCATTGCAGGTAGGAAGGGTGATGCATTGCTTGTCAGCCCCTCACTGGCCCACATTACTGAGAAGCCTAGTGAGTGTCTTTGTATGTTTTGGAGTCACGGTTTGGTTTTTTCCTTAAATAACGTCATAATTACTGAAACTCAATATTATTCTCCTAAATGGAGGTTATGGAACAAGGAAAGCCCTGGAAAAAACTCTTGGTAAGATTCTTTTGGTACAAAATGGTCTCATCCTGCTGAAGTAAAGAATTCTGATTTCAACTCACTCATTTCCATTAATTTCACTTGAACTTTTAGGATAATATCAAACATTAATTTTAATATTAGATTTCAGTTGTATTACTAATATTTGCTGGTATAATGCTTTGCTATTATAGAATAACAATGTGTGTACCTTATGGAAATGGAGCATTTGGGTATTGTTGAAACAAAATTATTTGATGTTGTCAAGACCATCCGATTTGATTATTTTCATTAGACATTTCTGGAGGAGGGAGAATGAAGAGTATTTCACGTTGAAATTTGATTTAAAACAAAAATGACTTCTGAAATATTGGGATTTTATCCCTGGCTAAAAATGCTGGTATCTGGCACGTATTTCTGCCAAGGAACAAAGAAGTTGACAAAATTAGGCCCAAAATTAAAAAGAACAAGGAAAGAGTGGTCGCTGATGGTCCTGTCTGGAGCTGCAGGGGTTTCCTTGCAGGTCAATAGATGAAGCAGAGCTGCTGTAGGAATCAGAAAATAAGTGTACTCAGCCCAACAAGTTAAATGTCTCAGCTTCATCTCTCAACCTCTTATTGCAATTTTTTTGTCTCTCCCTCTGCACGTGGCATTGCTTGAGTTCTTCTTGCTGCCCCAAGAGAGAGAGGCTGGGAGAATGTCCTCTCCTTCCCACTTGATTTAAGACTCTCCAACCTTTTGTGCACTGCTGAGCAGGTCGAGGTGAAGGACAGGCTTGTCCAGCCCATCCTTGTGCCCCCAGAAGCAGCCAAATTTGCTTGGCACGTAGGACTGAGACTTCAGGCTGGAACTGAGCAGGCCTGAGGTGCTTCATGGAGACCTGTAAATATCTAACCCAAGGCTGTCTGACCTAAGGCTGTGCTTGTCAAGTTGCCTCCCAGAGAAAGTTAATTCCCGTGTTGTCTGTCTTTCTGGCACACCTCACTTATATGCCCAGTAAAGACACCACCCAAAAGAAATATAACTTTAAGAGTGCCTTGAACAGGAGAGCTGGATGCAATTAACATGTGGATGAGGGGAGCTGGGTGACCTTCACTCCCTGATGGATTCACTCCTGAGCTAAACACATCTAAGGCTCTGGCTGTATCCATTCATCAAATTAATGCTGTGATGGTAGTTGTGCTTATTGGATTAAATCCTCACTGAGCCATGGGCTTATGCTAACAAGCAGCAAGCTCCTCAAAGTCCCTGAAGCGTGTGATGTGTGCTGGTTGCTCTTCCAAAAGCACGGGACACTGTGTCAGAAGATGCACCATAGAGTGTAATAAAGACCTTTTAACATATTGTAAAGGAGCCAGATCAAAAGTTTACTAATGCTGGCCATGCCTGTGTAAATGCGTGCCAAAGTCTCAGATGTGATGGCTCCTTGCTCCTCAGAAGACCCCATAAGGCGTAGGATTGTCAATGTGGCAGCATTTTACACTGGCCTGCTCAAGGCCACTCTTTTTCTTCCAGCAGTGGGAAATAGGGCAGGAAGGTTCCCATGCACTGGAAAAAATGGGTAAGTGCTAAGTGTGGCATTTTGCAAATCCTACAGTAGCGATTGCTCAAAGCCTCCTGGCCTGAGTGCCATTCTTTTGCTAACAGGGGTTTGGGCTGAGGCACTCCCGGGAGCTTTTGTCCATTAAATTTTGCCTCCCCAAAAAGTTCCCCCGAGGTTCCTCTTTCTTATTCTTTATTAGTGACATCTAGTGACCAGCCAGAGTCATGCAGCAAATGAATGAAGCTAATTAATAAGTTAGACTGAACTTACATGACGAGAAACTACTTGGACTATTAGTTTAACAAGTATCTCTCCGTGCTGCCAGTAGAGAAGTCCATCAGGCTCTTGTGCTTCAAATTATGCTTTGCTCCTCAGCCTCTTGCAGAGTGCCAAGGGCTGCCATAGCTCCTGCAGGAGGTCCTATGAAGGAGGTCCTAGGAAGAAGGTCCTCAGCTGAGGTTTTCCAGAATGTTTTATGATCCAGATAGCAGTCCTGGGGCTTGACTTTCGATGTGCTTTAAAGGTTCTGATTTTCAAGCATTGAATTTTCAGCTTTTCTTATAAATCAGGTTTCCTCAGGATATCTCAGCTGGGTGTCTAAAAGACTTGGCAATTTGTAACACCTCCTTTCAACTCACTTTCCTGATAAAATAAGAATATTTTATTGCTTTGCCACTATTGAACTGAGTCTCTACTCCCTATCACCTTGCAGCCCAAGCAGCATGGTAGCAGATGTCTCTGAGGTCATTATGCTCCTCCTGTGCTTCGTGCAAATAAGAAACCATGCAGAGCAAAGTGCCTGAGATGGCCGCACAAGAACTGAAATCCTAAGTAAATTCCTAAGTAAGTTTAAAAAAAGCCTCCTTTGGGAAAGAAGGCAAGTGGGAGAGACCCTTTATAGTGCAGCTACAGCAAAAAACACTTGAAGTTCTTGTCTTCTAGTACACAAACCTGATGTGAGATGCAAATCTAGGGGGAAATGGGCTTGGCTTGGCCTGGTGTTTGCTACTGCGAGATTAATCTGTAAAAATAACCTGAGAAAGAGCTTTCAATCTCAGGTCCTTTGTGTTGCCTCTTCTTCCGAGGTAATGGTGCAGGAGGTGAACAACAGTGCCCAGGTGCAGAGTACCCCAGGTGTGAGGCTCTTATGATCCACAGGACATGCCTCTGCCCAAATTCAGGTGTCGGTCAGACCACAGGCCAAAGGCAATTACATGGATTTTATTTAACACTAAATGTGAGTTAGAGAGATAGAAAAGAGGAGAGGGAG
>VZRQ01000584.1:183077-247436 GCA_013397975.1 Machaerirhynchus nigripectus
CCTGGATCCAGTGGTATCCATTGGTCCTTCCTCACCCAGGGCTTCTGGGCAATGGGGATCCTGGAGTCTTTCTGGAAGTGCCACCTTTATACAGCCCTAGTTCAGGGTATGCACAAGGTGGTCACAAATGTTCCCAGTAACTTGAGGTGGCGTGTGCATAAGCAGTTGCTTCCTTTCCCACAGTTTGACACAGTGGTGATTTTTGGCTGGATGCATTACCCAGGATGTGCTCTGCAGACCTCACCTCTGCTAGGCCTGGAGTTAGCGCCTTCCTGCTGTAAATTTCTGCCATCTGTACTTAGCTCATGGTCCCTCTGTGGTGGCTTATCGTATGGCAAGTTCCTTCTGTGGCTTTGACAGTGTTTTCAGACAGGCAGCTCTCTTTTTAAAGTCCTTTTAAGAGGCACAACAGGGAGACAGAGATGTGAATGCCCCACATTTTCTATTTTGTCTTGCCTCTTGGGGAGATGGGGAAAGACCAGTCTGGTTTTTACCGAGTGGTCCAGCTGAGGAATCCAGCTCCCCAGCAACAAGCCTTCACACTGAATGGAGATTGTGCCTCAGATAAAAGGTGTTTAAAAGGAGCTGAATCAACATGGTTTTTGGCTTGTGCACTCACCAGTGTGCTGTGCAGGACACGAACTGTGTGCCATGCCTGGCCTGCTCCCGATACTGCCACAGCAAATGGTGTGGAACGGGATAGCAGAAGTGGAGAGACACCCGACTCTCCATCCAAGGCACACTGCTGGTGCACCTCTGCTGCTGAGGGAGTCTGAGTGTGAAATGCCAGCCCAGCACGTGGGAATCTGTGGAGCTGAGCTGAGCTGAGCTGCAGGCAAAGCACAGTGAGAGAGGGGGAGCAGGGCAGCCGTGGGCCAGCAGCAAGGCTCAGAGTTCTTTCTGTGTCCCTGCTGTACTTCTCAGTCCAGTCCTGGGTCCACACAGGTCCCCAGGGATGCCTAAGGGCTATGGGCTGTGCAGGCTGAGCGTGCTCCAGCCCACAGGCTGGGGAGGGGAATGTCTCAGCATCTTTTCTTCTGAGACGTGCTACAAGTGATAGGACTGGTGACAGATTGAACACAAGAAGTGCTGCAGCCTCGAGCAAACCCAGAGCCAAAAGGGCCACACCATTATGCCATTAGTCAGAGCAGATGCTTGTGATTGTGGCAGTGACCTCAAACTGCTCATCTTGTTACTCAGGGAGGGCTTCAGCCATGGGGCTGGTGAGCGTGGAGTAAATAAACCAGGCTCTTCTTTCCTTTCTGAGCTGCCTGCCACATTCGACTCTCACTTCAGGCAAAGAGAAGAGTGAAGCAGTGGTGACAGCTGACACAACGCCCTTCACAGCCAAACTGCCACTGGAAACAGCTGCTGAAACAAATTTTGGACAAAGATGGCTTCGTCAAGGGCTTGTAGCTTTTATCTCCTTTACTCAGACTCTACTCCTCTGCCTTTTTCTGAGGTTCCATTCTACCTTTACACCGCCAAGCACCTTGGGGCAGCGATCCCAGGTTGCCACTGGCGTGTCCACCCTCACATGCACTCGAACAAGAAGTTAATGCCTTTCCTCCTTGATCCTCAGCACACTGGCTCGCAGGCCAGGCATCCCACAGGAGCCAGGTGCCCATATTCTCTCCTTTGGGGCTCCTCTCTGCTCCAGGACTGGCACATCTACTGGAGCAGGTGCAAACATCTGGAACAGCTGCTGTGAAAATAGGCTCAGCTTCCACACTCAGAGAAAGAGCAGCTGCAGAGGTTTTGCTTTCTCTCCTTGAAGACGAGGTGGAGAAAGGGCTGTGACCTACAGCTTGGGCAGTAAAGAAGGGTCTGCTGCAGAAATTCTCCAACCCCCTCCCCAGGCCACCCATCTTGTCTTGCATAGGACACACCAAAATCTCTTGTTTAATATAAATTATGTCCATCTCCTGAGAGGTGACTCTCCCTTTCACAGTCCCACCCTTCACAGTGAGTGTCATTCAGGGTAGAATTTGCAAGGTGTGCTACAGCCTTGAAAAACAAGACATCTGCCACAGCATTTTGCTGGGTACAAAAATGTCTGACGAGTGATTGAACTTAAGGATGTGGAAGGCCTCAGACAGCACTAGGCTTTGCTTTCTGCCCTCAAGATGACTGAGAAGTGTGAGAAATATCTCTTTAGTAGCACACAAGGCTAAATGCCGTGGTCAACGTACCAAAGCTGGGCAAGAAGATATGTGGGGATTTAATTTTTATACAACTTATCTTTAGAAGCCCCACTTTTGATTTGGAGCATTTCCGTATCTTCAGAAGCAGAGTAGCAGGTGAACTGTGTGGAAACTTCCAACAGTTGTCAAAGAAAGTGACAACACCTGCAACCACAGTGTGCCCCTGCCTTTGGAAAATTTATGGAAAACAGTAGGCACAAAGAAAAATCATCTTGGATGAAAACTGAATTTTTTTTTTTTACCATCGCCTCCCCGCCTCCCCAGCAAAGTTGCAGGCAGTAACTTACTGGAAGCTCTAAGTAAAGCCATGAAACACTTGGCTGCAGCAGTCAGCGTCAGAATGCCTTTGCAATTTTCATTTAATCAGCTGGCAGCTGTAATGAGGGAGATGGATCTGCAAAGGCACCTCTGTCTGAGGAGCTCTGACACACAGCTCCTGGCAGGCACAGACGCTTTGCTCCCAGACAGACTGCAACAGGAGGTGTGGCTGGGAAGGGCTGGGAGGGCTTTGGCAGCACCTGGAGCATGTACCTGAGGCAGCAGATGTAGATAGTAGGTGTTCAAGAAGAGAAGGTGACCTTGGAGCACCCCCTGAAATGCTCCACAGGCCTGTCCTGTCATCTTATCAAGAAGTCTGTATCCATAACCACCTCCCTCCTAATCCCTGCCAGGTCACGTTGATAATGGTCCCTCCTTGCCTTCCTGTCTGTAGCATGGCTCCACTTTAAAATCCTAATATAAACAGGCAAACTTTTAGAAGCTACTACTGCAACCATGTCAAACTACACAGTGTTTATAGTTAGCTTAATTATTCTTAATTGCTTAACTTACAACTGGCAGGATGTCATTAACGTGGCTAAAAAACCAATCAGAGCAAAAAGCTCCCTGTATTTTACTGTGTATAACAAGAACATAACACATAACACATGAGGGCAGACTTTTGCCCAGTTTTCCCAAGGAAACACTTTTGTGTCTGTCAGCAGCCACTCTTGTGCCATTCTCCCTCCTTCAGCATTTTTCCAGTGTTGTGTCCCAAGTTGGTTTGATTTGAAAGATACAAAAACGCTGACTTCTGTCAAACACCATGAATACAGGCAGGTGGATAGAGGGGAGAAAATGCAACAGCAACATAGCAAACATTATTAACAATGATTTAGTATTTACTTTAAAAGCTTTAGTGAGAAAATAAGAGTGTTTTGAGCATCAGACTGGTCCTCTAAGGTCCTATTTTATGGCCATCCAACATCACATTCTTCTAAGGTATGCCAATGCATCAGCTTAAAGTGTACTTTTTATTTTCCTGTGGTTCCTTTGTTCTGCTTTACTCAGAAGCCCAGATGAGGGAAAAACCAGCATTTCTATGACAAGACCTATTTTCCATAAATCCATACAGTGGCTATCATTAAATCTTATTTGCATTCTCTCATTATTTACCCCCTCAATGCTGCATTCCCTTTCTTCCGCATTGCTTTATGCTGGAGGGTTCAGTATTACCTGGATCACCAACACCATCACTGGGAATTGTTCTGGGTACTCTGAGATGAGTGAAGCTCCTTTCCTGGGAGTTTTTCCACCCTGGGATTCCTCTAAATGGTAAGTCTCAGCAAGACCAGACAGTGGCAGGAAAGACTCAGGAGGGCTTCATGAACAGCCCTCTCCTTTTCTGCAAGAAAGGAGAGATTTCTTCCCACCTTACAGCCTTTGCAGCAAGCAAAATGTGTTTTCTCCCTTTGGCTTTTCTCAGCAAGCGCTCTCAATCAGAGATCCCACAACCCTTCAGCCAGTGAATTGTTCCTCTCCTCGAATGACTGGCAATGCTGCCTGGAGCAGGGCAGATGCAAAACTGCCCACTTGTAAAGGAAAGTGTGAAAAAGACAAAAAAAAATGTTGCCTTCCTTCACAAATCACAGGTGGAAAACTCTGTCTTCTTGCCAGAAATGCAAGTGTTTCCTGGGGAGAGCAGCTGGATGGTCAGCAGGGAAAATCCTCACCAATTTGTACCAGTCCAGGTGCCAGCATCAATTGGACCGACACACATGAATTTCCAGTTTGGCATTTTCTACAAATTGGATCTACCTTCAGGAGCTACTAAAAAACCCTTTTTCCTCCTCAACCTGAGAGATTCAGCTGAAGCATCTGGGGAGCTCCTAAAAGGTTTTTAGAAACACCAGGCAAGAGGAGGCAAATTCTCAGTCTGTTAAGCATTATGTCCCCACTGGCATCAACAGGCTCTGGCCATTCACAGCAGCTGACGCCGGGTCTGGCACCAGAAATTCTCCAGCTTTACTTTCATGAGATCTTGAGATGTACTTGTGGCTCACAGCAGAGCTCTGTGCCAATGTTTCCTTGCAAAAAACCCCCAGTGTGTTAGTTTAACACTATTAGTAAATATTTAGCTCTGCTGCAGCAGCACTTTGTGGTTATTTAATACCTCCGGGGACAACTTTCTTAAAATAATAGGCGAAGTGCTGGGGCTTGAGAGAGCTGAGTGTAATTCTCTGCTGCTGCAGACTCAGATCTTTAGCAGATCAAAGAGCAATGCTGTGCTGTGATAGGGTATCCGTGTGCATCCCAAACCCTTGGGAGGGGGGGTGCAGAGTAATGGAGTTATGGATATACAGTTATTTTGTGTGAAAGCATAGAAAGCAGTTCAAATGTGAACAGGGTGATAAAACCTCAGCGTTTCCAGGAAAGCCCAGTCAACCCCAAAATGCAAAAAAGGGCATTAATTGCCTTGTCTCAAATGTGAACAGAAGAAATCTTTCCAATCAGCAAAAACCAGTTGTCCCAGCACTCAAGTGAGGCCTGTGTGGTTGTAAAAAAGGAGTCAAGATTTAGGTTCTACAGAGAAACATATTCAGGTCCTGTTCTGCAGATTTTAAAGGTCTATGAGCAAATAGCCAGTAATTCCCACGTGTGTGGAGTTACCTGGCTTGTAAATGTATGTACCTTATAAAATGTTGGATTTGTTTGATCTTTTTCTACTATCAAAAATCCCCTAGGGAATATTTATCCTGCCTTTGCATGGAGATAGTGAGAATAACAAAGTTTTAGCTCTAGAATATCTCTATGGGCTGGGCTTCATGCAGACAAAGATGTCAGGTCTAGAGACAAAACACAGTGTCCTGATGCAGTATTTGAATCTGTCTCCAGCCTTTTGGAGATGTTATCCAAGAAAATTCCTGGCTTCTCTAAGAACCATTTCATCAGGACTGAGAGGAGACAGTGACCGGGTTTGGGTGGCCAGTAACTCTAAACCAGGAATGTCACTTTTCAGCCTGGCTTCTCCAGTGCTGCCAGCTTTCATGTTTAGCCTGCAAAATAAAGCAAATGAAACATAAACAGCACAAAGGATCAAACAACTGCCTTAAAATAACGCATGAGAGGAGAGGAAACTCTAGGTTGACGGTGAGTGGTCCATGACTGCAGTGCCATGGTTCCTTCAGCTGGGCATGCAGAGCCTCTCTCCTTGGCAGGAAAAGGGATTAATTAATTAGTCAATTAGTTAACGTGTAGCAATGTGAGGGTGGGGGAAGGCTGCAAGAGAATTGTTGCCGTTATTATCAAAACTGCACAGCAGCTTCTCATAAATGCCTTCTTTATTTCTCATGTGAAGGATGTTGTCAGTACCAGAAGAATTTTTCATCACAAAAATTTCTATTGAACAACTTGGTACTGGGCTCCAATTTGAAACATATTCTATCTAGCAGACAATATGAAACAATGCCTGAATTATTTACCACAAAGATTTAAAGCACAAAAACCGTGACAAATCCATCTGAATTTAATGGATGGGTGCAGAACATGCTGCATCCGATTTCATAAATACCTTTGTATCCCAGCCTTTCTTTGCCCTTCCTATAAAATGTTTTTATGATGACAACTTTATTGGTGCTGAAATTGCTCCTTTCCTGACTTTCAGATCTCAAGAACTCTGTTTGCCTTTCATGTATTACCCATTATTACTTTGTCTCCTTATCATAATGTTATCCATTATTTCCCTTTTTCTATACAGATTATTTTCCCACAGTCGTGTCTCCTCTGTCTAGTGGAGAGGCGTGGCTCAGCTGCTTATGCAGTAGCAAATCTAAGACCAACACACCTCAGCCTCATCCCTGAGGGAGAAGTGATGAGCTGCAGGGACCATCCCTTCCAGGACCTTTGTCTCATAACAGTTGATACAAAAGGTCAGTTTGTGTTGGGGCAGCTTCAAAAATGCCACCAGCAATGCATCAATGAAGCTGCTTTTTTGTCCAATGTGTTTCTTTTCTCCTTCCTGACCTTTCCTTTGGAACTGTTGTATTGGAAATCAATGGTAAGTTTTATGTTCTGGTTTTTTAGCTTTGCTGTCACTGCCCAAAATTGGCAAGAGCGAGAAAATTGACAAAAGCCTTAAGAGGCATTTGGCAGGCAAAAAAAATTAACGCACGTGCTGTTTTTTCAGAAATCTCACAAACCATTCTGTGGCAGAAGTCTGGGCTCACGTTCCAGCTCCGGGAGTTCATTAAATTGCTCCTGTAAGCAGCGCGCGTCCCTCTGTATTTAGTGTGACGTGGTCGGAATCACAAAACGGGAACCAAGCAGAGGTGGTGCTCCAGACCTTTGTAAGGAAATGTGGATGTGTTGCTAATACAGCTCGAGCACTTCTAAGATATTGGATGTTGCTCATGTTTGGCAAGTAAGCAGAAAAGCACTTCCTGAGCCATTATCTGCCAAGCTGCTGGGCTCACATAAACCAATTTTCTGTAGCTACAACTGTGAGCAGTTCTGGCATCTCTTTCCTGTCTCCAACAGGAGTCATATCTCCTTGATCACGTCTTTAAGGGACCCAAGGAACGCTTAAAAAGGGAATGTGACTTTGTCTCATCTCAGATTTTGGGCATCTTTGTGCTCAAATCATTAGCAGATAAGGAAGCTGCTTGCATCCCCTCTGGCTGTGAGGGATCAGTCTTTTCCAGTAGCTCCTTTTTGAGTGTACTAGGTTGAAAGGTTAGAAGAGAATTATTCCTGTTTAGGGCAATATAGGTGCTTAGTGCATATTTTTCAAAGAAATAGCATTGCAAACCAAAATAGGAAAAGACCTGGTTGAAGAATACTTAGAGAAGTTATGACATCCTGAGGAACAGCTGAAGTTTTACCTCCTGCACTTTGTAGTCGGGTGAGAAGATCCCTGCACATTTAGGGGTTATCTCTGTAAATTCTCTGTGCCTGAGGAATCAAGGAAGGCAAGCAGAGGAGTTCATCTTTCATGAGAGAATGAAGAACCAAGGAAATTGCAGTAATCTAATACCCAGAAAGGCAGAAGATAAAATTATTAAACAATATCTTAGTAGTCATCTAGGGAATAAACTGATAAAAACAGACAGCATAGATTATTCAAGAACCTACTTTCTCAAACCATTTCTAATTTCATTCCTTGTCAGAGCAACCAGCCAAGTGGATAAAGAGGAGGCAGCAGATGAGATATGTCTTGAATTTATTAAGAGTATGACATTGTCTCGCATGACATTCTCTTAAGCAAAGAGAGAAATATGGCCCAGTGGGTGCACTCATAAAACTTGTGGATGGCTCTGTGTCGAGAACAGCACCAAGAACTTTGGAGGACAGGATTAGCAAAGGCTGGACTAGCTGGAGAAATAGCAGAAATCAGTGTAGATGACTTCAGTAAAGATAAGAGCAAAGGAATTCAGGTGGCTGTGAATGATTTCTTCTGGGGTATCCGCCACTGCAACATGAGAGTTTTTTGCCGTAGCAGTTCTTCAGAAAATGTTTGCCCTTCATCAAAATGAACTGTGTACTTTCTTTCATTGAAGGGTCACTGGAAAAGCACAAAACTATCAGACTTCCTTTCTCAGAAAAAAGGCTGAAATTCTTCACTCAGGTTTGCTCCTTGGTTACTCCAGCCCCAAACTGACCAGTGACCAATTATTAGTTTAGATGGTGCATTCAAACATCTAGGGCTGTTATTTTTCAGCTAGATAGAATTCATGGAAAAGAGCATCAATAACAAAACCCACATTTCCTGTGGCAGAGGAAAAGATGTTCGTTTGGGATGAATCTTTCGGAGTAATTAATTAATTTACTGTGGCTTTCTTCAGTGCTGAGCCCCCAGTTCTGATTGAAAAGCAGAGGAAAGGGCATTGCTGTGGAGTTAAATGCTTTGGCTTTGTATTGCAGTAGACATTTACCTTTACCCTTTTCATTTTTGAAGGATGCAGCTGAACTGTACTGCTGGCGCAAAGGATGTTGTGAAAATAAATACAGCAGACAATAACAAATTGCTTGGATTGAGTAGTATGTGCCCAAGCATATGCCAAAGACTTCTCACGCCAAAAGCACTAAGCTGCTACCAAAGCTGTATAAACTCTTATTAAAACATGCTACAAGAGTTTAGGAGATCTAAAAAAACCCTCAAAAACAATCTGCTAGATTTAGTTATCAGTAATATCAGGACCTGCTTGTCCTGTTTCAGCAGCAGGAGTCACCACAGCACCAAGTGAGCCCAGGAACGGGGGACAAGAATCACAGGCACACCTTTTTCTTCACTTTTAATGTATGTGACATAGCTCGCACAGAAATACACCACTGCTGTTTACAGGGATGGAAGACAACAAATAGACTTGATTGGAGAATTATAATTTTGAGGAAATGTCTAGGTGGACAACTTTTTTTCCACTACACGTTGAGCAGAGCAGGAAGGAGGGAGGAGGAGAAGTATTGGAAAAAAAAAAATCCACATGAAAACTCGTTGTTTGGTGTTCAGTACACGTTCATTCATTGACATTAAAAAATTCAAAAAAGACAAGTAAGAAAGCCTAATTAAATCAAAACCCTTCCACTAAAAAATACCAAGTAATTCTTCAAGGAAGTACCAATGCCTTAACTGAAGGGTTTTCCTGTGAGCTCTGCAGGGTTCATTTCAATGTTATCCAATGCAGACATACATTTTGGTCACTGCACTACCACGTGCTCTTAGCTTTTCTTTTGCAGGGAAGGTTAAACCCCTGAAAATTGGTAGTACAGCAGTATAGACATCCCTTGCAATCCAAGGCTGAGATGTTCTGCACTAACCACTCACAGTCTGAAAAGCATGAAAATCAAGTTGTATTTCAAGACAACATATTGAGATATAAACTTGGAGTGCATTTATGCATTTCCAAGAAATGTATATCCTGGAGCTCAGGTTAAACACACACAGTCTTTGCCTATTATTTCTAGCATAAATTATAAACTTGCTTTTGTCTTTTTCCCTTGAGGGCCTTTGCAAAGTTAATTGTCCCTGACTTCTTGCCAGTATTACCTCAGTAAATACAATATATGTGCATTGGTAAATGCCTTGCACTGTGCACATGCCAATTTTAATAGATCAGTAAATTATTTTCCTGTAATCTCCAATCAAAAGTGTATTCTACAGAGTTTGCAGGGAGCATATCACTCTGTGGAGGTACTGGTGTACTGCCACATCTATAAACGTATTAAAATATTCAGAAAGATGTAAAAATATTTTTAGCTGGACAGTCTTCTCTATTGGGTGTCTCTGGCAAAGCTGGATGACTTATTTCCTCAAGAACTCTGCCGAAGGCATGGCTAGTCGTGCCTAGAGGTGGGCTTCCCAAATGGAGGAAGAAAAGCACAACATCATAACCTTAGTGCAGTTGTTTCCTCTGGATCTTGATGCGCCCCGACCCTCCCAGGCAGAAATTCCACTCTACAGCCCAAGCTACACAGCCACTTGTTTCTGGACTTCCAGCCGGGTGCCCACACCATCACACTCCACAACCTGACAGGAGTGCCCCTGAGTCTCCAGCTGCATTCCCATGGCAGGTTTGAGCAGTAACATCCATCAAGTCCTTAATCCCAATGCCTGCATCATCACAGGCTCACCCCAAAGTAAGTCAGAGGATAACTTGATCCATTGCAAAATTATGGCTGAGTTAGCTCATTGTTTCCCCCTTTCACGGCTGCATTCATTGCTCCTTCCCATTTGTCAGCTTTGCAATTTCTTTGTCAAAATTCTCCTCTACCATTTCGAGGGCGAAAGTTCCCCAGTACTGTGACAGTTTTTTGGGTCCAGTTAGAGATGAATTGTTCATCAGAACGATGTCAGAATTACTGAAGCACAATTAACCCTCATTGTTTCCAGTGGCAGGACAAGTCCAACCAGCCCCAGGTGAAATCCCTTCGCTCTATAAATCTCAGTTATGCTCACATTTGCTGTTATCAATATGTGCAGCCTGACAGATGCATTTTTCTTAGGCGGTGTGCAATCTCCATTTGCATGGTAATGAGGCCTTCCAAAGGCATTCAGCAGGTGAGATGGGAGATGAACTCCTTCCATCAGCGCCCGTGTCTTGGGATCAGCAGTGTTTTTCAGGAACAGGAGAAGCTCCAAGGGAGCCGTGCCTGAGCTTAAAGCTAAGACTTGCCGCCACCAGTGATGGGACAAGCTGCTGCCAAATCTGCTCGTGAATTAACCAGCCACATTTTAGGATACACTAATTTATGTACACCCTTACCATAATATTGGATTAGAAGAGTGGACAGGAGACTATGGATAATAATTTAACCAAGCTCTGGTGGGCTCTAACCCCAGCTTCCTAATGAGGCTGTGTTTTCATACTGCACGGCACCATTTATCTTCCTCTCTGCCTTTTGATGACTAACACTGAAGCTGCTGCCCAGTTTAGAGCTCATCAGACATAACCTGAGCTCAGGAAGATAATTAAATTCCCTGGGTACTGCCCCATCTCCAGCTGTTTCCTCCTGGGCTATCCTTGGCATAGTTCACCTCATGCGTTCATGGGAGCCTCTATTCTCCAGCCCTCCCTTACCCCTAAATTTTCTCCATTGCTGTATTTCCAAGCTGATCAGTCCTAACCTGCTCTTCCATGGTTTCCTTGCTCAAAAGCTGTGACAGGCTCCCACTGTCCCCATTGGAATTTGTTGAAGCATCTCCTAAAGACCCTCCTGAGGTGAGCAGACAGGAGACAGATTTGTCCCTCCCTGTCCAAGGTGTGGGATGACAGTAACCTCCTCCCACAGCCACAACAATGATATCCTCCAATACCTTTTCCAACCCTTCTCTGATGGCTCTGAACAACAGATTTGTTTTTCCAGCACAGGTGGTATTTATCCAGGCACCCACCATCTGTTTTCACAACTTTCCTGGCACAGGTGCTGTTCACCGGGTACAGTGTTTCCTCCTTCTGGGATGGTGCAGAAAACCAGGTCCCAGCTGTTTTCTTCCTGATGCCTGGCAGTTCATCTGGGCTCACTAATCCCATGCCTTCCCACTATTTCATTGCATTATCTCGTGAGTTATAGAAAGGTAATGTTGTACAGAAACCCCTTTCCCCAGACAGTGATTGAATTTTGCTTGTGTCATTAAAGGATTTGTTCCTCTGTTGTTTTCTGTAACAGCGAGTAATTCCCATTAAATATTAAGTAATTGATTTGCCTTATATGTCTGGGGGCTTTTTTTTTTTTTAAGTAATTGATTTATTTAGTCATTGCAATTACAGTAAATCAGCTAACTAAAAATAATGCCAAATAATTAATTTACTCAGTATTTAAATATTACAAATTGCCATAAATGACTGCAAATTACTTGCACACAGGGCAAATTTTCTTATCACTTGCAGGAAATGGAATGATTAATTTCCAAATGTTATTTATGTGTGCTGTTTTTTGGTGCTTTGCCATTGCCATTCCACCTAGTGAGCAGTGCATGGGAAAATCCAGTTACTGAGGCTGATCCAAAGCACTGAGATCCCTGGTGTTCCTCCTCTCAGCTAAAGGAGGCAGTGTAAAGAGAGGTTAAAAAAAATCCTAATGGCACTTATGTGGGAGTCTGAGCACCTTGCTAACAGGTTTAATCTCTCATCTGAGGATTTTCTGTTGTCTAATATGGCTAAACTTCACGTTTTGGTTGTTTCACTCAGATGAAACACGAAAATTCTGGCAATGCCTCCCCTACAAGGTCATCTCTTTGAGGAGGGGGGAAACCCTGTATGAACATATAACCTTTCTAATCTCTCAGTTACTGGTAAATCTGGTGGAAACTACCAAAACCAGCAAAAAGGGATGGAGAGAAGAGTAAGGGAGACAGATACTGATATTAAAAAAATCACAGTACCCTTGTTTCTATAAGAAACCATGTGAATAAATAGGTTTCGTGCCTTTCATCTACTAAGGTGCCAAAGTATCTCTGTGCTGCTGAGGATGGGATTAAGCCAGTCCCCCTCCAGTCTCTGCTGCAACAGATTTTTCTTCTGAAAACGCAGTGCTGAGGATGGTAAAAATTCAGCCTAATTAGATTCAAAAGGACAAAACAGTGGGCTGTCTTGGGAGTCCCACTGCTTTCCTCTCAGTCCTTTCTGTGTTTATTTTGAAGCATTAGTGCAATGTCCTTGCCTTCTTGTCACAGCCCCAGTGGGAGCAAAGCAAGTACAGAGAGGAAGGGGCTTGGGAGAGTCCCAGATCAGATTTTATGAGCCCAGCCCTAAAAAGCACTCAGGAATTTGCTCAATTATAAAGCATGTGATCAAAGAATCATGGAATCCTGGAACTGTCTGGGTTGGAGAGGACTTTAAAGATCCATGGGCAGGGATGGCACTCACTCGGGTCAGGTCGCTGAGGCCCCCTTCCATCCCGGCCTTGAACACTTCCTGAGGGGAGAGGGTACAGCTGATTTTGAACGTGCACACAGGGATTACAATCCAAGGCAGGCCTCCACATCTGATAAAATCCCCCAGCTGTCCCTCTCACCGAGCTTTGGGTCACATTTGGAGCCTCCAAGAGAGATGCTTTTCATACCAAACTGGACAGAAGACGTGCTCCAGGAACGTAACTCATCGTGACCAAGGCGACATCATTCTGTCAAGGACTTGAAGTTCTCAGTGCCAACCACTCCACACCACAGGACCAAAATCTCATTTGTATCTCATTTTTGTCTTCTCTTAGGCTAATTTTTTTCATTCAGTCAGTGGTTAAACTTGAAAACAGAAGTTTAGAGTCATGAGATAATTTCATCCTTGGAAATAATAAAAACTTGAGGAGATTCAGCCATGAGCAACCTGCTCTTCCTGGCCTTGCTTTGAGCAGGGGGAACAGACCAGAGTCCTCCAGAAGTCCTCTCCAGACTGAATTATTCAGTGCTTCCCTTGCTTGTGTCACATATTAAATACATTCTGTCTGAAAAGGCCTGTAGTCAGTGTGCCTTAATGAGGTCTCTCAAAACCTGCCTATCACACACAAGACAGACCTGCAGTATTTCTTCCTCTTCATTTCACCCTTGGTGTGCTTATGTGGGTGTTGAAAGTCACTGCAGAATGTTTAACTACTTTTAATTGGACCATTCTCGTTTTCTCACTGGTCTCAGTCACTTCATAAATTGGCCATCCCTGAAGTTTTGCTTTCAGGCCCAGCCTCAGGTTAGAGAGGGAACAGGAACAAATAACTAATAATGCCATAATATGTACTCTTGCATTTCTGGAACTCAAAATTTAGAAGTGTATTCAGACCCCTCCTTATCCAGAACAGTCTTAATATTTCCAACAAATCCAAAAATGTTTCTCTGAGTTCAGTGAAACACTGAAGAAACGAGGAACAGATTATTTACTTTGCACAATCTTTTTTTCACATTTTTTATACAAAAGGGAAGAAGTTTGCCGTGAATATTTCATTTCCAAATACCAAGAGGGAAATTCTCCTCTTATCTTGCATGTTTTGCTTCTGATATGGTTAACTTGGCAGAAGCAAAAGGAGCTCCTCAAGTATGGCAGCACTGAGGAATTTACTTTTCACCCCGGAGGAAAAAGGTTCCAGCTGCAAAGCTGTGGCAGAGCTTTACTCCAAAAAGCCCCCATTGGCTTCTGTTGCCTTTGCTTTGTGCCTAGTTCACCTGCCTCCCTCTACTTAATTTATAATCCACAGGACACTCCTCCAGCAGCTTTCCACACCATCTTCCATCTGTCTTCTCACCAGGTGGTCATAAATCAGCTGCTTCTTTACCTTCTCCTTGGCATTCCCTGCTCCAGTGGGTCTCTCCATCACCATGCTTGCTATATTTCTCTGCTCCTCCTTGGCTTGCCTTCAAGTAAGTTTCCTTTCATCATAGTCCAATTTTCAGTCCTGTAAGGGACAAGTGGAAAGAAAAAAAAAACCACTAAGTGAAAAGAGTTCAATGGACTGAACAATCATAAGCATATTTGCCAGGAATGAGTTGTTAATGAAAGTGAAGGATAAAATTGTAACAAATGCAGGGTATGCTTTTTTTTTTTTCCAGTTGAAAGTCTTTCTAGCTTGGAGGTAAGAACAATCATTTCATTATTTCTGAAAAGACCTGGCAGGAGTCCAGGCCCAGAATTTGACAGTGTTGAGAACTGAGGTAGGCATAAAAGAGTTATTTCTATCTCAATGAGATTTGATGTTCCACTTAAAATCAGCAGATCCCCTGCTAGAGTTAATTGGTGTCAGACAACTGTTTCTCCTGGAGCAGTTCAAAGAGACACAAGCAGAGAAAATGCCTTGCTCTATTTCCATGTTTCCCTTCCTTCCCTTTGCTTCTCAAGGGAAAAAAACCCATCTGAAGTATGAATACAGATGAGAGACCCGGAATTTACTGCTCCTGAGCTCTTGTAGGGACCCGAGTGAGAAGTATTTGTTCCAAAGGCCCCAGCTTGCAGGGCATTTAGGCACCTGTGCTTGTTCAAGCATTCCCTTTCCTGAGCTGAGCTTGGAGTGCTCCCATCCCTTCAGCCGATGAGCCCAGCAACAGGGATTTTAAAAGCTTCAGTGTAATGCCCTCCTCGCTCAGAGATTTCTGGTGGGTGAAATGTTTCTCACCAGGCAGACAAAAGATGTGGTTTTTTGCAGGGTGGCTCATTACTATGGCAACCAGCACAGTGACCTCCCCTCGCCCCGCAGCACTGATTTCGGAGATCAGGGAGACATTTCTGCTGAGTGGGCACATCACTTCCCACTCAGCTGCAGTGGCTGTGCAGACAATCCTAAAAGAGGAGTTAAATGGAAATTCAATTAATCAACATGCCCCACAAAGCCAAACTTCTGGACGTAGCAGCCACTGTGCTGTCTAACAACTAGGAGGTGGCAAGGGGTCTGGAAGGGGTTTTTCATCTCTGTATGGTGATGGCAAACAGCTGGCCTTTGACACAAGCTAGAGTTCAGTTATGTACAGTGTACAAAACCAGGGGAAGTTTGCAGCAGCACCTTTTCACTCTGGGGAGGGGCAGAGAAAATGAGAGGCTGAGCCTGGAGAATGTCATGTTTCCCGGGCTGTGCAGGAGTTTAACTTTCCATTCAGGGCAAGATAAGCTTCTGAGAAAAATTACTTTCTTTCATATCTGCAAGAACACAATTTGATTTGTTTTTATGAGAGAAAAGGCTTTTTTTCCTCGTTTCCAGTAACTACCTATCAGTTGCCAGGCGAGACAAACAGGAGGCAGAGAAATAGTTTCACTCTAGGCAATCACAGCCACAGAAGCGTTTAGCTTTTGCAGAGTGTGCTGCAGTCTTAACCTGCTCATTTTCATACAAGAGCAGCCACAGAGGAACCATTTGCTCACTCTTTCATCCTGTTCTTAGAGGGCTGATGGTCCAGCAGCACAAGCAGCTTCTGTGCTTGGAGAAACAGCCTGGACACCTGCTTATTTTCCTGTGTGTGCAGACAGTTCCTTCCCTTCCCTTCCCTTCCCTTCCCTTCCCTTCCCTTCCCNCCAAGAGTGCATGTAGCTTCCCAGCAGCCTGTACCTAAAGCAGCACAGACCCCTTCCCTTCCCTTCCCTTCCCTTCCCTTCCCTTCCCACAAAACCTGCAAGGTGATTCCCTCCCACAGATGTTCCTAGTGCCTATCTTGACATGTTCCTTGCACCACTTCTCCCACATCCCCAGAGACCTATCTGAGATCACCTATGTCCTGGATACCACGAGAAGACAGCCTTGCTGCAGGGATGGTGCAGTCAGGGAGAATGGTGGGACACTCACAGGGCCGTGAAATTCAAGTTCTGAAACTCAGAGATGTTTGCTGATGGAAAGGATTATTGAGATAGAGTCAGAGTAGGATTACTGAGAACAGCTGGACTGTTCTATCACAAGCTGTCTGCACCTTGTCACTCTCCAAGCTCTTGCCACAACCTACAATAGGCATTAGACTTCAGAAAGCATGAGGCAAAAAATGTTGCACCAAACCATGTAAGTCAGTTCCGAATTTCAAACCCATTGCAGCCAGAGGACAAACTGCACACTCACCCTGCTTCATCCAAAAATTGGTAAGGGGTGGCTTTGGCAAGCTTAGCACCATCTCTTTCTATCTCCTCCTGTGGCACACACATGCCTCATCCTCTTGCTGCACGCTCTGATGGCTTCAGCAGACATTAAATCCTCCATGCAGAACCAGTCTCCATTGCCTTGGCACTGCCAAGGGACTGGGCATGGCCTTGAAGTTAAAATCCAGCGGTAACAGGTGGGAAAACACCACACAGTCCCTGGAAACTCTGCTTTTCCATTGCCAAACTGACTGCAACTGACTCCCTTCAGACGTCCCAGATGAGGACTGTGCTTTTGCAACAGAGAGAGCTGCATTCAGATTGGATGTGAAAAGATGGGATTTTTGCTGAGCTGGACCACAATCCCATCTGGCAGGTGTCAGCATGCCAGAATTGCTGGGGCCATCCTAGTATCTATCCATCTGTCCATGTGGGTCATCATGCTTGGAATTTCACAGAGGAATAAAGTAAAACTCAAAATTCTTCTGCTCAACAGCTGCATGCTCTGGTGATTTCATAAAAGGGAGGGAGGGTTGGAGAATCTGCCTTCATGTGGTCACTCAACCAGTTGGTGTGGCTGTCTACAACTCCACCATCTCCCTCCAGCTTTTGAACCCAGCAGCTCAAGGCCTCAGGACACAAAGGATGGGAAGTCAAGCTGGGCATCACTCATTTTCCCTGCTCCTGGTCTGTCAGATCAAGGCTGCTGCCAGCACAGTGCACACACCTCCAGGCAGTGACAGATTTACAGCCCTGTCCCTCTGTATCATTAGGATCAAAGGGGCCCTGACCCCCAGCATCCAACACCCCAAAGAAAACAGAGAGGTTGGACTCAGGTCAGAGGAGAAGTGAAACCTCAGTGCAGTCTGGATCAATCCTGCCAGGGGCAAACAGGGTGACAGCTGGGAATATAAGGTGTAAAAATCACAGGTAAATGGGCAAGAAAAGGCAGGGAGGAAAGAGGAAGGTTTCAGCACTGAAAAACAAATGAGCGGTATTTAATCTCAGCCCTGCTCTCTGTACTCAAAATATAGGCTATCTCACAGAAAATAGTGTTTGATTAACAAACATAAGCTGCAGCCTGGAAAATTTATCTCCTGAGGGGCCCCACACCTGGCACTTGCTAAATGCAGCAATGTTTGTTGCAGGGTGACCTGCCACCCATTGGCCAGAATCTGGCTAGCACAAGTCCCACTGCTGGCTACCACGTGGTAGAGGAACATGCTACGGGCAGGACTGAGACAATTCCAGGTAATACAGTAGCTGCTGTGGTGCTTTGGATCTCTAATAATCTGAGTGGTCAGAGCAAAATTGACCCCTGACCATCACTACCTTGTGTGCACAATGCAAGTTCCCCACGTGCTTCAACTCACTCAGAGTCACCAGGGGTTTAGGATTACTGTTACAAAAAGTTAAGAGTCACATCTATACATGCACCTTCCTTGGATGCTCCTATGAGATTTTTACAAAGCACAAACACATCCTGGTTACACCTGCAACAGTATCAGCCCAGTGCACCTGGTGTCCAATCCCAGTCACAGCCAGAGCTTTCTGAGGCAGGGCAAGATTCTGCCAAGCCCCATTTCCCTATTGCCTGTTTGAGTCTCTGCTGTCCCTCTTTAATTCAGTGGCTCAGACCTTTGTCCTCTTCTGTCCTTTCTCTGTGGCAGATCTTCAGCCACAGCTAGGTGAGAGAAGGAACGTTACAGCATTTCGAAAAGCCTTCCTTCCCCCATCCCTCACTGGACTGGACATTGTAATGGGGCATGCTGAGAGTTCTACCAGGATTCTTGTGGAAGGATTTCAATGTTGGAGAGTGTTTGCTCTCTAACTCATAGTACTTATGGATCACAGGAAACATAAATCACATCTGCATACACCAAAAATCCTTCCTAAGCATCAATTCATTCTGCAGCAGTGATCCCCTTTCTGTTCATGCCAGCTGATCTGTGCTGGGGGCAGAGCTGGTAATCCTGCATTTTCAGCCTCAGAAACTAGAGGGCAAAAAAGAAGAGGAATGCACATGTATCACCTTCTACAAGACAAGGAGCTGTGTGCCCATCTTACAAGTTTGGGCAATTGTCTCCTGCTCTTGAACTCACAAGCTTGACAGTGCTATGGTAAAAGCAAGTAGATTTTAAAAATTCAGTGGTCCAGGCTCTTTCCAGAATCTGTCACTCATTCTTTCCCCAGAGAGACAAGAAGCCGAGATGAATGTCTCTGCTGGAGCTGTGCCACATGGATTAGTGAAGTGGGACTTTTCCCCTGTGTGCAGATTGACTTCAATTCACCCTGGCTCTGTTTCAATGAGCCTTGTCCAAAGGCAGCCGCCTGGGAAGGAGGAAGGGTAATTAACTGATGCTTTTGGGAACACTCCTGCCATGAAGGTACAAAAAATGAGCCAAGGGCAAGGAGACGTGGTGCTTTCATATATGCATATTTGTGCATGTGTGTTTTGGCAAGCAAACTTCAAACAGTGGCTGCCATCAAGGCTTTGCAGAAGAAGAAAGCCAACAGCAGTAAATTTAGGAAGCAGCTGTTTGACAATCTGTCTTCGGGTAAAGTTTCTTCCAGACCTGAGTCCAGCCCTGGGCTTCCCAATACCCAGGCTCCTCATCTGTCTAGCTTTGACTCTTAAATATGTCAAAAGCACAGTAGGAGCTAGAGAAATATGTGGTTTCATTCAGATCCTATAGCACAGGATTGGCTGTGATTTTTAAGGAGAAAAAAAACAAACCAGGATTCCTTCATTTGCTATCTGGGATCTGCTGTTTTTGCTCTCTGACCATTGTTCCCATGCTCTGTGGGACAGGATAGGAATCAGAGCTGCTCCCCCATGTCCACCCTGCTCAAAACTTTCAAACCTCAAATCTGGTCTGCCTCTGAAATCAGAGCTTCCCATGTTTAGTTTTTCCTGTTTCTTCATGGATGTCTCACTTGCAAGCAAAGGCAGGTGTTTGCCTCTGCACAGCAGGGACCAGGATATACCCAGCCAGATTTGGGGAGGAAAAGAACGAGCCTGGTACACCCTGTGGGCTAAAGGGTGCAGCAAAAACCCTGAGGGGCTGCTGAAGCCCTGGCAGGAGCTCTGGTAGGCAGCACTTCTTCCTCCAGAAAACCAGTTTGCAGCCCCAGGTCTCCCAAGCATTTTTTTTCCCCTGTTTTTCTGGCAGCCATATCCTGTCTCTTCTCCCTGTGCTGGCTACTTTTCTCAATAAAAATCAGTGCTAAAAATAAAATGGGGAAATTATTTTTATATCTTTTAAACGCCTAAAAATCACTACACCTCAGAGGAACTCCTGTCAGAGTTTAGCTCCCTTCATCTGTTCTGACCTCCACTGAACACTTAATTAATGAGTTTCCATGGCGTGGGGTGATCAGAAGCCAATGTCATTATTATTCATTGCATTTGCACCTTGTCTGAAGCATTTGCAGGTGAGATGAAAATGCTTATTCAAATGCAGGCTCTAAAACACTGCTCACAAATCCATCTGGGCACCAATTAAATTACATTGTGAATCCAAGATGTAGCAGCTTCTTTTATCTGGAGACAACGAGAACAATGCCTGGGTGAGGAATCCTGAGAGCACACAGCTTCTGGTTACAGCTTGAGGCTTTCATTAGGAAAAGATTTCACTTGGCCTTTCTTTAGTGGTTTTTTCATCTTTTGCTGGAAGTCCTTGAATCATTCTTCCTCCTGACTGATACTGACAGCTCTTTTTAAAACAAGATTGATGGCCTATTGTCAATACCCACCATGCTCCTGTCAGAGAAGTGGGATACATGAAATAATTTGGTTTTCAATAATTCAAGTGATGTTACTAAATTTGGAAAACAGACACGTGGAGGAATGGGGACATGACAGAACCTTTTTGGGGGAAAATAATTAAGGGCTTGTCACTGAGTTTTAATTTGATCAAGAGTGTAGTGACATCAGTAGACCAATAGGTTTGTATTCCAAACACTGCTCTACTACCAGTTTGAGTAATAATCACCTAGAGAAAATAATCACCCAGAGAACACATAACACATAATCTGACACCTTTTTGACCAGAGTTTTAGGTATGTTTAGTCTTCTAGTTCACTTCTGTTGTTCCTGAGTCCTGACTGTTGGGACTAGAGCAGACATCAGCCCATGAACATATCCACAAGGTTCACCCAGGGCTGATTCCCTCCCTGCACAGAGATGTGCTCCTGTACCTAGGGGGCAATGGAAACAGACTTCATGCTGCAATTCCCTTCCCTGTCCATCAATAACATTTTACTTTCCAGCTGGTACCTGCTGAGTCCTGCGCTGCAGGGCCAAGTCCAGCACTTGAGCAGACTACTGATAGATATTTTAAAACCAGTGAAGGTATGAAATAAATTTTAACAGATGGAAAAAGACCAAAAAAAAAAAATCCACTAGCATGTCTTTCCCAGTTGAATTTAATAGTCTCTTAGCAGCTAACATTGTCCCTCCTGGAGGTAATTACACAATGTAATCAAGCCACCAAATGACCTCCTTGTGCACCATTTATGTGTTACCACTCAGCAATGCTACTGCTTGGCTCTTCCCTGCTCATCCTCTCCAACACTCTGCCCCGAGGGAAGGCAGGACACCATACCTGGAGCAAGCTACAGCTGAGCACAAAGGACCAGAAAGGCAATCCATCTCTGTCTCAAAATCTCCCCAGATTGTGAACACCTAGAGAATCTCTTTCTACATGTGAGAGATGAATAATTTTTTTATCACTGGTGGATCATAGAATCACAGAATGGCCTGGACTGGAAGGGACCTCAAAGATCACCCCCATGGGCAGGGACACCTTGCACTCGACCAGGTTGCTCAGCGCTCCATCCACCCTGGCCTTGAACACTTCCAGGGATGGGGCATCCATAAGTTCTCTGGGCAACCTGTTCCAGAGGCTCACCACTCTCACAGCAAAGAATTTTTTTTGCTCTCCTTTATCCTGAAACCTTGGAGCTCCCTAGAGCTTTGTCAAATCCTGCTGAAGCAAGGCTCAGAGTCACAGGTCTGAGACACGGAGCTCTGCTTGCGCCGGTGCACAAACATTACGAGCTAACTCTCGTTGCATAGGAAACCAACCTAAAAATCTACTCACTAAAACACTAGAGCTGAGTTCTGGCCTTGGAAGACAGAGCCGTGCAAGCCTGGTGAGAGTTTCATTAGGATCGCACACATCTAGCTGAGGTTCAGGTCTCCAAATGGATACCCTAGGAAAGGAACAAGCCTTCTCCTCCTGGGTCATCCTGGCACGGAGCAATCCAAACAGCATCCATACAACTGGAAGAAAGCTGTTCTCATCTACCACTGGGAGTCAAAGCAGGTGCCTGACAGCTTCTCTATTACAGGCCATGCCTATATATGGGATTAGAAGAAAAGAAGAAAGAAAATAAGAGAAAGATCAATATAATAAATTTACTCTTCATGGTTCTCTGCTCTCATTCCGCTTTGACGATGGACGGAAGAATCAGCAACAAAGTGACTGGAATTCGAAGTGGCAACATGAAAATTTAGCCAGCTGTCTCCTCTTCAGATCCCATTTTTCTCCCACCGTTTTGTCTCCTTCTACCCCAGTTTTAGAAGTTCCCTTCCTAAGAGAGTGCTTCCCAGGGTCTTGAGAGACCCTGGAAGGTCCCCCAGTCACCCCCGCCCTGGACAGTAACCCCCTTGCAAGCCAGAGTCCCTGTTCCCAAGCTGCTCTCCTGGCAGCTCCAGGGAGTTTGGCTCCAGGAGAAGAGCAACTCCCTGTTTAATAGCCTACAATTAACTTTTCTTCTTCCAAATTGCCTTCCCAAGAGCGGTTTTTTTAACCCAAACATGCACATGTTGGCTGTCACACCAAGCAGCAAGAAGAAAAGAAAGGTGATTTTTGAGAAAATTGTGACCACTGTGTGGTGCCTGCCTGCAACAGATATAAGAATTGAGTAGACCACGATGCTTGCAGAGCACAACCATCCTCAACCTGCCCCAAAGAAAGCTGCCAGCTGGAAGCTGGGAGCACACTGCTGGGAAGAAAGCCCAAATCTGTAGAAATCCTTTTTTTTCAGTCCATTTTTCGGAGTGAAATTTGGAATATAACTTTCACGACACAGAAAGTTCTGAATAAATTTCTGATTTAAGTTAATTGTTGAGCTCTCCACAGATGTTAAAATGAAACTGCTCCGTAACGTGTGGAAGATTGAGCAGGATTAAAATACACCACCATGAAAGTGAAGTTTTTCCTCCTCAGACCAAAACAAAGGACATTTAAGGCCAGAAAGAGCAGCATGCACACACTGCATTGTTTTAAAAAAAAAAAAAATAGCAGGTCCAAAATGATTCACAGCAATTTTTTCCCCCATTAAAAATATAATCAAACCTACCATATTCTCATAAAATAATTTGCTTTCAAGAAACATGGCAATTTCTGATGGCAAAAATCTGCTGTCTGGAAAGTTTTCTATTTAGCCACAGATGGAATGCACTGTGAGATGCTGCATTCTGGAAGTGCTGACAGAAAATAACCTGGTTTCTGCTCCCTTCCTCCTGTACCTACAGCCTGCTGATCTGTGCTTGACCTCTTTCAGGAACACTGGGATCAGTTAGGAGGGAATTGCACAGATTCCTGTGATGATTCATTTTATTGATTTTGCCAGCTAAGGAACTCAGCTATTCCTTCAGGAGGTGATAACACAGTCAACACCAGTGAGCAGTTTTAGCAGGCACAACAACATCTAGGCTGCAGAGTCAGTATTTTGCAGGAGAGCTTGATGGAGTACGTCCTGCTTTTTTTTCCTAGAATGTTCTCTGCTGAGAACTGGGGGGCAGAAGTGCTCCACTCTTCAGAGCACACGTAATTTCCCCTTGTGCTTGAACCCAAAATTTGTATTCCCTACCTCTCAGTCTAATTTTCCTCCGGGTGCAAACACTGCGGGTGAATAATACAGGTGTGTGCTGCACCTTAAGGGACAATAATTAGGGGGCATTAAGGGATGCAATCTCAAATGCTAAACCTGCAGTCCCTGCTGATAAACATTGCCCCTAACTCATGTTGGTACAAAACACTGCTAAACCAGTGGAATTTGCTGTAAAAATCGCCTTTTTGCGGTCAGACATCCAATTTTTGTCCTTCCTTGATGGATATTCACTGAATAGGTCTTTTATTTTTTGACAGAAGGAAAAATGGGAACATTCAGGACAGTTATCTCTGCAGAGTTGAGCTATACAGATTTAATCAGCTCTCATCATGAGCAGCACAGCTTCTACCAAGGACCCAAACGGTGCAGACTGCAGCATTGTGCTTATTAAAGAGCCTGACTTGGCCTTCATTAGGATTAGTGGGGAGACTGTCAAAGACACCTAAATAATTTAGCAGCACGGGTCATTAAGGATAAGAAATGGTAAACCTGAGGCACTTCTGAAAAATCCCACTGAAGACTGCCCACTGCCCCAGACAGGGCAGTTCTGCTGTGTCCCATGAAGAAAATCTTCTTTAAAACTGTGCATTCCCAAAGGCTATTCAGCCGTGCTGTTGAGTCACTTCTCCCTGACTGCCTGAATGAAGCATTCCTATTTTTTTTTTTTAACAAACCATCTGCTTTCACAACTGTGCATTGCTCCATAAACACGGTGATGTGCACATAAATGCTAGGAATGGCCGCAAATGCTGCAACTGGTCAGGAGACGTTTTCTGACTTATGAACATGCAGCAGTGTTGAAATGAGTGCCATCCCGTCATCAGCCACTGGGAGTCAGGGGGTAATGGACACACTTTGGCTGTCCAGAGCACAGAGGGAAGAAGAAAGGCACTTAAGGAGAGATGCCATATCTCCTCTTTTCAGGGCTCCTAATTTAGAGGAAAAGGGCACCTTCCTTTTGCTGTCAGAGTGATGGGGTTTCAGGCAGAGTAGCCGGGAAAAGAAATTTCCTGGCTGTAGGGAGCTGAGTGTCTCATACAGCTGATTTTTCTGTGTTATTGAGTGCTGCTCTGACCCCTGTTGCTGTCCGTACAGGGAGAGCTCCAGCAAGGATCAATCAGCTGCGTGGCTGAGCGTAACAGGGAACATTAGTGTGGCCTCGGGGATGTGTACGAAAATTACCTGAGAAAATAAATGTTGCAAAGGAAGCAATTCTACCTGCTGCTAAAGTAACCCTGGCAGTAGAGAGGAGCCTTGCTTCATTCAGGGACACCTGAATTTCTTCCAGGGCGCCTTGCAGCAGTGGTAGTAGATGGAAGGAGCGATCTGTGCCTAGCAGAATTATTTCCTTCCTGCCTGCTTTGGCAAGGCATAAATCTCTCCCCTATTACCTGGGGTATGTCTCCTCATTGAATCAGGGAGCCCTTCAATTCAACAGCAACATTCATTTGCTCTCCATTTCCACGTGCCCAGTGCACAGGAAGCAGAACAGCCGGGAGCTGCAGTGGCAGTCCCAGGTCAGGGTGAGCTGTCCCTGTTGGCAGTTCCCACCTCCAGAGATCTGGGTCGCTAAAGGAGATGCCTTTTGCCTGTACCACCTTCCTGGATTAAGCTGAAGGGCTCCTTATCCATCAGGGCACAGCACCAAATGGAATCTAGTCTGGTATTTCCACAAAGCACTGCGAGAAGAGGGAAAACTGTAATCACATCCTCCCCAGCCCTCACCTTTCTCCCCTTCTCTCTGTCCTGTTCTCCAGCACTTCCACCTTCCTCAACAAATCCTGCACAGTATCTCCAATGGTAAATCATTCCCCTAAGGGAAGATGGGGTCCCCAATGATGCCCAGTGTGTCTGGCAGCAACAGTTTCTCCCCTCAGCCTCTCCTTGAGGGCCTGGAGACATCCCTTGGCTTATGGCCTTTTCATTGTCAAGGGTAATCTCTCTCTCCCTATAGCCATGAGTCTGGGGGGTGATTCATTCTCTGGAGATTTGGTTCAGTCCAGCCCAACCACGGAGACAATAAAATTCCCATGCTGAAATACTGCTAGAGAAGAAATCTAGTTGGGATGTAGTTACCTGTGCAAATTTTGCACAGTTTGCAAGCTGAACTGCCCCATCCTAACAGTGCTGATGCTGCCCAGAGGAAAGGTAGCAGCGAGTGATCTTGCGAATTCCTGCCAGCCCTGCTCTCTGTGATTTACCTGCTGCTGTAATAATTAATATTACCCAGGGCCAGTATTAATGGCCACCAGCATGGCACTGATCTACCTGCTCATGAAAGGCACAGGGAGGGCGAAAAGGAGAGGAATGAAATGCTGTGCTTAAATTGCCAGAGGGTCTTTCTTTGTCCTCCTCTGCAAGTGTGGGCACTGAAGAGTTTGCCAGGAGGAGTCCTGTCAGACATGTTCTTGACAGGTGGGAGTATGAACACTGGAAGGGATAATTTTCCTTTCAGCACCTGGACCTCCTGGTTTTCCAGTGAATGTTAAATTATGTTGCTGCCTAGGAAAGATTTTTTTAACTTATCTGAAATATTTCAATGGGATAGAACAGAGAAGCAAACCATCCTCTCCCTCCAACCTTTTCCTGTCTTTAGCATTTCCAAGTTTCAGTGCACCTCTTCCTCATACAACTGTATTAGGTGCTTCAGTTACCCCCAGAGTAAAATATGCTCCTTCTTTTATAAATACTTCTAGATTGTTTGAGCAATTTGTTCCAAAAGCTTAATGCGGTGAATGAGGTTTTGTTTCTTGTCCTCTTCCCCAGTGGTGTACTGATCATCCTTTTCATAAATGTATTTCTTGGTTCAAATGAAGTGAAATGACATGGGAAATAAGCTGGGATCTCTGCATTGTTCATAATTGATTTGATACAAATATTTGATAGTTCTGGAACTCAATCATTTGAGCAGATTGCAGAATATTTCTCAATACTCACACAGAAACTGATTTTTTTCCTTCAGAACTGCCCCTCTTGAGAGTCTTAACTCCTAGAATTTCAGCAAATTGACACAAAACTTTCAGAACTCAACTTAGCAGACTGGGTTTTTTCATGTTTTTCATCTAAGCTGTCTGTCAAGACTTGAATTTCTCATTAAATGGTTTAGGACTTCTGTCAAGATCCACTTTTCTGAAGAAATGTTATTTGTTTACCATATTCTGTTGAAGGGGTTTGTTTTTAATTGGTGAGGGGAGAACTGCACTAATTAGGACTTCAAAATAAATATTTTTTGCCAATGGTTTCCCATTAGAAATGATACAACAAGGGAGTCTGACTCATGAGGGAAATTAGATTTATTCTCCAAAGGATAGCTCCCATGTGACTCTCTGGCAGTTTCACCAAATAATTGTATTTCCATATACTCCTACAAAAATCAAATAAAGATTTTAGTTTCACCAACATTCTCCATTTTTGGACAATTTTCATTATGACACTCTCCAACTAAAAAAAAAAACCACCAAACATTTTCTGTGGGCAAGGCAAGAAAGAAAATTTTGAGCAGCTTTGGGACAACACAGCTGACATGCAAGAAAGTCACATGAAACCTTCTTGTGACGGGCAGGAATTATTGTCAGCTCCCTGGACCTCCAGTTAGGTGGTCACCACCTTCCTGCTGTTTAAGTCAAAAGGAGGTATTATACCTCTGGGCAAAAGTGGGCCCCGGTGGCCACATAAATTTTTCAACTTACCACAATCTATTAAGTAGGGCAGTATTTTACAATACATATATTTTACAGCATGTGTGCTGTAAAAGAACAACATGTGGAAATACATATAACAGTCTTGAAATTATCTCTCTTAGTGGGGATTAATTTCAAATGAAGGAAAGCCAAAAATTTAGAGGCACACTTAGCTACTGTGGATGTTACTCCAGAGTCTCGAGTGTCTGGAGGTTGCTGTGAAGCTACGAGGGAAATTTCCTGCTCTGAAAACCTCTCAGGCAAACTGTGCACGGAACTCTGAATATTGTATGAAGTGTCATCATTGTGACATTATTAGAGATGAGAAATGTCAACGCAGGGAGGTGATGTGACCAGGAGTACACCAAAATTCAGTGGCAAAATAGCAACCCTGGCCCAGAGACAAACAGCACACCCCCAGTACCCACCAGGAGGCTGCTGAGGGGGCAGGGCCCCACTTCATCCTGGTCCATGGAAGCAACAGAAATGAGCTGAAATTATAGATCCTAGCTGGATTTAAGGAAAAATACTTTATTATAAGGATAGTCGAGCACTGGAATAGCTTGTCCAGAGAGCTGGTAAAATTTCTGTTCATGGAGAACTTCAAGTCCCCCCAGGAAAAAGTCCAAAGTACCCTGGCTTGAATTCACAATTGACCCATTCTGGAGTACACACATCCAGAGGTTTCCACCAATATGAATAATCCTCTGATCTTGTGCAGCATGTTAACCTCACCGCTCTCCTGGTTTTTCCCTCAGTTTTTTTGTGTCTGTGTTCTTCTCTCTGCCTGTGCTTGGGTTCCTAGAGGATGATCAACACAGGTCAAGAGCTGGACCGACAGCTCTGTGCAGAAAGAAGAGGAAGAAGAAATGTTTGCTTATTGTTGCTGCAGCTGGAACCACAACAGAACACAGCTCCCCTCTCACTGATAATTTAAGAAGTAAAGAGGCTGCACCAGGAACACAAAACTGGTGAGCTGGTGAACAAGCTGCTGTCAAACAGATTTGTACTACTGGTAATTATGGTCGTGATTGATGAGCTGAATGAAGTCTACTCATAAAATTGAGACAGCTTCTGCTAAGCACATCACAGGCGTGTCATCATCTTCGGCACTGTCCAGGGTGTTACAACCTGCAGCACAGGCAAGCTGTAATCCGCTGCTCAGAAAAAGGGCTTGACTTGCATGAAGCCAGGAAACCAGAAAAGAAGGAAAAGAATGCTCAGTCTACTGGAACAGAGGCAGAGAGAAGAGGAGCTGGAGAAGTTGCTCACACTGTGCACCTCTGCACCACAGCATAGAAGAGCTGACACCACCCACAGTAGCAAAACAAAGCCCCAAAGCCATGCTCCCGGTGCTCATCACTCTTCACAGGCAGGGAGGGCAGACAGGAAGCCTCCTGAGGCTGGCAATGTCACAGGGCACATAATGGCTTTAAACTGAAGCAGGTTCAGCTTAGATTAGAAAGAACGTTTTATGATGAGGATGGTGAAACCCTGGAACAGGTAGAGGTTGTAGGTGCCCTGTCTCTGGAAACATTCATGGTCAAGCTGGACAGGGCTCTGAGCAACCCGGTCTCAATGAAGATGTCCCTGCTCATTGCAGGGGTGTTGGGATAGGTGGTCTTTAAAGGTACCTTCCAATCCAAGCTGTTCTACGATTCTATAAAGAAGTCACTTGCTGAAAGCTCTTCCCTTGATAAAAATCCTCTCTCTCAAGATGATTTATCCCTTGCAAGAGGGAAATAGCACTGGGAAGGCGTCACCATCCCAAATTATCCTCAAACACTTTCAGTGATGCATCCTTCAGCACAGTCTGCTGTAAACACCCTCCTCACATGCAGCTCAGAGCCCGGCTTCTGCCCCCTGATCCGTGCCACTTCCCAGGCCAGCAAACACTGTGAATTCTAAAATTAAACAGACCGCTCACAACTGGCTTTCTGTGGAATAGCCATGCTTAAACTGGCTTTCCCTGAGTGTTTGGCCCAGAGTGTTGCTGGCTTTTGCAGGAAATGAGCCGAAACCAATTCCTGGTGTGTTCAAATGAAATCCAGCTTTTGAACATTGGCAGGAAGAAAGCAGAGGTGGCTGAGCTGCTCAGGAGCGCTCTGGCACGCTTGAATCCAGCCCCTGCACTCCAGAGCTGGAGGGACCCACAGCTCCCTGGAGGGCATCAGAGATGGGGCAAAGTAGATCCACATGATTGCAGCTTTGGCAAGAGCCATAATGGCACAGATCGGGGACATCGATTCCCACCCACGGGGAATATCAACCGCACCCCAGCCCTTGGCACGTGGAGCTGCTAAGATTTCAACCTCCACAGATGAGAAGCAGAACATTGTGTACAGCTGCTGTGTTGGTGCCACACACACGTTAGGCAGTGTGAGGATGGGTAACGCCGCGTGCACCAAGGCAGGAACGTGGCAGGAGCACGTTGCACAGCCACCAGTGGGAGGTGAGTTTATGACTCAAAACCCCGGACAGCTCAGGCTATAAAATACCCAGGATTCAGGGCTGGTTTTAAACTGAAGGTCCATATCTAACATAAAATGGAAAAAAAAAGCCTTTTTTACCTTTGCAGAAGATGGCTGCACAGAAAAGGGGCTCCTGCAAGAATGAGTTTGGTGCTGAAAACCAGAGAGATGATCAGCTTTTATATCTGTCCCCATCTTTCCCTTTCTTCTCCAGCCTTGGGCCTTTCCTGATTAGCTCTGCAGCAGGAAAAGCTCATTTCTGAGTTTTATTGTCACTGCCTTATTTTCCCCTGAGGAAGGAGATCAAAGTGCTCATCTGTGTCTTGGCTTCTGGACTTTTCTTTATGGCAAGCTCAAGAGAAGTCACGTTGTTCTCTGCTTGTCAGGTAGGATGCACCACAGGGGCAGCTCTGAAAGTGAGTGGGGCAAAAAGCTGAAGCAGCACCCACTTGGAAACATCGCACAGGGACAGAAATCACAGGGCTGGAGGGGGTTCCACAAGGGATGAGCCATCGGCAAGAGGGGCAAGGGAACGTGCAAGAGCGTGGAGCAGTCACTCAGCTGTGGGAGGAAAGCCAGAAGGAGCTCAGGGCTACATGGAGAGCTGCAAGAGCAGAACAACCCATGCCTTCCTTTAGCTGTGGAAGGTCCCCACCCACACAAACATCCCTGACCTGCCAGTGGAAGGCTGGATGATCCAATTTGCAGTGAGAATGTAATTCATTAGAAGCAGGAAGGAAAAAGGATGCATCATAAATTTGATGGAAATAATATGGTTTTAAAGGCGCTGACATGAATCACAAATTGCAGGAAATTTGTTCAGTAGAACTGGGTAGCTCAGAGTGATTCAGATGTTTCATTTCACCTTTTCTTTATGCAAGTGCATCCATTCTTCTCTTTGAAAGGAGACTTTTATTTCATATTTTAAAGGAATAATAGAAAGAGCTAAATAACCTGAAAGTTATATGAACTATTTTATCAAGAGAAATCCAAGGGGTCCAAGGTATTACGAGCACTTGAATAACAGCATAAAGCACTTCTTTTACCTCAGCAGTGACCCCAGCAACCCACGTTACCCAGAACAACATGGGCCAGAGCCCTGAAGGACTCTGTCCTGCAGAAAATGTTCTGGTTTGTGCCAATAAAATGTAAGCATTAGAGCATGAAGCTTGCAATAGTCCCTCAAAAGGATGAATGTTGCGTGACAGCCAGAGGCAGAACAAAATCTCATTCCCCATTCATCAGTGTGGGTCTATTTTCTATGAGCTAATGCTGGTACAGGTAATAATTAAAGGAGGCGGGAGGGACAGAAAAGCTTCCTCTTCCTCCCCTTCACAAAGTAGAAAAGTTTATGAATTATGGGAGGTCTGTTTGTAACAAAAGTGGCACCTTAGGCTTGGGATCATCTCTACACAGTTTACATTTTGAAATCTAATTAAGCAGGAAACTTTTATCATTGCTAATAATTTATTTGCAATTAATACATTGAAGATGTTTTTCATTTTAGTGTCTCACCTCAGAACAAAAAGCAATTGCTAACCATCTGCCTTCCACTTGAAGCTCTTGGAAAAAACTCCCCTAGGCCTGAGTGGAGCAATGCTTTCAAACCCATCTCAGCTGACACCCTGACACATTCTGCATTGGGCAGAGTTAAAAACACCGTCGTCCAAAGGCCAAATATTTTTATTAAGATGAGAATTACATGATGTGAAATCAATACCACACAGTCAAACTTCTGCCTCCAAGAAGATTTCTTCCAGGTCCAACCTACAGCTGGCTGGGGGTTCGCTCCTCAAACACATCTGCACTTAACACCTGCATATGGCATTACTCAACTTCCTTCCTGAACAACATGGGAGGAACCTCTACATTTTCCCCAAGGCAGTGATTCATGATCCCATCTCTACTGCTGCAGCTGCTCAGGAGTGACATGGAGCCAAAAAGGAGCAGAGAGGGAAAAGCAAGAGGCAGAAACGTTGTGAATTCCTGTTGGGCTGTGTTTACCAGCAGTCCTGATTGAAAAGTAATTTCTCTCCATGAATTGGAAGCACAGTTGTGCTGAGAGGGATGTGTTCAGAAAGAAAAGCCGGTGTCAGAGAGCTTGAACCACACTGCCATTTTTCAACAACTTCTTCATCTGATAGTCTCCAGAATCAATCAGAAAAAAAAACATTTCAGCTCCAGTTTTCCTCTGCACAAACGTCTCTAAGATTTCTGCCAACTGTCAGCATGTCTGGCTCATCCAGAAGGAGAAAAACTTCTAAGCAAAGAGATCAAGTGACCCAATTCCCTGAACATTTAACTCCTCTGATTAAACACTCAAGGCTGAGGCTCTGAGGGTTTATTTATCCTGGGCTGGAGCAGCCAATTAAACATCTGACACTCCCGCAGCCTGTCAGGGAGGTGTCACTCCGAGCTGGCCTCAGTTACCACCATTTGTAGCCAACAAAAGGAATGAAAAATGTGCTCTCTGAAAAGCAAGGCAGAAAATGATAGGTGGGGAGGAAGCCAGAAGGATGCAGGCAGGAAACAGCAGCAACCTGCCCTCTTCACCTACCTGCACAGGGCTGCAAAAAAATGGGGATGGAGGGACTCTGGCTCTGCTGGAAGGGGATCACCAGCCCCGTGAGCAGCAGTGGGTGTGGCAGGAGTTGACACCTCATGGCTTGCCCTGATTTTCACTCCTGCTTCCAGCCCCAGTGTAGCCAGGCCCTTTGCTGGGTTGCAGCCTTAAACCCTGAGCCCCCAGCTGCCAGCCCCTGGCTGAGACTCAGCTGCTCAGCAGAAAGCAGATCTGTATCCCTGGCCAAGGTCTTGCACCGCCTGAGAGATCCACCCTGGTGTTACCCTCACATGGCCCTTCCCTGGAAGATTTGCATTGATGCATTTTGCGTTCACCTTCTGTGGGTGCCAAGGGGATGGAGCCGGGCTCTCCTTGGCGATGCTGAGCAATAGGATGAGAGGCAACAGGCAGAAACTGGAATGCAGGAAATTCCACCTGAACATGAGGAAGAACAGGTTTGCCAGAGAGGTCGTGGAGCCTCCCTCACTGAAATATTCAATAAATATCCAAGAACTGTCTGGACACAATCCTGTGCAATGTGTTAGAGGATGACCCTGCTCGAGCAGGGAGGTTGGACCAGATGACCCTCTGTGGTCCCTTCCAGCCTGTCCCCTTCTGTGATTCTATTTGTCTGCCCCTCTAAGACCCATCTGGGTGTTGCTTTATTGTCTTTACAGCCCCTCCAACAGCATGTCTTGACTGGAAGAACCTCCTGGAAACAGTACTAGCCTCCAAACCAGATCAGGAGGAAGATGAATCCTCACTGTTGCTCTTGTTCCTTCCTCACTGTTCAAACCACCTTGAAGCAAGTTTGCAAAAGTACAGAAGAGATAATTAATTGCACGTTCTCATGTGCACAGCAGATGCTGGTGATTTGTTCAGTGTGAAACTTTTAATAAAACAAAACTGCAACACCAAAAAAAAAGAAAAAAAAATAACATTCCTGCAATATGTTTATGGAAAATAAAGGTCCTGCCCTGCCTGAAATTATTTTCCTTTAAGGGGAATGAATAAAGCCTATCTTAAATCATTTTTTACTCACTGAGAATTGGGAAAGCATTTCAGCAATGTATAGTCAGATATTCATTGAATGATGCCAAGGCATCAGCAGCACTACCTAACAAAAACAATCCTAAAATTTCATGGAAGTGTGTAGGTGGAAAAATACAGATACAGTACAGCACAATTAATTTCTCCAAGTAGCAAAATGACCCGTGTTTCGTAAGGGTCAGATTGAGAGAGTTAGGAAATGTTCCTCTGCAAAACCTGAAAATGGTTTGCATTATTATGATGAGGAAGTTTATTCTGCGGTTGCCAGAACAAATTAAAAGTTACATATTGACACAATTTCCCCAACAAGTAAGAGCTCAGCTCCTGTGTCACTGCAGCACTGAATATTTACTTCTGCCAGCAGGTCTCAAATGAGTTTGGGATTCTTATTTTGGGTAAGGGAGGAGCACCTCATTATCACAGAATCACAGAACAGGTTTTTGGGTTGGAAAGGACTTTTGAGGCCATCCAGTCCACCCCCCTGCAATACGCAGGGACATTTTCAACTAGACCTGGTTGCTCAGAGCCCCATCTGGCCTGACTTTGAAATATTATCACCATTTTACAAGCCAGGGAAACTGAGGCATGGAAAGATGAAGGCGCTTGCCCAAGATCACCCAAAAGGCCAGAAGCAGAGCCAGAAAACAAGTCCCTCAGGATCCAGTCCTGGTTTCTGGGACACTGTCTCCTTTGGGAAGCAGCTTGGCCCCCTGTTGCCTCCACCAAGGCTCCCTGCCAAGCTGAGAACACCCACAGGCCAGCCTTGCCAAGGCGTAAACCTCAGCATCAACAAAGGGCTGCCCAAAACCTGGCAGTGGACCACCTGCAGCAGATGGGGATTCGTGGACCTGTGTGCTTGCCTTCTGGGTGAATGTGGAGAAGTTGGACATGGGTGTCCAGAATTTCATCCTGAAGATCACACACTCTGAACACCTGCTAGGACTCAGGGGAGCAGTGGCAGTCACACAACAGCCTGAAGCCTCCAATAGGAGAACCACAGCACCAACTATCACATCCTTGGAAGAGTCACAGATTGATGCAGACCTCCTTGTGCTACTGGGAATCTGCTCGAAGGTCCTCTAGTGCCATCTATTCTCCAGGCTGAGCCTCTCAGAGGAATGTCCCAGCCCAATCACCTCACCCATGTGCAAGGCCTGGGGCACTTCAGAAACATGGAGAAGGCACAATTCTTCCCCAGCACAAAAGGGGTGAGCCAGGGTTTGTCCCGGCCCATGAACACCTCTGTGCATGCAATCCGTTTTCTCCTGATCCATCCACCACCCCACCATCCCAGTTACTATGCAGCAGCCAGATCAGTGTGGAGCACGTTTCCCTCCAGGATCAGCAATTCATCTTTCCTTGGCAGCCTCTCAGCTCCTGCAAAAACACTTTGTTCAGGCCTGCAGGGCTGGGAGCTTGAAGAAATGTTACTTCACCTCTAGCACAGCCCAGTAAATGTGATTTGTGCCATTGCTGGTAAAAGGCCACGAGCTTTCTACTGCCCTGACAGCGCAAGAACTCAGGGCATGCTAATACAGGAGGAAATGCACTAATAATAACACCATTTTGTGACATTTGGGTAATTGGTTTTACGAAGGACTATAAATAAACACAGTACAGGCAACAGTTTGTGCGTCCTTCCAGGAGTGGTGGCAGTCAATCAGGGAGAAAAAGTGGCACTGCCAGCCCTGCTCTAGCCACCACCAAATCTGTTTAAACATCCCCAGAACCTCCTTTTCCACCCCTCACAGCCTGAGATGTCCCTCCAAACAAGGTGTTATTTTGATACACAGATGGCTTCTGCCTTGGGAGCTACTGGTACCTGTGCTGAGCTCTGCCTTGCAAGGGAAAGGAGGAGCTTAGGAGAACCAAGTAACCTTAGACATCTTTCATTTTCAAACCTGTTAGGTTTTGGTGCAGTCTGAAGGGCTTATCCACCTTTTACGGTACTCCATAATAATAAACGTTGAGCATACCAGCAAAACTGACCTATAAAAATAACCCTAAAAACATTTAAAGTAAGACATATGATAAAAGCCAAGTTACTCCTGAGATGAACTAAAACTAGTGAAGTTCATGTTCTCTCAGATCTCAAATTCCTCAAAAAATGGTAGCTGGTAAACAAATCCAGATAAAAAGGACAAAAACCTCACACCTGAGTGTGAAAAAAATCGCTTTTTCTCTGCTCTGGCAATGGCCTGAGAGCACAGTTAGCTGTGACCAAGGGTTGAGCCATTCTGTGTTAAGCACAGAAACCAAAAGGTTCCCTTCAATCCTACTGTTGTTTTCCCCTTAAATTGAAGAGTGGAAAAAAATAAACATTAGTTTGTCTGTGCTCTCACTGAAGATTTCTTTCCAAGCCCAGTAACTGAGGACTGAGATGCAGCTGGTGACAAGACAAGCATCACTATAACCCTTCTGCTGTTCAGTAGCTGTTCAGCAGCTCTTTAGTAGCTGATTTGCCTCCAGAGAAGTAAGAGATTTAGCCTTCCACCACCCCAAGCAAGTACTGAAGAGAGGGGATCTTGTGCAGAGCTCTCTGGGGACTCCAAAAAGGAAAACAGTTTTCTGGGCAGCCCACAGGAGGGCTTGGAGGGGACATCGTGGCTCCCCCCGGCACCACCCTCAGAACACCACAGCCAGCACTGGGTCACACTATCAAGAGCCCCCATCCTTTACTCAACACTTTGTCTTCACTCACATCCACGTCATTAAACTCTGGCTGTTAGCAGAAAACAAGAAATTTAGCCACGCCTGACCAGGGCACGGGCAGGACCATCCCCAGCCAAGCACTCCCAATTAATGTTTGCACCTTCACAACCTTTACCATTTGATATGAGACAATTTGCAGTTTTCCCAGCCCTGCTTTATAGTGGGGACTTTCACCCTCACAAGGAATAAATGAGCTTGTAATTGATGGCACAACATCCCAGGAGTGAGCAAGCAAGCAACAAGCAAAAAAAAAAACCCCATCCTGATTTTGATTTCTTCTGCACAATGATCCCAATTACGCTATATATCACATCATTTGCATTGCCACAACACAGCCTTTTATATCTGCTTGAGTTGCCAGCTATTTAATCTCAGCATACCTTTAAAAAAAGGCTTCTAGAAAATGAGATGCTTGCTTTATGCTGATGCAGTTAGGGGAGCTAATTTTAATTCCAAAGCAAACAAGATTTATGCAAGTCAATAGACTGAGGGGTCCAGGAGCCAACTAGAATAAGGCTCTTGTTGTTCTGTTTTAATAATCCAGGGGACAGTCCCAGGAATTTACATAAACTGAATCCTCCAGATCTCGTTTAATTTTGGGCAGTAATTTCCTAGGGTTTGGAGGACATTTACCACTGACTTCAGAAGTGCAGATACAACTTTCGCTGGCTTTGCACGTGGCCCCGAAACATATTTCAGGCAGCACAAAGACAATTTCCCACTTGGTGCTTCTTTGCCAGGTTTAAATTCCACTGGGATCAAAAAAGGGCAGTTTCAGTGTCTGCAGAGTCAGTGGTTTACCTGCCCGTTGAAAGGTGTGCCTGTGTTCAGGAGCTCCAAATATTTACAAGCAAGGCGTGTGTCGGCAGCTGGTTTTGGGAAGGCCGTGCAAAGTTCTACAAAGGCACAATAGGCTGCATTTCTATTAGACCAGAAATCTGAAGAGTCACTAAATTAATTTGTCATTAATCTGTTGTAACATCCAGTCTCTGCTTCTTTTCTTATGGCAGCATACTGAAAAACAGCTGATTATTTCACCAACAGAAGTTAATATTCTCCTATCTGATCCTGGTTTTCCTGAAGAGCTAAATGTAAGGAGATACCTTCAGTGTAAGGTTTTCAGCAGAGCTCAGGAAAGTTCATAGCCCTTCCCTGCACACATTTATATTGATATCTGTACAAAATTTGTAGCAGCCACAAATACAATTTGTCAGTCTCTGGGTTAGAGTGCTTCTCCAGGCACCTGACAGATACAAGGTTAGTGGAGGATCAGTGGTCAAGGATGCTCATATTTCAATATCCCAATTCTCACACTTGCTTACACAGCCTTCAGGATTTCTGCTTGCAGGGACATGACCAGCAGAAGCTCTGCAACTCTTTTCATCACATCTGAGCTATGGAGAAAAACACATTTTCTATTACAAAGTGAATAGAAATCCCATAGCAACAAAACCAATCTGTATCATGATCTCAGAGAACATTGTAAACACTCCTCCACCTAGGGGCAGAGACATCTGGGTTTGCTCATCGCACTTACACAAACAGTTCTCTTCAGAAGCAGGAAAAGAAGATGGGGTAAAATTAGAGTAACTCCCTTCAGTTTGCAGAACACCTGGACACAACTGACAGGTGTCTGTTGGCAATGGAAACACCCAGACAAAGAGCTGCAAAAATGGGTGCGGATCCTGCAGGAGAGCATCTGTTTGGGACATCCAGGATTCTGAGGGAATGATGCACATAGTCCCCTCAGTCCCCCTGATTGACCAGGGGTCACAGATCAGTCCCCTCCAGTGTCCTTCTGCCCAGGGGATCAAAGCAGGCTCCAGGCAGGCTGGATCAGATCTTCTTCCAGCAGATACCTGGAAGTAGATGGACGATTACCTGCTGGCATAAGGAACAGGGCTGTGGCAGATGCTTGGCGCTGCCCTCCTTTTGCGGAGGGTAACAAACCGGCCTGTCTTCCATTCCTGTGCATCTCCTGTGAGATGCTGACCCCCTGTGGAAAGATTTTACGTTACATGTACGAGGCTACAAGAGTTGAGGACGGGAGGCTTGACTTAGTCCCAGGTATCTGGGGGACCCAGGGACCGCTTTTCCACGCTGGAAATTCATCCAATATTGTCGTTTGTCCTACTCCTCCCTGCTAACAATACCACGTGCAACAGCAGTGCCTTTTTCTCTCTTCTGATCCTGGGAGGCACAAGTGTGATGGTCAGACATCTATGTTTCAGGAAGTCTTATGAAACAGCATCTTCCACAATGCCCCAGTAAAATGAAGATAGTAATGACTACGCCCAGGGAAGAGCAGCCCAGAGGGACATCTGGTCACGTCTGCAGCTTAAGTGCTGGTTTCAGATGCCATCACACAGCATCTTCCCCAACGGTACGGGTCCCCTCAACATTCTCCATTAAAATAAAAATTTAAAAAGTAAAACTAAATATATAAACCTTGCTTGCCTGTGTCAGTATTTCAGACCAAGGTCTGGTCTGTGCTCTTCTGTAGCAGGCATCTGGAACGTGACCAAAACATGTCAGTCTGGGGCCAGTGTTTAATTTCTCACTCACTGCTCACTCTCACTATTTCCCGATCGACCTGGCTCTGTTGATAGATGAAGGATGCTCAGTGGAGCATCTGAAAAACCTGTCAGGCATTTTTCCTCCCACCTTTCCCCCCATTATCAGCTGAGAAGCTCTGCAGTTAATACTGAGCTGACAGTCTTTGTGACCAGGTGAAAAATTTGGTTTCCAGCAGCCACATCTCTTCCTTGGTGAATCCAACCACCGCAGACCCATGCCTGTGCTCTTTTCCTCTAATATCTGAATTCCTTGCTTTCCTAGCACAAGCATCTGCAAGAAGCATTTCCTACATGTGGAACGCAGTTTACAAGAGCACAGAGCAAATAAGTTTCTTGCCAGTTCTCCAATTTCCTATCAAACTGAGATCCCAGACAGTTTTGTTCATGCAAGCAGCTGGGCAAAAAGCGTGTCAGAGCTGTAGAAACATCATGTTTCATTACTCTCTCAACATCTCACAGAAGAAATAATTTTCACTGAACCATCTGGGGTGTGCAGCAGACACTGAAAATGTCAGATTAAATAGGAAAAACATTTCCATCTATGTTATCTGGCTAACACAGAAAGCAGTGAAAAGACCTGCTGTTCAGTGAGGAAAAGCAGGTAATTAAAAATCTGCAGTCATCTTAACCAGTCCCATGGGTTTTATCAAGGGACGGTCAGTGTAATTAGCCAACCTGCCCAGCCAAGCCACGCTCAGAGGCCCAAAACTAATTTCATTTTATAGGGTATAGCTCATCTTGAGAGAAGCCTGTTCCTGAAGAGTTCCCACATACCCCTTGTGGAACCAGCTCTGTGACCCCTAAGGTCACCAAATTGTGCCTCTGCACAGATGGAGCTTGATACATCCAGTGTCACCCAGGTGAGCTGCAACGTGGTATCTGAAGAGCATCTGTCCCACTGGCTCTGGTGCCCCTTCTCCTCTGGACGTGCTCAGAACTGCATGGATGCATTTGTGAACCAAAGTCACCCTCAAAGCCCAGCCAATCATTTTCTCCAGCCTCCTCCTGCTTTTAGCCAGTTTTGGCACTTGGAGAGGGTAATTTTCCTCCAGGGATGCCAGGGCTTCCCTCCTTGGCCCCACAAGAAGGGAAATAAACCCACTACTCATCTGTACAGATGGAGATACTTCACTTAGGGCAAGGAAGAGAGGCATGCTTAGTGTAAGCATTGCTATTCCACCTGAAACAACTCTACTCTTGCTAGCTTTTATACTCAAGATATAAAATCCACTCCCTGACCTGGCCCAAGCCCCAGTTTTTTCCACAGCTGGGTGTTGAAAAGTGGTGGAGTTGGCAGGGCACAAGATATGACGTTTCCCAGCTCATGGGGAAGAGAGGACAGTGCCTCCCAGCAAGACATGATACAGTGAGGGCATCGTGAGCCACTGGGGGTTTTCCTCCAGCTGGAAACAAGGAAAGGTTTTCCCCATCATCAGCCCTATGCTCACACACACCCACCTCTGCCTCCGGAAAGCTTAAAAATAGTGTCCAGAACACACCCCAAGACTCATCCACCAGCTTGTCACGGGGATGAGCAGCTGAGCTTCTCCTTTTCTTCCCTGCTGCAAAATCCTACTAGCAGGAGCCCACCCGCTCACAGAGGTTGGGCAATGCCATGTGGGTGAGCGATGACACAGAAGAGAGGCCTCAGCAAGTGTCACCTCAAGCCCTGGGTCCTGCCCCAGGGTCTGCTGTCCCAGTGAGCCATGACCCATGCCAGAGGGTCAGCAGGGAGACACTCATAAGGGATTTGCACTGTGGAGCCTGGAGGTTTAATGCTTTTCTCACTCAAGAAGAGTCCTCTTCACCCTTCCTTGCCCAGCTGGGACTATGCTGCCCAGAGAGGAGAAACGGGCACCTGCCCCTCCCACCTTCTTCCCTGCAGGCCACCACCAAAGCTGGGCAAAATGAGTCATGGAAAGGCTCAGCACTGCCAGCAGTGACCCAGCTTAGGGCACTTTCCTGCTTAACCCTGCAGAAACGATCTCCAGGTGACCAGTGCATCCCACCTGGAAAGGGATTTAAGTCTTCCCTCTCCCATGTCAAGAGATAAAGCACCAAGATTCACAACTGGATGCGTGTTTGATGGGTCAATTTCACCTTCTGAGGGATCCACACTAGGGATTCTAAGGCATTGCAAGTTCACAGTGAATACAACCAACCAAGCATATTTAAACACTCACTGAGAGGTCTCCATGTCTTAGGCTAAGGAATACTGTGCACACTGTGCCCATGCACATCAGCAGCAGCACTGGGTGGCCCAGACTGAGGGCTGCAGGGTGACCCAAATCCTCACGTGGTCATTTCCTTCCATAATTGCAGGAAATTGCAATTTCAGCTGTGTGCACAGGGAAGTGTCCATACCTGGCAGGAGTCCTGATACAGCTTCAAGAATCTCAGAAAAACTCTGCAGGGCCACAACCCAGGGAGCAGCATGAGCAGGGAATGACAACCCAGGAGCTGGGAGCCACAAGTCCATGTGAGCACAGGCCTGCAAGTGCAGGCAGTGCTAAGGAGAGCTGCACTCCAACCATGGTTGGCCCTAAATCTGTGCCTGAGAACCAGAGCCAAGAAAAAGCCTTGGGTTTATGAGCTGTAGCAGCAGCAAAGTTCTGACCCCACTAAGTTTCAGGAAGAACGTCCCCAGAATTGATCCATCAGATGCAAGCAAAGCAAAAGATTACATGAAACAAGCACTTCCCTGTTCACATCCGACACCATTTGAAAAAGTCAGGCAGAGAATGCAGCTAACAAACGAGGGCTCAGTGTTCAGCTGGCCCAGTCACTGCCAGCCAGACAGCCAAGCAAAAAGACCTGAGAACCAAAATGCTCTTGGCAGGGGGACTTCCACTAATGCTCTTAGCCTGTTGCAAATGCAAAGTAACACAGCCCACAGCGGAAGGTGTTTAAATTAGGTCAGGCCTTTTTGGCACTTCTCCAGGTGCAGAGCACACAGGGATAATCAGCAAGGCTGACACTCAGCAGCTTCTGAGTGTGGGGTAATCTGTGCCATTCATTCATAATGCCTTAGTCACTGGCATTTCAACAGGAAAACGCAACACCTTCGGATTCAGGAGCTCCCAACACCCAAACTCTCATCTTCTCTAGCACAGCCACTCTTTTTCCCACGTGCTGTTCTGAGCTGATGGTTAATAAACACAACAAAGTGCTGGAAATGCCTCAGTATGTCCATCTGCACCTTAGTTTCTTGCCTAGATTTTTCTAAGGAGACCTGTGCAGTTACCCATCCTCAAGCCAAGGGGATAAAAGAGTAACAGAGGCAAACTCACCTAAAGCATGAGGGAACCCCTTCACCACTGCCTTGTGCTGGTATAGATCGAAGCCAGGGAATAAGCACATATGAACTGAGGACTTAGGGAAGGACAAGTGAGGGCACCTGAGCAGCTTGACCCAGGATTTCCAGGGTCAGCAGATGGAAACATGCAGAGTCACTGACCTGGCTGGCAAGACTAAACAGGCCTTCATGCAGAGAACTGTGAAGAGGGTGATAAGGAGGGAAAACAGGGATCTATTCCTCTTGGATCTGAGCACAACCCAGATGCATATCTCTGGGGTTGGGCAACCAGCTCATCCTCCCAACAACACAAATCAAGATGTTGCCTAATGTTCACTGCAAGCTTGGCAAGCCCTGGGAATGATGGGAAGTGGCATTTCCCTTGGGAGGAAGAACAACCCACAGAAATGCACTCCCAAGGAGCTGGACTCACTGTGTCCATGGGTGAGATTTACACCAAAAGGAAGAGGCTTACTTCAAAACAAAGAAAAGCAAAGACATAAGATAGAGCATTTCCTACTTTATCAGGGCTGTGAAAAAACAAGAAGCACCCCATTGCTCACCTCAGAACCTTCACCCACTCCCAGACTCTCTCTTGATCTGGCACCTTACCCTATTGCCTGAAAATGTAAATTTTTCAAGGGGATGCTGCTCCTTCCTTAAAGCCTTATGACAGAACAGTACAGCAGCCAGGACCCAAAACCACTACAGTCTCAGGACCAGCTTCAGCTAATCTTCCCAAGATCAAGAGTTCCTTCAGTGAAAACAGCTAAGGCTTGCACCTCTTACTCAAAACCAGAGGCCAGGTTAAGGGACAAGGAGGCATGGTTTGTTTCCTCTGTGATCAGAACCCCATATTCCTTCTCATCCCATTCTTTGGGCAGGATAGCATAGGTGACAAATAAAAACAAACCCTCCCTCCAAGACAGCAGATGATCAAAGAAAACCACACATCATGGCAATTATTAAGTTTTTATGTTTACAGTAGTCATTTAACATAGATACCAAGGGGTTTTAATAAGAATTCTGACGCTGGAGTTAATTCATTGGGAAAGCTGTAAGAAGACCAAAACAGCTGTTCTAAAATAATAATTCCAAAGAAGAAAAAGTTGAGATCATACTGTGCTTTAAAAGTGAAGTTACATGGTTTAATTTGCATAGCACAAGCATACGTCAATAGCCAAGTTACAGGCGGTGATAAAGCCCATCTCAATTTGTGTTATTGCCTCTTTCTTTCAAATCTGAACAACTGGTTGCTGGTCTCGGCTGGAATCTAGGTAGGCTTACTGGCACTTGCTCGCAAGCAGCTCCACTTGGTTTCGCCAAGGAACATTCAACACCTCAAACTTGCAAATCGTGTGCTAGGGAGAGAAAGAAAAAGTGGTTATCAGAATAAGAGCACGAAACAGTGTTATTTACCACTGTTCTACACTCCTGTGGCTCTCTAGATTTGCCCTCTCCAGACAAGTATTCTGGAGCAGCACTCTAGTGCTCAGAGCGAGTCACATCTCTTAAACCCTAAGAAATAAAGCTGAGCAGTCAGCACTGCTGAGGATCAGATTATCTCCTTTATCCATTCACAGAGGAAAGCTTTCAGCATGGATAATACTCAAACATAAGCCCACAGGCACAGCTAAGCCACGTGCACCTGTGTCAAATCATTGCAGTTGCTATAATGGTACACACCAGCTTCGTGTTTCTCTTATGTGCAGCTACACCCCTCACACGTGCAGGAACAAAGGGCACATACAGCCCATCACTGCCATCAACAGAAGGCATGAAGCACTATGGAAAAACTCAGGCCAGATCACGGCAGACAAACCTGGTGTTCCCACCCAAAAAACTCCATTACTCATTACAAAATACCTGTGTAACAGCTTGGTGGGCACAGAGAGGTGGGGTGATCTGCTTCTTTTGGGCAGTGCTTTGCCCAAAGCTCTATTCACAGCAACGCAAGTCCCACAGGAAAGCGTGCCAAACATGTTTACATCCCCATGGGAAAGAAGAGATGAGCATTTTATGGGGACTGAGAGCCAGGAGGCCTGTAGGCTTGGCAGAGTTTCCTCCACACATCCTTCTGATCCAAAGAGGACTGAGACACATGCAGTCGTCCAGCCTGACCTCCACTTACAAAACAGCCAAAAGGCCCTGCCTTCTCTGACATCAACTGGCAAGACGAGTTCTGCAAGGGCAGAACTTGCTTTGCCTTGTCAAGGATAAAGGCATCAGGCCTCTGATGCTGGCTGAGGCAGACAGGGGCACTGACCACAGCCATCTCTACTAAGCCAGCCAGTGGGATGGGTTGGGAACTGGGGGGGGTCGGCAGGCTGTGCCCTGGAGCCTACCTTGGCCATGTGGGGCTCCTCATGGAAAGCACAGTGCTGGATATCAGTTGCTGGCTTTGTGCAGGTTGTCCGGGCAATCTCCACTTCCATTATGTACTTGACTCCAGCCACGATCTGCAACAAGACAAGTCGGCAGAGACAACTTTACTCACAGCACACGGAGAAGGGCTCTCTGCCGAGAGAAGCCTGGCAGAGAGGCAGGCAGTGCTCCTGTTACATGATGGAAAACAGACTCCGAAAGTACAGAGGGAATTGTATGTGGCAACCTCCACGAAAGAGGCACTTGGCACCCCCTCAGAAACAGGAAACAAAATCCAAGTAAACATACCCCTCAAAGCAGCTTCCTTAGCAATAAACAGAGACATGTGTTAGAACTCCTGAGCAGCGCAGGGAAGCCACTGGCTCCTTCCATAGCGCGCAGCACTCAAGGTCACTCAGACTGAGAGAAGCCAAGATACAAAAAAAAGGCTTTTAATCCCCTTTTGTGGGGAAAAAACCGACAGCTTGCAGAGGCCCTCAGGCTCGTCGTCTGCCCTTTCTCCAAAGGAATCCGACCGGCCTCATTCCCAGCCCCCCTGAGAGAGAGTGCCGCCCCGCGGGTCGCTCACCTGCCTCTTGGCGCTGATGATCCGCACCACCCGGCTGGAGTACATGTCGTTGCTGGCCCTGTTGTACGCCGTCATGGCGAACTGCAGAGCCCGCTGCAGCCCCTCATTGTTCTCGGGGTCCTGGATGGTCTGCAGGCCGCCCAGCAGGCGGGGGGGGGGNGGAGGCGTTGCCCGAGGACTTCCACAGGGTCAGGTGGAGGGGCGGGGGTGGGCAAAATGCAGGAGGAGGAGGGTGCTTTTCCCGCACGGTCACGGGAAGTTGGAGGCATTTTCCAGACTCTGCCTCCTCGTGGGTTATTCTTGTGCTTATTTCCCTCTACTGCAGAGGGAAAATAAAAGCCACAGAGCATTTTAAACTACCGGTGTTGTTCCCAGCACAAAACACCTTGAGTAATTTCCTACCTCTGCCTCCGCAGCGCTGGTGTTGCCTCACCTACGCTTCCAGGGGCCGAGGCGGCTTCCCAGACGGATGGCTTCACTTTCCCGTTTGCTCCCATAAACACCAACATTATCTCCCTCGTCCCATCAGGAACCCTACGTTTGGAAAGACAGGACTTAATATAGCATGAGGAGCCAGCTCCGGTGATATTTAAGGCCTCATGGCAGCTGAGAGAGGAGGAGGTTTTGCACCTGAATATCCACAGCTTGCCTTATAATGGAAAGGGCTTGTCTGCTGACTGGAAAGGCTGCCTGCATGCCAGCGATATCCAGCATGGAACAAATCCCTGCAGTAGGCATCGAGCTGAGCTATCAACATTGACAGGACACTGGGGTCTCTATTACAGCAAGAGAAATAATCATAGAATGGCTTGGGCTAAAAGGGACCTTGAAGATCATTTCATTCCAACCCCCCTGCCATGGACAGGGACACATTCCACTAGACCAGGCTGCTCTGTCCTGGAAGTCCATGGATGAACACTACCAAAACCACCTGTGGACACCCAAACAGAAACAAGCTGCATTTGTTGGCTATTGCCAGTCCAAACCCACAAACTCAGGACTTGAAACAAAGCAATTATGAGGGGAAGAAAAGGCTTGGCAAAAAAATTACGTTCTACAGTTGATGAATAAAGAGCACCTGGTTCATGAAATAAAACTGCATTTGGTCAGTTTGTTTCTGAAGAGTGCAAGGGTGCAACTATCTTGCTCTACCAGAGGTGCTTTTTTAAAAATACAAAACAGAAATTCCTGAATAACCAGATGGCCAAAGAATCCAATAATTAAAGAATCGACCAAGCAGCAGGAGACTAATGATAATACTGCAAGAGTTTGTATTACTGTGTGCTATCAGTATAACTAGAAGAACAGTGGGTTAGCATCTTTTGTGGTTGGTTCAACACCATTGGAGCAATATCCAACATATTTTCATCTGCCATTTTGTCTGTTTCAGTTTCACTCAGGACTGCTGAGATTTTTATGATACCAGGCTTACTAATTTCCCCAGATAACTGCTACATTCCTTGCCCTTTCTCTTGACTTCCCTCATGTCTCTTTCAGCATTCAAAAATATAGTTGTCCAACATGAAAGTTTCACTTTTACAACTCTAACCATTACAATATGTGCACATGAGCAGAAAATCCTTTAAATAAATGTTCTGTACCCTCCAGCCAAAGCTTCTTCCCACCTGTATGGGCACAGAGATCCCGTGAAGTACAGTCAGCCAGGCCACTGTCCAGTTGGACACTTATATAGACAGCTCTGTGTCCATGGGACTGAAAGATAAAATGCCCTATTTAATTTATTGGTAAGATTTGTAGGATCAAGCCCATAAAGACATGGACAACAGAAATGGCAGATGGAAGTAGGATGGCCCACATCAATGGGTAGCGTTGCTGTGGGCCTTGTCCCCAGGACAGTTTTCATGGCACAAAAACTAACTCAGGGGCTTGTGTTCTTAAGGACAAGAGTATCTTTAAATGTGGAAGTTTCTCCACTTTGCTATTCCTAACGTGTACACAGGGCTATTCTCTCTCTGAGCACACTTTCAGAGTTCGGTTGCACTTCCCAGAAAAATCTCCATTCTGGCAGCCCCTCACACATTATCCAAGTACCTCCCCTCCAAGCCTGCTATCTGCATTTGTCCAAAGATAACAGCCTTTGGCTGGTTCCTGCAGGGCTGCAGAGCTCTAATCTCTGCACGGCTCTCAGACAGAAACGGGGCCTGCAGGAGGAACAACGGCTTTTGTCGTCACCCACTAATGAGATAGCAAACCTCAGATACTGAAAAATAATCACGCTCCCTACAGGTAGGAGATTACCTTTGGAATATCTCAAACCCAGTACACTCTAAATGCCTTTTTAATCGGCTTTTTGACTCCTTTTTAAAATACATCAATCATAAATCAAGGTTAGATTTCCCAGTTTTCCTCTGTCAAACTGGCAGCCAGAACCAAATGCAGGGTTTGCATATGTTCACATGAGTCCCAGGGGCTCACAAAAAAAAGGCCTCTTGAGCAAGATGGTCAGCAGTTTATGAGATGGGTCTGAGATTGATTCAATACCAAAGGCATAATTATTTCACTGCAGTAGAAAAGTGTCCTCTGCTTATGGAAACGAACCCATCCCATATCAGCTTATTCAGTGATGCTGGGAGAAACAGAGAGTCTCTGCTTTCCTTTGAGACTCCTGGTCACCACGCCCTGCTCTGGCACGCAGAGGCATTCTTTTTCAGGACAGGAACGGAGGCAGTGCCTTTTCCACACAAAGAAAACCAGGTCTCTATCTTGTCTCTTAGCATCAAAAGGGTGGCCTCTGAAATCCAGACAACTGATTTGAAAGTGCCCAATGAACCAGGCGAAAGCCAGTAGTGGCTTTTCTGGATAGGCTGCAAGGTGATTGTTCAGCTGAAAAACAGGATATGCGAGGAGAGGCTTCAAGGGCACCAAAGGGCTGCTCTGAACATATTTGAGTCCTGGCAGTACAACAGGATTAGTAAACACCCCCCTCTCAAGTTCAAAGACTGCCTAACTAAGTTCAGTACTTAGTGCTGAGTGCACCTTTCAGGCAATTCAGTGGGGAAAGAGCTACTGGGAAACACAAGCTCTCAGTCTAGGTGTTGAGCTCTCTTGAAAGCACAGCCTTAGATTACTTGGTAACAGAAAAACCAACAGAAAACAAATCCGGGTAGCACGGAGGGCTGTTCAGTCACCGGTGGTCACTTTTAGGAATTAAATGCCAAACAACTCTTAGCACTGATCTCAAGTAGGTCAATGATATCACCCTGCAGATGGCCATTCGGGACCTATGCAGCCCCCTGCTGAGCCCCACACTGCTCACATCACTTGTGGGATGACAGCAGCACCTGCTTAGAATCCCTTTCCCTTATGCCAGTGCAGAAGATAATCTGCCTCTAAGAAATGGGAATTCCCTTGCAGACATCTGCTTAGTAATTATTGCTGTTAATCTGCCTTTATGCCCATGAGGAAAGGCCTTATTGTTTACACACAAGCAGTAAACAAAGTAATTGGCAGCAGGAAAAGCTGCATTTCAAATAACTGCATGCAATCAGTTATGGTCAGATTGTGCAACTGGAACAGTGAAGCCACGGTACTGTTAGTGGGTGCTGGTTTAAGTGAAGTACTGGTGCACTTGGGGTTTTAGCAAAAAAACCCTCTGCAGCAGCATCCTTTTTTTACTCTGAGAAATAAAACTACTGGCACAACAATGGCATATATTCAAAACTATCACCAGAGATTTTCTGCAATCTGGTGCCTTTGACAGCTACATTAGCTTGTATTTACTAAGAATAATATGGCCATTCTCGTTTCCTCTGTATTCTTCATCTTATGTATTTGTTTGCCTCAGCCTGCAGGAGAAATAGCTTTGCTTTGAATCGTCAAGGTAGCTTGCAAACAAAACCAGTCACCCATACCACACAAACTGGGATACTTGGCCACTAGGATGTTTCCCTCAAGAAGGAAGTGAAATTGTGAATCACCTCAAAATTCACCTCGCCAAGTTGCTCACTTGCTGGTCTACGCATGCACATCCAGCAAAAATACCAGCCCACTCCAATAAGAGTTGCATTCATTAGTTCTTAATAGATTTTTTTTCTTCCCCAGGAATTGTTTGGTTCAAAGCTGACAAGAAAACGAGTTCTGTCCTTGGTGTCCAGTCCAATCCAAAGCACAAAGTGCATGTTTAAGCTTAGCTTCTGAGGAATACCGGTGACTTCACATGACTAAAAAGAAGCCTAAAATTAAGTGTATGTTTGTGTGCTGTGCTGAAAGTGGCCCTCCAGCAGCCTGCTGGGATACTAGACTGGGGTACAAAGACTGGAGCTCTGAGGCTTTGCAGATCCCTGGATGCCCAGAGGAGAAAGTGCTTCCTCTGCAGTAGCATGGTGTCCGTACAGAGTTCTCCCAAGCTTCCCAGGAGTTGGTTCACAGTCACACCACTCTTGTTCTCTCTATAAATCACATAATTTCTCTCCTCCCTCAGCAACAGCTTGTAGTGTAACTTCACTGCTTCAAAGTCCAAGGGCTTCAGGGCATAGCACAAATTTGAGTGTTCGCTAAGCATGGTATCATGCTTTAACTACACATATTTATGATGAAGGCCCTTTTTGAAGAGCAAGACTACAAATCTCTAATCCTTGCAAGAACACACAATTAAAAGGCCATCCAGGACCTCAAGTTTTTGTTGGCTCAAGTCAGCTCCTCTGCTATGATCCTAGCAGAGCAAAGCCAGATGCCAGACTGGTTTGGATTGCATGGCACTGCACAGACAGACACAACTGCTTTGGTTTATTCCTTCTGGGGTTGGGGAGGTATGTTTGATTGTTTGTTTGGTTTTGTTGTTTTGTTTTTAAGAGACAACGGTTGTGCTCTCAAATAAAAGATCTCTCATTGGAAGACAAACCAGTGGTGCACAGCCTGGATATTTTTCACAATCCCCATATACAACCAGAGGTACAACCTCTGTTCTAAGTTTTGAAGTTGCAGTTCCTGTCTGCCCAGCATTTCAGAGCAGAAAACTCTGCCTGGTTAAGGCTTTGTTGCAGGGAATGGGGAAGAAAAACTTGGATCTGTGAAACATCTGAGTGCAGAGAAAAGCCTGTTCTCAAGGGGCTGACCTGCCAGCAGGTCACACTGCTGCTCATTAGGAAGGACTTAAGCTCTTTTCTACATTGTGCTTGTTGGATTTGAAGCGTGGGAAGGGGCAGGAACACCTACCGTATTTAATTCTTGCAAGAGAGGAATTGCCAAGGTAGCTTGCAAACAAAACCAGTCACCCATACCACACAAACTGGGATACTTGGCCACTAGGATGTTTCCCTCAAGAAGGAAGTGAAATTGTGAATCACCTCAAAATTCACCTCGCCAAGTTGCTCACTTGCTGGTCTACGCATGCACATCCAGCAAAAATACCAGCCCACTCCAAAGCATGAAAGGGCCTTTCAGAAGAGTACTTATTGCCATTCAGGAGAGCTCGTAGTGTCACACATAAATAAGATTACTGCATCGATGATCATTATTTAATTAACACACAGTTATCTACAAATCTACAGGCCATGCTGCAGCCCACATTTATAGTTATCCACCCCTCGGGTTTCAGCAAGCTCAAGTGCACAAGTAAAGACTCACTTCCAGAACAGTGCTTTTACTGAAAGAAGTGGTTGTGAGTGAGGCGGCTGCTTCGTATCCAGTGGCTGCAGTCAGTTCGCTTCAGTTCAAAAGTTTCAGTCATCCAAGCAAGGAGACAGAATGCCAGATCACAGCACCTAACACACTGGATGACACAGAGCTATAAAATGTCACCAGCACAAACCTTTAAAAAGAATCTTAAGAGGGTGGAGGGAATAGCAAAAAATGGGTCTCACCATCTAGGAGGGCAACACTTACCAATGGAGCTCTTCACAAAGACTTGCACGACGTTCTCCCAGCAATCTACATAACACATATCTGTAAAAAACAACCTTAATGCACTGGATTCATTTGAGCATGAATAATTAAAATGTGTAAACATGAGGAGGAAAAAATAAAATTGTGAATATTGAAAAAATAAAATTCTTTCTCAGCTGGCTAATAATTAGGCTTTGATGAACATAAAAACAGGCAAAGGACAATGATGCTTTAGTGTCACTCAAATCTACTGGGGAGTTGTGTCCAGCTCTTGTAGGAATAGCTGCATGGATCAGGTGTTTCACCTGATCTCTTAAGAGCTCAGCCACAGTGCTATGCTGTTGGTGGACCACAGGTCAGAATCCCAGTGAGTCATCTGGTCCAACCTCCCTGCTCAAGCAAGGTCATCCAGAGCACATGGCACAGGACTGTGTCCAGACTGTTCTTGAGTATCTCCAGTGAGGGAGACTCCGCAACCTTTGGCACCTGCTCTCCCTTTGGCAATTCCTAACGTGTACACAGGGCTATTCTCTCTCTGAACACACTTTCAGAGTTCGGTTGCACTTCCCAGAAAAATCTCCATTCTGGCAGCCCCTCACACATTATCCAAGTACCTCCCCTCCAAGCCTGCTATCTGCATTTGTCCAAAGATAACAGCCTTTGGCTGGTTCCTGCAGGGCTGGAAAGCACAGCCTGCAGAGCTCTAATCTCTGCACGGCTCTCAGACAGAAACGGGGCCTGCAGGAGGAACAACGGCTTTTGTCGTCACCCACTAATGAGATAGCAAACCTCAGATATGAAAAATAATCACGCTCCCTACAGGTAGGAGATTACCTTTGGAATATCTCAAACCCAGTACACTCTAAATGCCTTTTTAATTGGCTTTTTGACTCCTTTTTAAAATACATCAATCATAAATCAAGGTTAGATTTCCCAGTTTTCCTCTGTCAAACTGGCAGCCAGAACCAAATGCAGGGTTTGCATATGTTCACATGAGTCCCAGGGGCTGAAACCTGAAAAAGCCCCTGCAAATTACTGTGAGATGTCTGAGGCAAAACAAAATCCATAAGGCTGTGATGATACATCACTCCGCCAGCCCAGCATCAACACGTAAAATGCAGAAATACTTATGCAAAATAGGTTTCTTACTAGACTAAGAGTAAACTAATAGAACCATCCACATACAAACACGCACAGACACCTATGCAATAAACAAAACCCTACTTGAGTGTGAGGAGGAAGGGGAATAAAAATTATGCATGCTCCTCTGTATCCCTGAGAGATTTTTAAAAGCCCAAATGCCACTCAGCTGTTTGACCATTACTTTCTGATTAGGTAGGCAATCTCACTTGGAGAATGCACGGATATTATGCATTCAACTCTTCCTCTTTTCTAGTGCTGGCGTTCTCCAAAATCAGAGAGGACAGAATAAAGTTAGGCAGCTGGGTGTGGAATTAAGTAACCACATTGACACTTGGTATTTTCTTTCCAGTTACTCTGAATCATTTGGTGTCAGGCTGAAGTATTCCATAGGGCACTTGGATACTGGCTGTTGAACTTCAGGACTCTAGCTGATCAGTTTTTTACCTCACAGGAAATCAACAACAAAAAGGCCTGATTACCATGGCTGCACTTCACTGGGAAAATCGAGAGCAGCTGAGCATGCCTGAGGCAGTCATTACAAGGACATTGCAGCCACTTCAGCATCAAGCAGCATTATCCACCTACAAGTCCTGCTGTGCTGAGCAAAGCAAAAGCCTCACTGTGCCAAGCTGGTACAAAGGAAGAAGCCTGGAGGGTTTACAGCCCAGCACTTCAGTTCTGGGCTTGAAAACACACAGGCAGCCACACAATGCCATTCTCTCAGGTAGTCTCTGGGGTAATGCTTTCTTGATACAAACAGCACAAGCAGGAGTAATACCTTAGCCATCCCTAACTTTCAATGACAAGGAAATGTCTCCTGAATGCTTTGTTGGCTTCTCAATAAAAAATTTAATTCTCCTCAAAAAAAATACTCATCTAAACTACTCACAAAGACATCTTGTCTTTTTCCTTCAAATTCCAGGATAAAACTTTGCTTGCATGAGAAACTAAAGCGGTGGACAGGAAGGCAGTGCATTAAATCCATGTATTTCTGCTGCTTGCCCCTCTTGCCTGGATCTTGCTCTTCCTGCTATACAATGAGTTGAAACTCAAAGTGGTAAGAGTTGCTTCCTCCTCCTATGCTGGTGTGTTTGCAGACACCAAGAAGGAGTTCAGTGCTTACATGCCACAATCCCGGAAATCATTTGGAGTTCACGGGACTGAAGTCAGCTTAGGCTGGGTGAGGATCTGTCCTGTAGGATCTTTCTGCATTTTTCTTGAAGATCAGATCCTTCCTGGAGAAGTGAACTGTGAATTTCGGGAGCTGTCAATATGACCATTAATTGAACTTCTAGTACAACTGATGGCTTGTAAAACCAGTACAAGCAAGGTTAATGCCCAAGAACACAACACAGCTGAATACATTGAATGAGATTTGACTCAAGGCCCAGAATCGGGAGAGAGAGATTGAAAATATGCTGTAATACCTCTCATTTAATCGCATTATTATTTATTTATTTCTTCCCTCAGCATATTTTCTTTTAGCCACAGGGGGAGAGTCCCTCCAGAAGCTCATTGTTAATAAACTAGAAGGTGTATTTCATGTACTTCTGACTGATCAACATTAAGGACTTGCTCCATGCTATGCAGTAATCCAACCTCATGTGTAATTAACAATATCCACTCTAATAATGTCAGGAATGCAGGCTCTATTCCCCCCACCTCGAAGGATTTTGGCTGTAAAAGGATCCAGTATTTCAAGGTCACCTCAACAGTCTCCAGTTTGGTTGTAATTCACTCATTTGCTGACACAGCCTTGCACAAGTTTAAGAGCTGTTTTAATTCAGGTGAAAACCAGGCCACCTTCTCCTCACAGCCAGATGAAGGCACATGGTAGGGCCCCAATTTCCAGAACTACAAGAGAAACTAAGAGAGTCTTACCTTTACTATTATGAATGCTGGCCTGCAGGCTGCTTTAGAAGAGAAAAAGAAGGTTGCAGACCTCTTAGCATGGTAGGGATCACTGCAGAAAAAATGCAGAAAACATCTACATGGTACCCCACTGCCTGAAACCCAGGGACTTCAACACCTGCTTCTACAAGTCCTCAAACAGACAACTTAGAAACCCCTCCTGCTTTATCATGAGCAACACTGGGGCCTTTCTAAGGGGATTTCTATAGCCAAGTGTGTGAGGGAGCATCAGCCAAGGGCAGGTGGAATGATGTGGGTGGTCAGTGAATCAGTCTCCTTAAGACACAATGCCTGTGTAACTGGACATTCCCAAGCAGAGGGTTTGGGGAAGAAAGAGCACAAGGATCCTCACTGTGAGAGAAGCAAAACCAGGGGAAGCACAGCCCTTTGCGTGAAGCAGAAGCTGAGGTTTGCAGGGAATCCTCAGAACAGAGGAGGCTGAGAGAGCAGCCAAAGAATCATGGGAGACCTGTAAGCTGTCCCTGTTTTGCTCCCTTTCTGACTCTAGCCTGGGGATCACGCAGGGTCTAGAGATGCCTCCAGCTCTGATCCTGTGATATTCTCCCTTCTCTGCCTGGGCCTAACCAGCTCAGTCACCGTGTGTGACTCCGTGCTGGGTGAGTTGAAGCCTGTGGCAGAAGGGAGATCCCACTGAAGACAGAGGCCTCTGCAGTCCTCTCTGACCCCGACCCCACATGAAAGCCATTATTCCAAAACCCAGTCATCCACGCTCAAGAGCATAGCCCAACCAGTCCCCTCAACAAGCCGTCCTCTGTTGTGAAGGCCACATTCTTGGATTTAAATGGTGAAAATATCCTGCCACTGTAGGAGTCATGCAGTCACCAAACAGCTGAGATTAGAGATTCTGGAAAGGAGAAAACCAAGCAGTAGTAAACCAACAGTTGGTCTCAGGCTCACAGAGGAGTCCCAGCCTGGGAGAAAGAAATGAAATGATTTACATAGGGTTCTAAAGCAATCATTATCAGGCCGAGACCTGGGACCCAACTGCTCAATCCCAGCCTCATGCATTTTTTAACTCCTGGGCGTACCACATTCTTGGTAAACAAGTAACTCTTGTTACTGCAGCCGCTGCTTTTAGGCTGGAAGCAGTTCTCATCTATCTCTCCCCATGTGTCTATTCCCATTAATACCAATTCTAAAAGAACCTTGCTGCTTTTCCATTGCCATCCTTGCTGCCAGCCATACACCATTAAACAGAAGAAATGAGAGGCTTTAGCTGTAATTATGGTTTTGCCTTTTTTGTAGAGAAGGCGTCCCATGAAGACTGACACAGCTGAATACCTGCCCAAGCACACCAATTCTCTCAGTGGAAGTTTTCAGAAGGAAAAATTAAATTGTAGCTGTATAATACATTGAGCAGACAATGCCAGTGATTACCCAGCAAAATGACATCAAAAAGCACATGCACCAGCAGTGCTGACTTCCAAATGGGCATAAAGTGTTCTGAAGAGTTACCCTGCAAAGGATGACAAGGCCCTTCAAGAACCACACATGTATTTTGTCCCTTTCACTCTCTGCCTTCTCTGTGAGACCTTTGGGGCCAGACCAGTCCTATAAAACACTGCAGACACCTCACACCTGCTTGCAGGTACACATACTCCACACAAGCTGGCAAGTGCCTCCTTTCCCTCTCTTTCCCAAGCCATGAAAACCCTGGCCAACCTCCCAGTTCAGTCCTCTGGTGGCACGACGAGGGAGCAGTTCCTTGGAACTCCACTGCCCAAGTGACACACTGAATGGAAGTCTGTCATTCTGCTTTCCCAGAATCCTAGGTATTTCCTCTAAAATTCAGAGCATGGCCAGGAAATTGCCTTCTTTCCCTTCTTGCCCTCCCTAGCAGTCAGGCAACCCTCCTGGATGCTGCAAGTGGCCACTTTCAGTAGGATAAGTAAGCCCTTTGGCTCAGCCAGACTCAGTGCACCCCCTCAGCTGGGTCAGGCTGAGCAAGCCCACCCCACAGACAGCCCCAGGGAGGCCTTTTATTTATGTGGAGTACAAGCACACAGTGAAGATTGTGGTGTCAGCCAAGGCTAGAAGGAAGCAGTGGCTCTGCAGCAATAAACACAGATCAGGAAACATGGCAACCAGGCACACCCTGACTTGGGGCATGGCTGTGAGGAAGCACAGAAATGTTCTCCGGTGAGGTATCTTTGCAACACAACATCCCCAATGCCAAGAGCAGAGGAGTCAGGACAAACCAGGAACAGAAGGGGAAGTAGTGCAGGGAGATGGCAGATTCTGTAAAGGCCTCTGGGGTCACAGGTGAGGTCACATCACTTGCAAATCCCCACAGCCACAGTCCTGTCTGCAACTGTGCCAAGGCAAATGTTTTCCAAACCTCTTCTTGACACCTGTTGGAACACTAGGGAACACAGGACCCACATTTCTCCTTTATCTGGGGAGTATCTTTTTGACTTTTGTGGATGCTTCAGGGATATACCTCCAAAAATACATGTGCACTGGGGGCTACCAGGAGACATAAAAGCCAGCAAGCCATCTGCTCTTTTCCAAGCTTCCTTCCCATCTGGCCTGACACATCTGAACAAGAGTTCAGGGCTGTTCCTGTGTTCCCACTGGGCTCCTTCCATTTCAGTCGTTGAACTCACACACATCTCAGGATACATGCAAAGGTAGTCTCCTTTACTTCCAAACCTCCACCTTCTACTTGCTCCAGCAAGAATTCTGAGTCCCACCAGCCCCATTCTAAGGTCATTCTTTCTACAAAGTCCTCACTTAGGAATTTTAAGTAGCAACTCAGAAATTAGTGTTTTGAAAAGGCCTAACTAGTTGCTCTGGAGACCAGCAAATGCTACAGATCTTCATAGACCTGGCCATGCTACTCCCTAGCTCTCTCTTTGCGTGCTCAAGCGTTTCTAATCACCATATACCACCCAAGTACGTCCTCTGAAATGTGTGTGCTCACCACCTGTTAAAGGCTGGCAAACACAGATAAGTGTTTTGAGGCATGACCTGATGTATGGCTCAAAGGAATGTTGGTTTAAAAGGGGAGTAAAGCTGCTTTTCCCCTACCTTCTGGCAGCCTGATATACATTGTTTAATGCATGGTTTGGCCCTTGCCTTGCATCCAGCACAAACGGGGCCATATGAGGTCAGTAATGCTGGGAAAAGCCTGAATTAGATGCAATGTAAGAGCTTGACTGCTAATTATCCATATGACCTCGAAGCCTTGGACAGCCAGGGGTCTACTACAGGATAAACTACAAGAAGATAGATACAAACACTTAAACTCTGAAGACAAGGACTGAGATGAATAAGATCTAGCAAACCTGTCTGTGGTTAAGACATTTCTATCTCATGTATATGATGCCCAGAGCTGCAGTTCTTACTCCTAACAAAGTAACAAAAAACATCTGGAAAAGAAAAATCACACTAGGAATAGTACTTTGCATATCCTAAGCAATGGATGATCCAGGTCTAAACACAGTGGGGAATAGAGAGAATGTTTTTCATCCTCCAACTTCTTTCACACCACCCCACTGCATCACCAGGAGGGTGGCCACGAAGTTTACCACTACAGACCCTCAGGGCCAAGTTCTGCTTGGAGAACTGTAATTCCCTCTCCATGCATTCCTGCACTGTGCACGTCTATCACCAAAAATTCAGTCTTCTCCTCTGGGAAAACAAAACAAGGCAACAGCTTTCCCAGTCATGAGACGATAAGCTCAAGTGTGACTTTGGGTGGCTGCATTGAACCACTTGGAAATATCCCGTGCTCAGCTGGTAAAAGGCAACATCCAGGTGGAACATCACCCACGAGCCAAGGTGGAATCTTACAGCACCTGCTCAAAACAAAGCTGGAAAGCAAAGAACAGGGTGACAAAACCAAAATGAGAAAGAGAACACCAAATCTGAGGTCAACATCAAAACCTAACCAAATGGAAACCTCCAGACAGAAACAATGAAGTCCAGAAGGAAAGAAGAGTGAACCAAAAGAGGTTCAGGATGAAGCTCTCAACTCATGACAGAACAAAATTAGTTGAGGAACAAAGCAAGAGACAAAATGGGACTCAAGCAATGCTAAACGAAGTTTGGAAAAAGAAGTGTTCTCACCAGAGAAATATTTAAAAAAACCCCCTTTTCTTTTACAGAAGTACTTACTTTTTATAAAAGTCAATATTATCTAACAAAAAAGAGACTAAACCCTGATTCCAAAATCACATGTGCCCTCATGTCTGCAGTCAGGTCCCAGAAGTCAGACACTGATACATTTCCAAACTGCAGAATTACTAAGCCACTCTAAGGCTGTTTGCTGTCTGGAGTATAAAGCTATGAAGCAAGTTTTCCATTCTGTTTGGTTTTGATTTCAACATCCTATCTGGAACATTCAGCTCATGTTTTCATGTTTTTCTAAGGAACCATGAGGGTTAGATTTTTTTTTTTTTAATTAGGAAATGGAGTTTCTTATGCAATATCTTTCTTCCAGAAGCTTTTAAGGAAAAAAAAAAGTAACATACTGAGAATCCTGACAAAGCCATAAGTAAACACTGCAATATGCCATAAAAAATGCTTTTCATTTCCCCTCCACACATAACTCACTTATTTCTGTCATTCAGTCTCTATTCCAAAGATTTTACTGCAGTATTTGCTGAACCAGTATACTGCGATGAACTATTTGTAACTTCTTTAAAGAATTTCCATTAAAGCATGACTTGGATGGCTCAACAAGTCAATATCATTGATACTATACCTGTCACAGACAAACAAACATCTGTGCTTGGATGGGATCAAGACATCATTTTATGAAGAAGCAGTGTTCCCAAGATCACCACAAAGGCACATGGTGCCCATGAGTGCCAGATTTTAGGTTCACATCTCAAAGGAAACTCAGAGAAGTGGAAAATCACAAGTAGACACAAAGTCCCTCAATGATTTCATCAGCAATTTAGAAGAGCCCTCTGCTGTGTTTGTTCTGGCAAATACATTAAATATCTAAGCCTCATCAAAATGCAAGTGTTGAAGCATGTAAATAAATGATGAAGCAAGCTCTCCCACTCTAGAAGAGCTCTGGCTTTTTTTGCCAGGATATTCCCACACAGATGCATGCCAGCATATGCTAGTCTTCCAACATATGTCCCTAAACTCACCCTAACTTGAAACATTTCCCCTTGTCTCCCCTGGACAGCAAACTCCAACCAGAGTTAGAAGGAAGCCACATTGGACTGAAAAGTGCCAGACCTGTGTCCTTGGTTTCCTGGGGAAAAATTGTTCTCCTGGGAACTACCTGGATTTTGAAGGACTTCCTTGTCTTCCCTAGCATGATGTGACTCAGTTTCCAACAGACACTGCGCACAACCTTTGTGGATCCATTACAGGAAAGATTCTAGGCCTAAAATGAGGGGACTTGCCAAGCAGGTCTCTAGAGATGTCCTTCCACCCTTCTGTCTGTGTGCTACAAAAACCTTTGCCAAGGATGTCCTTTGACAGACCATCTGTGCACAGGGACAGGAATTACACCATTTTTGTTGCTGCTTTTTGAGAACCTCCAAGAAAGGACATTAATTTCTTGCCCAAGTAATTTGGTCTACTGCTTTGTTATCCTCATCCTTGGAAACACTTTTCTGATTCCAAACTCTGAGGTCCCTTGCTGTGATCTAATACTAAATACAGCTAGCAGGAACACAGAGAACACATTACTCTGCCACAGCTGACCTTACATCAATCACACCAGCCTCCAAAAAGGGAGCACAGTCATTTTTCCAAACTCACTGTAGTGTTCAGACTGCTAATTTTTCACCAAATATTAATGAAGTAATCATTATTCAATTATACCACTTGTATTTCAACTATACCAATTATCTTTTCCTCCAAGTGTGAAAGACTTGTCTCCTCAGCAAAGTAGGAATGTGGGAGGGTGAAATATGTTTGTGAAAGTGCCAGGTAAGAGCAGGAAAGAAACCAGGCATTGGAAAGCAGGAGAGTAGATGGAAGAGGTCAGAATTACATTGTCTGGGGGAGTAAATGCTTCAACCCTGCAATCAAACAGAAAAAGTCGTACCACTGGTGATTAAAAACTCAAATTAGTACCAAAATAAACCTACTGCATGTGCCAACACTCCTTCTAGAAGCACAAGTGCCACATTCTTCTCCGTAGGTGAACTAGCAGCAAGGGTATGGCTGCAGGCAGACCCTCTCCAGCTCTGCTATTCTATCAGCAAAACTGTCCAAAACCACCAGAGTGAGGAAAAATGCATTGCTGTCACATTTCCACTTGCTCACTGTGTTTTCTCTCATTTGCCAGCCTCAATATTCCCAGCCTCAATGTTCTCCCATTCCTAAGAAACCTGCAAGGAAAGGGCAAAACTCACCCAAGCACTAAAATAATATTGTTTTAAAGGCAGAGCAGTCACCACAGAGTCCAGCCCTTACTCCAAGAGCTGGGATCTGGTGGAGACAGAGGGATTTTTTTTGCCATGTTGGCCTGTTTTCTCACCATAGGACTGGTGTGAGGAACGGGAGCTCCCTGGTGGCGAAACGTGAATTTGCAAAGATGGACTTTCAATGGCCCCATGCTTCTCCCTGCTCACATGGAAGTCTTGGGATAACAGAAACACAGTCCTGTGCTGCCCTCCCCCAGGGCACTGAGACCAGTCAGCCCTGAACACTGAACACGATGGTGCCTAGTGCAGGGGTGCCTGTTTCAGAGCCCAGCACAACTCCCAGCTCCTCCTCACAACCCTGCATCCCTTTCTCCAGCCCAGGCATGTGGGCTGTGCTGGGACACGCATTCACAGGCTAGGAGGTACCTGTGTTTGGTTAGTGACAAAATCAACAGCAACCAGATTACTGTCACCCATCCAGCTTTCACGACACCCCAAAACAGAAGCAAGATCCAGCCAAAACCCAAGCCAAAACATTTTCATTTGGGTGAAAAAGAGTGTGGACTGGCATGATTTTCACAAAACAAGAGGCTTCCATTTTTCCCTACTTGATTTTTGGCACTGCCTTCTTAGGCAACAGTCCAGATCAAATGCCCAGCAGCTCTTAAACAGTTAGGGTCCCAGGGGATCTGGAGGAACCAAACCACTCCATCTCACACAGACAGCCCACATAGAAGGTTTGCTCCTTAAGGCCCACCTTGACATCTGGTTCTGAGCTGGGTCCCACTGCTCCTCTCTGCCTGAAGATCAGCAGACCCACAATCTGGACACTCCTGGTATGTCCAGTCCCTCCAAGATACCTGGAAAAGAGAGACAACAGTGACATGTCACCAGTCCTTTCTGGCTTGTGCTCTGCCCTGCAGCCCCAGCACACAGATGAACAATGCTCATGCAACTGTGGACAGCTCTTTATACCCCCAGCCCAGGGCAGAGGTCTCCTGCCCAGCTGCACCTCCAGAGGGTGTAGCAAATGCCAGGAGTCTTCATGGGTTCAGGTGGTGATGAGCCAAACCAGAAAGGATGAAATCCACAGAAGCTTATTAAAAGCAGAGCCACGATGCCAAACTCAGGACATTCTGCCTGCACGTGGGAGGTTGGCAGACCATCTAAATGATCTCTCCTGCTGCCAACAGACTGCCTTTGTCTATCCTCCCCAGGTATCTCCTGCCAGGAAGAGGACACCAGGCTAGACAGACCTTTGATCCGACCCAGGACAGCTCTAATGGGAGCAGAGCCGTCAGACCTCAGGCAGTAGCAGAGCCTGCCCTTGGGCAATGCCCTCTGCAGTTCTCTGATCCTTCTTCCCAAACTGAGAAATTGCACCATGCTCCAGGAATGACCCAGAACTGGACAAGTTTGTCATCTTAAGCCTCTCTATAAGAAACAGTCACAGCAAATGGGGAGGGACAAGAACAGCAGATAGGTGGGCAAAGCCACAGAGGGGCCCAAGGCCTCCGAAGAGGGGAAAAAAAAAAAAGAGGCGAAAATAAAAAGGAGACAAAAAGTAGTGGGAAACTGCTAGTTTGCATCTGGCTTAGAAAGTCAGGACTGCTGTCTGACAGACATACAGACAAATTCCTGTCATGCCACCAGATGGTGCCGTGCCTTCAGTCTCCGGCAGGCAGCTGGTCTGGGACAACAGCCCTCCGCTGCGTCCCATGGGCACTGCCCTCAAACTGCTGGGAGAAGGGAAGAGGCAGCCTCACTCTGCCCCAGGGCCCGGCCTCCCCAGCGGGACATCTCCCAGCTGCAGGGCCACTTCCACCCGGAGCCGGGCTGAGGCTGACGCTGAATCTGGGACTGAGACCGTCGGGATCCAGGAGAGGAGCAGCAATGAGCCACCTGCCTGGAAGCCCATGGAGCTGGAGGGAAGGTCAGGAGTACCTTTTTGAGCACTGCAAGAGCGAAACGTCATATGTTGGGAGAAGGGCTTCTGTAATGGGCAATCTGGCAGGGGAAACTCTGTCCAGAAGCTGTGTTTTGCTTACATTCAAGTCCTTCTGAACCAGCAGAAGTGTCAGAGCCCTAGGGAAGGATGACAGGGTAGCCTGCACAGGGAAGAAGTGGCACTGGCTGGCCAGATTCAGCCCATTCACCATCGACTGGCAACCTGAGCTTCCTGGCCCCCTTCAGAAATGCAGCCGTAACCATGCTCCTTGCCAGCACCCACATGCAGCTCGCTTGGTGACCACCCACCCAGAGATCTGAGCTGTGCCACTCAGGCAATGCAAAGGCTCACAAGGAGACCATTGCTTGCTGAAGACTGGGAATACACAGACTCACCCAGCTGGTCCATCCCCCCACACCAGCCAGCCTTCCTCCACTCTGTGTGCCAGAAGAGAGCCAGCACACCAAGCACAGGCCACCAGTACACATTCAGGCACACAGAACAGATCTAAAGAGGATGGTGGGAAAGGAATTCTCCACTCACACTACTCTTTAGAGAGCCACTTCCCTGGGCAAGACCAACCACAGTAGGTATATATAGCTCACCATGACCCAGCTGTCAACCCAGAGCCATAAATACAGCTAGAGCAGAGATACAGCTATCGAGCCACTCTTGACTCCATTCATAATCTGTGCAGAAAGACCACATCCTGCAGGCCCACAACACAGATAGGAGAGAGGTGAAGGCAACTGTCACAGATTCCCATCCACAGCACACTTGCAGGAAACACAGCAAGACCCTCTTTCCCAGTTTGTCTCTCTGCAATGTCCTCCTACTCCTCTACCTCACCTGGCACAGCCCAGGTGGCAGTAGTGGTAGGAGTGTTGTCCATCCATGTGTGAGGCTCAGGTTCACCAGGAAAGCAAAGCCCTTTTTGAGACTACCTGACGTATTGGAAGGCAAAAAAACTGATATGCTTGCTGTCCCCAGCACCACCCATAACACCGCTGGCACAGGCAGCTCCCATAGCTCTCAGACCCATCCAGTCCCAGGCTGTGGGCAGAATTGTCCTGCAGCCCATCCCAGTTGTGCTCCACAGGCACTGCCAGTGCTGTAGTTTCTCTCCAGATTCACAGCAGCCATGGCTGTGGTTGGGAAAGGAGTGCTTACCTCTCCATACCCACCTCTGCATCTCAGGCCTCCAGTAACCACCCTAAATTCTCAGAGCATTCCCCAGAAATCATATTTAATGCTTCTTAATTATCTTTTGTCAGTTTTGAAGGGCCTTTCACTACCCTCTGGCAAATCCTCCACATTAATAAGGCTGCTGGTGGTGAACATCCATCATGCTAATATGTCTCATTGCTTCCTTTTTCATTACCCCATGCATTTCTTATGGTTAGTCAGTAAGCAGATTAGGGATGGAGATTTTCCAGTCTATGCCTGTACATCACCTTGCCCTATACATGGGGTAGGGCTAATTCACCTCCCATCTAATCTTACCCTCAGAAGCCCTCCTTAAAATGAACTCCCAATTTTAACAAGAGCCAAGCTCCCCCCATTCCAGAAAGCTAAACCCAGACAGGTTCAGTATGTGGTCACAGTCCTGAAAAACACAAACAGGCCTGCAGTTCCCAAGCCAAAACAAGGGGTCATCCTGCAGGAGCAACACACCTCCAAAAGGTTTTGTTTTTCTGATGCAGCTGAGCACAAACCCTGTCGTAAGAAAACTAAACTGCTACAACAACCTTCTGTCTGGGTTACAGAGTGTGAGGAGTGGGGGTTCACTAATTCGGGAAACAAAATAATTATTAATGGCATTGCAGATAGCAATTACTAATGGCTTCAGCAGCAACCACCTCCATACCTGGAACAAAGCCCACATAAGTCACAAATGCTTATTCTCCGAGAAATCCCTGCAGTCGTGCCGCATTCAGTGTAGCAGCACTATCATCTCACATGCGCAGAGCAGAGATGGCCTGAAGGGTCGGGTGTTACCCTGTAAAGGCAGCGAAGAATTCATCACACTCACCACAAATTTCCTGCCCGAGGCTGTGAGAGCCGTGCAGCCTCTCTGGGCTCAGCCCTCCCCCTCTATAAAAGGGCCTGTCTTACAGCAAAAGCTCTGGAGCACAATCACAGAGAATGCTGCAAAGCATTCGAGTAATGCAGGCAGAGATGGTGCTTAAAGCTTTACCCGCTGGTTCCAGGCCTCACTGTACTCAACACGAGCCTCACTTCTCAGACTGACAGGGATTTAAGATCCAATTCCCATGTATGCAGGGAAAACACATCATTTTAAGTTTTGTACATTGCCTGTTTTGAGGAATTAAGTGAGAGTTGAGCAATGGCCAGCCCTAAAGCCGATTCTGGAGCAAGATGCATTTCACTCTCACCATAAAAAGTATTTCAGAGAGGCTTCAGTGGCAACAAAATCAAAGTGGGGGAAAAAAAGAAAAAAA
>VZRQ01000584.1:253131-291532 GCA_013397975.1 Machaerirhynchus nigripectus
GGGGCCAGCACGGGCCCTCCCAGGGCCGGCCCGGGCTCCCCTCCGCCGGGCCCGGCCCGAGCCCGCAGCGCTGGTGGCGGACAAAAGGGGGAAGCGGAACCCGCGAAGGGGAATCGCTGATTGTAAAAAACAGGGTGTCGCAGCGGCCGCTCGAGGAAGCTGAAATTTTTAAGGTAGTTGCTGCAAGGACTTGGGGTTTTTTTGTTGTTGTTTGTTTTGCTTCTCCGCACAGTGCTGGAAACATTTATCCAAGGTATAACGCTGGAAGCAAAGAAACAAACAAAAAAGTATGAAGCATCCGCACTGACTTGCTTGTGTTTCCTGGCTTTCATAAAAAAGTGTCAGGGTTCTCCTTGCATAAATGGGGCAGAATAGATAAATGCCTGTTCGACTTAACGGTGGCTCATTCTGTTTGCTTTGCCCGTGCTCAAAGTTTGCATCCCCGTTTAACTCGGGAGACAGAGATTAGCAGATTTGCCTCAATTATTAGCTCATGCAGTTTTAACTGCTGCCGTGTTTTGCTTGAGTCATGCAGAAGCATTTGTCTAGCAACACACAGTTGCGTGGTTTGACACACTTGACTGGGTTATCTACCTGTATTAGAGGTGTTAGATATTGAGGCCTTCCCTTGGTATTTACCAGTAGTTTACTGAACATGTGGTATATCCAGGAAATGAATTTTTTGGTCCACAGGGCTGGCAGACAGGGTATACTGCTAATGTCCCTGCTTTCTCTAACACCCAAGCTGGAGCATCTATGGCTGGTCTGCAGCGTGGAGCAGAGCTGATGGGAGTTGCAGATGAAGCTGCTAAAAAGTCTGATGAGACTCGCAGCTCTTGTTTAAAAGAGGCTTGTCTCAACAAGCCAGCTACCACCTCTGCAGTATGCAAACCTAGTTAAGTGTGACTGCTCAGCATGTCAGGCTTCATCTTGCTTCCGAACCAGGGAATTCCCAAGTCAGTCAAAACTACTATTTCTCATAGTGATCTCCTTCTTGCAACAGGGTTTAGGTTGGCTTTTTTGAGATGCTGCAAATGAACTTGGTTTTGGGCAGAGTGGAGGCCTTCTGGCAAAGTACAGTAGTGCCAGCAGGAGGGCATCCTTTGGTATCAAAAGAGCTTGGATTTTCAGCTTTTGTGTCTTGCCACAACGTTCAGTCTCTTTGCTACTGGATTAAACGAGTCCAAGGTCTTTGGAGGACCGTGCAAATTATTTTTCTTGGTTGTTAGTCAGTGCTGTTCCCAGATCTGTGTAATTACAAGGTACATATGCCTCATATACAAGATAACAGCCCTCATGACAATTGGCGGTGTGGGTGTCTGGCATGTTCCTACTCGCCTTGTCAGAATTCACTATCAAGAGGCTCCTGCTGGGTGCAAGGGCTGACCTAAGCAATCCCATGTGAGACAGCCTGAATACAACCAGGACTCTCTTGTGAAGCTGTTCTCAGCCTTTTCCTCACCTGGTTGTTCAGCATTCACAGCAATCTCCTCAGGAGAGGAGGATCTCTCAGTAACAAGTATCAGAGATGCCCAGAGCTGGCCTTCAAAGCCTGGTTTTGAGGATGACATTTAAGCTTTAGGCTGCTGTAGGTGCCTGGACGGCCAAAAGAAAATTCTTATAGGCATTTAGGCTCATAATAGCTGATTTGTGTGCTGAATGTGTTTCTGAGAAGCTTTGATTTTGTGCAAGAGTCCTGTTACACACCAGCTTTCACTTGCATTACCTTGAAAACTTATATTTCAGCATGGGAATGGGTGCTACTCAAAACTTCTGCCATGCTACTACTGGCCACTGCAGCTCCTGTTTTTCAGCACTGTTGCTGGGATTGCCTTTTGTGGGTATTGCTTGCTCTGCCTGACTCGATAATTAAATGGGGAGTGAACTTCATGGTGGCTCAGAGAAGGAGATAATTTCCTCTTTGGCTGAAAGCTGAGGAAATGACCTTCAGGAATTCGAAGGATAGTTTCTTCTTTTTTTAAATAATTGCTTTCCTACTCATCTCGTCTTGTCAATAACCTTTCTTCTTATCAGGGGCAAAAAAATAAAAGCTGAATAGAGTTTTGATTCCTCCCCTCACACCTTCCCCTTGCCAGAAGAGACCAAATAATGCAAAATAAAAACTTGAGTCTAGCTGGCATGGTCTGTCTACAAGTGATTTGCAGATGACTCTGTACTTCTTGCTGGTTTATGGTGTGCATATAATGGCCTCTTACACAACAGCAGTAAAAGGCTGTTAGTTCTGTTTCCTGTCAGGCTTCAGATCGGAGTTGAAGCCTGGGCCTTTCAGAGGCACAGGCTGTCCCCTGTAAATTGGGGTGTCTCTCTGTCCAGCTATAGGTAAGAAGGGAATGTGGGCCTTTCTGGACTCCTGAAGTCACTGGTGTTCCCACACTGTTGCTGGTCTCTGGGATGAAATTAAAGTAGTCACTCTGTGCGCTTCCTCCTTGCATTGCTGCCTTTCCTGCTCAATAAAGTGGGGATGTTAATATCAGATGTGTTTTCTTGAGTGCTCAAATAACAGATTAAAAGCCAAGCAGTATTGAATATCTTTATGGTTTTGACCACCCGCATTTTCAGTTGGCTTGTCAGCCTTAGGTGACACCTTTCCAGAGGCCTCATTTGGCAAAACTTTCTTTTAGCCAGGCTGTGACCCTCCCTTTCTGCTAAGTGCTCCCACAACTGCCTCGGCTTAGTTTTCCCCTCAAGTTGCTGGTGATGGCCCAGGGCACATTCCATTGTGTGGCAGTGCAAGTGACAGCTCTGTCCCTGAAGCGTGCTGTCCCAGACCAGTCGGGTGGAAATAGGTTTAATTGAAAAAACATTTGTTGCAGACATGTACTATGACACATTAGTGAGTCAGAGGGAAATGCCACATGGCTCCACAGGCAGCTCTGGCAGTGGCAAGGAATTTCAGAGGTGTATAGGAGGTGGAGGGTATGACAGGCGTGGGGGAATTGGGGTTTGCTGAAGAAACTAAGAACCAAATACATGGCAATAATGTGACCAGCAAACCTGGGAGCACAGTGTTCTCAAGTCTGCCCTTGCAATGAAACAAGGGGTGCTTTAATAAATTCTTGATGTCAGATTCTGGAAAAATTGATGATGCTTTTCCAAGAAGCAAGAGTTTCCACTTGAGTAGCTTGGATAGTTCACCCTGGTGTGTACAATGTGTGTGCGTGGTTCCCAGACAAAACAAGTCAAGAACTGCAGCTTGAAATGTCTCTGGAGATAATACATGCCCAGGCACCACTGTGGAGAGTTCTTGGGCTCTAATCACAGGAGGGAAAACCAACACCGTAGAATTCTCAAGACTTAAACCCGAATTTAGTCCTTCAAACTTGTCTTGAGGCAAACTAAGTCATTAGTTTAAGGTGCTCTTAACTGTCTTACAGTTGAGGAAAACAAAGACTTCTTAGGTAAAATATTTTAAGTATTCAAGAAAAGTACTGGAGCTCACAGCACTTCCTAACAAAAGAGAAGTAAAGTTTTGTTATGTCAAAGTTGCATTTTAGTGCAGGCTTGCTACAAATCCAGTTTATCGGGTGTCTGGCATGTCTTTCTCTCCTGGAATGGTTTTCTGTGTGTGGGGATTTTCTTGAGAAAGCTTTGGATTATTCTTCAGTCTTCCCCAATTTAGATTAAATTTCAGTTTGGGTACTTGGCAGTGCAGGCAAAATGTTGGGAACCCTTAGTGGAGGCAGCTGGGTCTGGCTCCTGCAGTTGGAAGGCTGCTGGACAGAAGGCTCCCTCTTTGGGCTGCCCTGTGGAGGGAGGGCATTGTGCTCTCCCAAGACTTCTGCAGAGCTTTGCACTTCGGGCAAGAAGGAGGCTTTATGAACAAGAGCCGCTGTGTTCCCGCAGTGCCTGCTGACAAGGCAGTGAATGCAGTGCCTGCCTCAGGTGCCTGCAGCAGGCTGTGTGAGACCCAGTGGGGATACTGCCTTAAGTGCCTTAAACACGGGATAATGTTTGAGGGGCTCAGCCCCCAGGGTGTGCTGTGTCTGCAGCAGTTGCATGGAAGTGCTGGGGGACGACTCAGTTTTGCTGATTCCTTCAGAGAAACTCTGTCCCTTCTTCCCTGAATGTCTCCCTGAACGTGCTGTCCTGGCATCATTTTCCCATGTGGGAATTAGGTGGCTTGTCTGCTTGCTGCTGCCGTGTTGCAGTTAAGGGTCTGTCCCCTACAGTCAAATGTCAGCAGCTGGCTGATGGTCATGGATCCCACAAGTACCTGCAGTATGTGCTGCTCTCTGAACCAGCTCCCGTGTGCTAGTCCACAGCTGGATAACTGCTTCCATCCTGGAAAAGGAACAGGACAAGGCTGGCTGCTGGAGCTCTACAGCATTCAAGCCACAATGCAGAAAATAATAACCAATGTGCTGTATTGAATCCGCTGAGCAGAGCCATATCTGGCCAAAGAGGGAAAATCCAGACTAACAAATGTTTACTCTGTCATTACTGGGAGGGTGGAGGCTTTTCACCAGCTCTTCTTCTGGACAAGACAGCAGAGATTAGGTTAAAATGTCGCTTGAGGACATGTATTTAGAGTCTGGCATTTCTCCTTGTTCCAGTGCCCTTAGCAGTCATCCTGTTGCTGTTCTGCACAAAGTGGTTGCAGCTACCTTACAACAAAAGCTGCCTGGGGTTTGAGATTTTTCCTTTTTAAGGATGTTTGTGAAGCCATTTGTGGGTGGTACAGGCCCAGGGTTGAAGAGGGAGCCCTACAGTTACGGCAGTAGATCCTCTTTTCAGAGGGAATTGGTTCATTGCACTGGCTCATTTCAACTCATACTGTAACACAGCTATAGGGTGTTCTCAGATGGAACAAATCTGCATTGTCCCTGGCAACACAATGGCTGCTAATGTCAGCCTGTGTGATGAATCCAGGGGTTGTACAGCAGCTGTGAAAAGGAGTAGCACCATCTACTAACAGCCTTTTGCTTTGGAAAGCTAAAAAATCCAGTTCTCACTGTTGTCCCTTCAGCTCCTGGTCAGTCCCAGTTATCAGCTGAAGTTTTACAGTGAATTTTTGGTTTCCAGACTAAATACTTTCAACATTTTTGGCATCTGAACTGACTTGCCAGCAGTGCTTGGTTTCTTTTTAAAGAAACAGCTGGTCTCCTGACTTGAAGACATGTTTCTTGCTGTGTGGTAGCAAAAGTAAATGCACTTGACTGCACAGTTTGCATCAACCTGCAGCTCTATTGCTGCTGCTTCTGGCTCTAAGCTGAGCATTAACCTCTGCTTTCAAAGTTAACATGACTTGGTGCAGGGGATTTATTTGTTGTAGTGTTGGAGCAAAGCTCAAGAATTGACAAAGGTAGAGGTAGGTGATATGGACTGCTTTTCCATGACTAATAGCTTCATTTCCATGCCAGTTCAGGCTTTCTGTGCATTTTCTAAGAATCTTGAGGGGGTTTGTGACTAAAACCTGAGTCTTACCACCCGTTGTTAGCTACTGAGGTACCATTAGCTAGAAAATAAACCTCAGGGAGGAAAAGGGTTCTCTTGAATTCACTGTGGGTTTGTCCTTAGTGAATGATAAAATAGATGTACTTGCTGCACTGTTTGCTTTATTAGGTTAATTTTGTATTATTTAGAGTCTTCCCAAAGAGGCTCTTGCCCACACCAAACACAGGGACAGGAGGTAAAAGACCTTTATTCCTCATTATCTCTCAGTCACACTCTGACAAAGTTCAGTGTCTCTGCATGGAGGAGGTGACACAGGAATGAGTCACTTTGAGTCCATGTTTGCACTGTTGCTCAAATTTATCCTGAAATAGGCTTTCTCCATGTACTTTCCTCACCTTATTGGTGATATGCAGAAGGATGGCTGCCTGCCACACAGCTGAGGCACAGTGACTGAATTGCTGTTCCCCTGTCCCAAAGTAAGCGCAAGCAATTCTGCATAGATTACCCCTTGTAGAGAGACAGTGCATTGTAAATCTTGAGGGAGGTCCCCTTGTATTTAGGTAAACCCCAGAAGAAGCACTGTTCTCCACCCTAAAGAAACGCTTCTGTCTCAGGTTGCTGATGTATGAGATTGCCCTGGTTTTCCACGACCAGCACTTGGGAGCTCTAGATACCAAACTCCACAGTAATAGATTCTGCCAGCTGTGCCACCTCTCCTCACTGGGTTAGCAGTGCTATGCCAGCCACTCAGAGTTACAGGAGGAGGGATGTTGGTAGGAAGAGGAGAACCTGGAGGTTCTCAATGGGAGGCACTGTTCAAAGCTTTAAAAAACCCCACGCATTAAGTAGGCGTCCAATCCATAACCATCTCTCGAGGACAGCCTGAGCACCAAGCAGTTCCCCTGCACCTCTGTCCCCCTGGTTTTGCAGCTGAACTCTGCTGTTTCTTTAAGATGCAAAATGAATCCGTTGAGCTCACATTTTGGGGCTGAAGATAAGTTTAAAAAATGAAGAACAACCTTTAGTCTTTTCCAACTTCTTCAGTTGTGTGTCTCACCTGGCTGTTGGTACTGCTGACTGTGCTTGTAGCAGTGACGTGTGGTGGTTTACACAGAGGGAGGAAGGCAGTTTTCCTTCTGATAGATGAATATGAGTAATGTCACTTGAATTTGGAAGACAAAAAAACAGTGAGGGAGGAAGCAGGATTCTAAAGGAATCTCATTGTTTATACTGTGTGTAGCATTTTGAGCAGATAGAGTTGTTGAGTACTGGATAGGCTTCAACTGGTCTTTACTGCTCTGGCCATGATGTCCTTCCAGAAGTGCCTGCTGGCTTCCCACATTTGTAGTATTCACTCTTGCACAGCTGCTTTTAAGCTTTCCAACTTGGTGCACTCTGAGAGCAAAATTCAGATGTAAGTGCTTCTACTTGCCACTTTCTTTTTTTCCTGTCTCATTCCCAGAAAAGCATCAGACTGAAAATGCAGTTCAGCCTTCTGTCATTCTTGCTAGGTCTTGTCCTCTTTATTCTGTGCAGCTGCCTTTAACATCAGATTGATAATGCTGCATGTGCACCTCTTGCTCCAGCTTACACAGGGGAATACGATACCACTCACTACAATTTCCCATCTGCCTCCAAGGGGCTGGGGGGGAGAATGTTCAGGTGGCTTGAGCTTGCTTTAAAAACTGCTGGAGTAGGTGCTGAGAAGTGGAGACTTTAACTGTTAGGACTTGAAAGTTCTCTGTTTGAAATACTAAATTCAGAGCAACTTCCCAAAGCTGGTTTATTCAGCTAAAAACTACCACTGCAATCCCAGTACCCCACTACATCTCCCTTGATCTCTAAACTAAGTCCATGTGACAAGTGTGGAATTTGGCCAGTTTTACCTCTGTTCCTAAAGCTGCTAGCAAGCATGCTGGAAATGGCTGGGAAACTTTGAACAGAAGATCCTTGTGGACTTGTCCAGCCAGCCTGAAACAGGGAAGAAAATAAGGCTGCTGTAATGCCAAAGGATCTGCCACAACTGAATCTCAGAGAACAAGGGGTTGGCATGCCTGTAAAACTCCCCCAAAACAATGTTCTGTAAGCAGGATTGTGCCTTCTTTGGAATAGTTTTGGGTTTGGCAGCCGGCTGTGGGCAGCAGCGAGACTCCGGATTCTTTCCTTGGCTTTGGAAAAGTGGGTCTGTAGCCTTTTCTGGTGAGACTCTCCTGCCACGAGTGACTATTGCAAGAAGCTATTGTCTTCTAGGCTTGGATTTACGGCAGAGTTGTAATGTAGCTGGGAAAATTTGGGGCGGAAGGCCTGAAGGTGTTTGCTGTGGTCTTTGCAGGCCTCCGGAGTACAAGTGGCCGATGAGGTGTGCCGTATCTTCTACGACATGAAAGTGCGGAAGTGCTCCACGCCGGAGGAAATCAAGAAGAGGAAGAAGGCTGTCATCTTCTGCCTCAGTCCAGACAAAAAGTGCATTATTGTGGAGGAAGGCAAAGAGATTCTGGTGGGAGATGTCGGAGTGACAGTCACCGACCCTTTCAAGCACTTTGTGCAGATGCTTCCCGAGAAGGATTGCCGCTATGCCTTGTACGATGCAAGCTTCGAGACCAAGGAATCCAAAAAAGAAGAGCTGATGTTTTTCTTGTGGTAAGCTACCTTCCCAACTCTCTCATTCCTAACATGCAGTCCAGGCACTGTGGGTGAGGTCTCTGAGCATTTGTATTGCTCAGGCTGGGAAAATGGCAGGCTTAAAGTGAGCTGGGCAGCCTGATGCCTGTATTTTGAGCCGTGAGATGTTCCACTTGTCCATGCTGGGTAGGATGCTGCCTCTGTCTGGGCTGGATAATCAGTGTCACTAATTTCACTCTGTGGTGTCTCCCACTAGGGCACCAGAACAAGCACCTCTCAAAAGTAAGATGATCTACGCAAGCTCCAAGGATGCAATCAAAAAGAAGTTTCAAGGTACGTAATACAACTAATGCTCCTAAGTCTGCTGTGCCCCTGGAGCACACAGCAAGGCTTAATTAGTTTAGGTTTTGGGGGTTGTTTTGTTATGTTTTGTTTTGAGATACTAGTGAGAGGGTGAAATGTCACATGACAGAGCTAAAATGAGCTCTGGCTCAGATTTACATTATCTGACAAAGTTTCAGAGGCATTAGAACAGTGCTCAGGACAAGAGCAGGTTTTGCAATGTGTGATGTACCATATGGAGCAGAACATCTGCACCATACAGGCTAGAAACCATGAGATTCATAACACAAAGCTGGATTTTGTGCAGAGCTGCCTCAGTGGCAGAGCACTTTCATCCCTGTGTCCGTTAAAATGCCCAGTCTCATAAACTTACTGTGCTGTAGTAAATCAGTCTGGCTTATAGCCAGGTAGCACTCTTCAGCTCCTCAGGCTGCACTGGGCTAAAATCTTGCAGTGTGCAAGGCTGACAGGATAATTGTGCAGCAGTGCCAGCCTTCACAGGATGGCTTGCCCAGGGATTGGAGCTGCCCTGGGAGACTGTTGTGTGCTGCACACGTGGAAGTTGAGAAAAAGAAATCCTGAAGAAATGCTGCTTTTCACCATATAAGGCAGGCATGGGTTGGGCTCCCCATCCTTAAAAAGGAAAAGAAAGCACTGTTGGTTGCTTAGCCTAGCTCTCAGTCTCTGCCTCTCAGGTTCTCAGTGTGATGCTTTCAGCCACCTCTGCAGAGCCAGCAGGAGCTGAGTGAGCCCTCTCCGTGTGCTTGCCTGGAGCTCCCTCCCCTGCTGTATCCAGGGCAGCACAAGAAATGAGGGATTCGCTCTAAGAGCCTGCCATGAAAGGCCAACAGTCTGAGCACTGAGCTAGTGACAAATTTCTCCCTACATGTCCCTACAGTGACATTTGGTGTGCAGCCAGATGTCTCCTGGGACATGTCAGGGAAAAGCCGTCAAATTCCCTAAGCTAAGGCAGGACTTGTCTGCTTGAGTGACTGGATTGCTGCTTCTAATATGACTACCAGGTATGTTTCTTTGATTGCTTACCAGCATGTTGAAATACTGCATTATTGAGTGTTTTGCCTCTTTTTTTAGGCATAAAGCATGAATGCCAAGCAAATGGGCCAGAGGACCTGAACCGAGCTTGCATTGCTGAGAAGCTAGGAGGCTCCCTAGTCGTAGCTTTTGAAGGAAGTCCCGTGTAGATGTCATACAGTGCCACAACTCTACAAGCATTCCATGTTTTAATAGATCAGTTATATAAAGCAAACATTCTAGGCAAGGGTTTCACTAACAGTAGGGAAGCTGTCTTGTAGAATAAAGTAGATTTTGGAGATGTAGCTCGTATGTACAAATGACCCTAAATAAACGAAATTAAGGATTTATCTTGGTGTATTAATATTTGCATTGGTTGTCCAGCCCAGTTCTGTCCCCAGTGGATGAACACTAAAGGTCTCCAAAAATTTGAACAGTGTATCATGAAAGGTGGAGAGGTGAGAACAATCTGGTTCCTGTTCTTGCTTTTCTAAATAGTAACAGGCGAAATCAAGAACTTTTCCCTTGTAACCATTTAAGATAAAACTTAAAACCTGTAGTTAAACTTCAGCTAAAGCAACCTGTTAGCACCAAAACTGAGTTAAATTCTTAGTGCTTGCAGTTGCAGAGCTGTACTAAAAAAGCCTAATTATGAAGCTAGACATAAAACAGACACACTTTTTCTGAAGAAAAAATCCTAATCCACTCTCTTGTAAACTCACGGTTCAGTAATAATATTTAAAGGTTCACTTGTTCTGTAGGTTCAATTTTCTTGTTATGAAGTGTCTTGAGGTCTCTTTCCTCCTGAGTGATTCTATAGAAATTGCTTTTTCTGTTGACATAGTTTAATTTAGAACTACCTTTCTCTAATATACACTTACTAGTGGATCAGATGCTTCTGAGGCTTTTATAAGTGCAGGTTCTTGTATCAGAGCTCTCCGGTTATGGGTAGTAAAAAGAAAAGGAACCACAACTTTAAAAAATGGTATTTTCAGCCCCAGTCTGGTCACTTGGTCCATTTGTCCATAATTACTATTGATTTAACTTAGTAGAACCAATCAGCCTGACTAATACGGCTTGATCTGGGCTTTTTGTCTGTTAGCTTCTTTAATTCTGTAGAAATGCATGGAAATATCACCTACTAGAAAGTTTGACCTGAAATGCCTTTTGTATGGGGGGTAGAGAACATTCCTGTGCCAGCTACAGAGATCTTAAAAGCTTCCATGTTTCATCAGTGGTTGATTAAAGCTGTTTCCTTTGTGTAATGTGTACATGGGAGTTGCATAGAGTTTTCTTGTATGTCTGTAGAGAAAAAGAAAAAAAAAACCAAAACCCTTAGCCTCCAGTGCATTACTGTGATATGTTCTGTGCGTGCCAAATTTGAACAGCCTAAATAAATGGGCTTTCCCTCCCCTGGGTCAGTGACTGATTCCTCTCCAGCCTCCGGAGCAGCCCTCCTGCAGCAGGGCTGGCACTGCTGGATCTGGGTAAGCACTTAGGGAGCTGCTGTGCCTTCTGCAGCTACTGCCCTGCCCTGCTCTCAGGAGCAGGAATGGGGAAACAGGCTGGAAGGAAGAGCTGGTGGAGCTGGAGGGATATGGGGGGGAAAGCAGGTTTGTCTCTGCAGTGCGCTCCCCTCCTTGGCCCTGCATCCCCCCGCTTGCTGCAGCCTCCAGCTCCAAAACAGCACCTGCTGTGTGCCTTTAGGCTTTGGCCCTGAATTCCCGTTGGTTGGGGGCCTTCCTGGGAGCCATCTCCCTGTTTGCAGTCTGAGCAGCAGGAGCCCGGCCGTGTTGTTCTGCACTGCCTTCCTGTGAGGACTGAGGGAGCCCCACGGAGCCCAGGCAGTCACAGGCTGGCCCTTCCTCCCCGAGCTGTTGCCAGCTGTGCAGGGACAGAAAGCTGCAGTGTCCCCTCAGCTCGTGGCAGAGCAGTGCCAGCGCTGAGCTGCTGTGTCTGGGGGCCAGGGCAATAATGGGCCATTACCTAACTCAGCATGTGCCCTCTCTGGCCACGCTGCGTGGTTAAAACCCTTCATTAAAGACGGGCATTGACTGGCTGCTCTGACTTGGCACCCACGCGGGTCACAGGGCTGGGAGCACAAGGTTTTCTGATGCAAAGGGATCCATTGGAGTGCAGCTTCCTGATTCTGAGCAAAGCAGACCGGCCTGGATTCTGCTGGGGCTTTTAGCCTGTCTTTCACTCAACTAGGGGCTCGCCCAAGTGGGCAAAGATCCTTGTAAACAGCTGCTCCTTGCCCAGGTGGCTGCAGTACTGATCTCTGCCCAAAGTCCGGGTGGAGATAAGGAAACCAGTGACACACTGGGAGTGGTGCTGCCTGACAAACAGGCAACTCCTAGCCAAGATCCTGCTGATAGCTGGTGCCTCCAGGCTGCAGGCATCTTTGTCTAGCCCAGGTGATGCCGTGGTCACTTCTGCCTGGGATTTCCTTCCTCGGTCAGAAAATGGAGCAGGAGACACTACAAAAGAGGATGGATGTCAAACCTGTAAGGTAGGAGAGCACTTCCCACAATGTGAAAGCCCTTGGATCAGGGACTTGGGTTCAACGTGCCTTAGTCCCAGAACTGAGAGATAAGGGGTGACACTTTGGGCCATGGCTGGGTGTGGTGCCACAGCTTCAGCTGACTGGAGAGTCTGGCTGCTTTTAGGACCCCTCACCATACTTCCCAAAGTGTATTGATCTTTGTGCTCCAGAGCTAACAGTAAGTCTTAATCCTCAGAGCTACAGTGCTGTGGGCTTGTCCACACTGCGGGGTCTGCTGGCCAAACTTCCCCTCTCAGGGTTGTTTGTCCAGCTTCTCGAGGGGATGAAACTGTTGTGACTGTTTTTAGGTTTTCTCCCAAATCAGCCAGCCCTTCTAAAAAGGCAAGAGAAGCAGGGAGAGACAACATGATGAACGCTTCCTATAACTTGGCTGGTTGCTGGTGGGAGAAATCGCTTCTGAGATGGGTATGTGAAGAACAAGGTGAAGAGATACAGGTGAGGGAGGCACTCAGTCACACAAGCTCAGCAGGACTTGCCCAGGTGTAGTGCAGCTTGGCTGCAGCAAGAGCAGAGCAGCTACAAACATTTTGAAGTCCACATGCAGTCACTGGTTTCCCAAAAGCCATTTTTGTCCATTGTGTCTGGGAGAAAATGAGAACAGGAAACAAAGACTGGTAATTCAGGCCCCAGTGTTAACAGCAGGCAGTGTAAATGTAATTTACTACCAAGGTTAAATTGAGTGTCTTAAGCTGTGCCTTGATAAGCCCAGGCACCCAGGCTGTAAAGTAACTCCAGGCATGGCTGAATCAGCAGAAGGATCCAGTGTTCTTATTCCAAGTCACTCCAGCTGAGCAACTTCCTGATCTTTATCAATCCAGGTACCTGCGTGCAGTGCAGGGGCTGCTGTGAGCCATGGGCTGACAAACACCAAGCCTGGGTGGCTCTCCTGGAGGAAAGGAGATAACTTGGTGGGCATATGGCAAAATCCCACCAGCTGTGGGGGAGCAGGGGCTGGCCAGGCCTCAGCTCTTCATGCTCTTGGGCAAGGCTTGGCTTTCTCCTGGCTCCTCAGGATGTCCTTCCCCTTCCATCAAGGTGCCAGGGGAATGGCAACAGTACCACTCCAGGTGTAAAAGAATCAGCTAAATGTCTTTCCCCAAAGAGCATGGGGTCATTTTCAGCTTTGCTTCAGAAGAGCAGTCCTTCTCTTTCTCCCTAAAACAGCCAGCGCTGCATTGTGTACCAGGAGGGCATCCTGTGCCCCGGGGCTGGGGACACTGAGCCTGCTCTGGGGCAGCCTCTGGAGCCCCACTGGAGCCAAGCTGCTCCGTGGTGCACTTGGAACAGCGTCTGCCCTCCCTGCGCTGGCTGTTCTGGGGTCTGTTACTGCTTCCGTGGGCAGGCCTGGGTCTCCTCTCTGCACAGGAGCTCACAATAAAGGAAAGAGTTGTTGCAAAAGCAATAAATTGCAAAACCAAAGGAACTGCATCATTTCCTGGCACCTGTGGCTGCAGGGCCCTTCCTCCCCATGGCTCCTGGGGCTTGAGAGTCACCCTGACATGCTCAACAGCTCCCTCCAGCCTGTGGGTTGGGTGGGGGTTTTGTGCAGTCCTGATAAAATGCAGGCATTCCCTCACTTTGGGGAAGCTTCAATCCAGTAGGTCAGGCATGCTGGGCTGGGAAGAGTGACAATGCTGACAGGCCCAGGTCACCAGCAGCCCTTGACTCAGGCATTCCTCTACATGTGCCACAAAGATAAACCCCAGGCTAATCCTGGCTGTGGCGCAAAGGTCTGCTTCCTGAGTTTGTCCTTCTGGGATGGGGAAACCAGCCCCATCTGCCACCTGTGCTGGGAGGGGGAGTTGGGGGGACACACACAAAGGTGGGGGCGGGGGGTGACTCTCAGCTCCCCGTTCTCTTGGCCCTTTCTCTTACCCGGTCCCAGATGAGTTACACACAGCCCTCCCCCACCGTTCATCATGGCCCCAAAAGCCACAGTGCTGAGGGAGAGAAAGGATGTCCCAGTCCTGGGGAGTCTCTGGTGTGCAGTACAGGGGTTGGTCACACACCGGCCTTCCCCAGGAACAAAAGGTAAGCAGGTCTGCCCCTCATGCTCTTCTTGGCCTTGGCTCTTTGCATGCACTGGAGGGACCCAGGGGCCTTTTCCTCCCCTCTCTCAAATCCTGCTGATGTCAGCACTGGGCTCAGCAGCTTTATTGTGGGGAGACAGCCACCAAGCTGTCACGTGGCCTCTGCCATTTCCTAAGAAACCAGCTCGAAAATAAAAAAGAAAGGGAAAAGAAAGAACAATAAAAAAAAAAATAAAAATAAGTAAAAAGGAAAGCCACAAGAAGAGGAGAACAGAGGGCCGGAGAGCCTGACAGTAACCAAGGGCCACCACCACCACACAGCACCCAGAGGGACGGATTACAGGGGAGCACTAAGGTTTAAAGCAAGCAGGAGGAATGGTCCCTGTCCCCACCCTGCCCCTACTGCCACGGCAAAAGTGTCAATCCCTCTGCCAACCCCCACACAGGGAGCCCAGCCCTGGATCATCAGTGGGAATTGTTTCTCTCCTTTGCCTGTAGTGGATCAAAACCAGGGGATGGCTTCTGTGACAGAGCAAGCAAGGGGGAATAAAGAAGACGCTCCTGGCCAAAGCAGAGTCCTTCTTCAGTGACCCCAAAGCCCTACCTGGCTTGCAAACATAAAAAAACGCAGCACAAACAAAACCCCAAGAAAAATGAAGCAAGGACAAACTCCTTTCACTACATCATTTTAATTGCATCGACACCCAGAAATACACGTGCCAAGAGCCACCCATCCAAGAGGGCATCCTTCCATGGTGGGTCTTGCTTTCACACTCCTTTCACTCAAAAAAAAAAAAGAAAAAAAAAAAAGGAAAAAATATATAATTATAATTGCACTGGTTGATGTACAAACGCAGTCTTCCCTTTTCACACACTGGTGGGTTCTGCTGGAACAGGAGGGTGAAGCCCCAGCGCGTGCCCGGCGTGGCCACAGCAGCTCCCCAGGAAACGAAGAGTTGTACAAAACAGTATGAAGGTTTTCTTACAAACTGCAGCGTTTACTGGTTGTTTTTGGGGGGTTTTTTTTGTATGTTTTCTTGTAAGTTTCAAAACTAGGTTTTGGGTCACTAATGGCTTGGTATCTTTTATCTACAGTAAATTTAGCATAAATTTTTATTTTTAGGAATGTGTAAGGCATTTTGGTAAGTTAACTGTAAGGTCCAGGGTGAAGACTCGTCAAACTGAAGTTCCTTCCTTTGAACTGTCCTCTTTCCCCTGGAGAAGAAAAAAAGAAGTGGGTTACTCAGCTGGCTCAACCTTTTTCTCATGGCAGCTCAAGGCCCAAAGCATTTCACAGATGGGCCAGGTCCTGCCTTTGGGGCAGGGAGAACCATGACCACCATCTCATGTGGTCCCCGGGTTTCCCAAAACCACCCAAATGGTTTCTGTCAGCAAGGGCCACCTTGCCTCCAGTTTTAAGCCCCTGCCTGCTGCACACTGCCCCAGGGCCTCCACCAGCACCAAGGGGAGGGGCCATGGCCACCACCAGTACCGTTTCCTGAAGCTGTTCTTTCAATTTCTTCACCATCTCTCTCTCTTTGGCCAGTTGGTCCTGGGTAACCTTCAGTAGCTCCTGCAGTTTGGTTGCTGCCTGGCCCAGGTCCTTTGTTAATTTTTTTTCTTTTTCAAGTCTTTCCTACACGGCAGTCAAAAGAAGGCATCTGCCTGAGCCTCCCTTTGCCACCTGGTGGCCTTCCCCACTTCGAAACACCTCAGGCCACCCCGGGTCTGCATCAAGCTGTGTCAGTGACCACAGGCCAGGGCAACACCCAGTTCCCTCCTTGACAGGGAAAACAGGCATCCCCCTCAAAACTACAGCTCTCTCTGGCCCCCTGGAGATGCCGTGGGCTAGGACTGGATGGTGTCCCAGTGTGTGAAAAGCCCAGCCCGTGAGTGTTTGCTCAGGGCATCACACTTAACTCGACCTCCAGGGATGCAGTGGCTGTGACCCTGCTGTCCTTCAGCCGCAGTGGAGCTCTCAGCCCTTTCCTGCAGGGTGACCATGGGCCTCGCTCCCGCATCCTCAGAAATGATAAATCACGCCCTTAGTCCTCCTCGGACGTGACTTTTGCTGTCGTGGCACAGCCAAATCACCTTGAGATGCTGGGCCTCCTCCTTGTCTGAAGCTGCTGCATGTTCAGCCAGTCTCAGCTTTTCCAGCTCTGCTTGCAAGCTGCGTGCTAAGCTCTGGGCCTGCGAAGGGACACACTCAGTAAGCACAGAGGCCAGCAGTGCTGGCATCTCCCACACATCCTGCTCCAGCCATCCCCGAGTGCCTGCTGGGTGTGTCCTGCTGAAGTTTTGGGTGGCACAGACACATAAGGCATTGCTTGTGCTGATCCAGCTTCCACCAGGGAGCAGCAGGAAACCCAGCTGAAGCCCTTAAACCCTCAATGGAAAAAGCTGGCACAAGACATGGCGGGGCTGGAAGAGCAGAATTTTGAGGGGCCAGTGACACCACATGGCTTCAGCACAGCTGCTGTGAGAAGTCCTTCAGATGTGGGAGGGCATGTCTCACAGCCATGTCTGAGGTGTGGACAGTGATGGGGAAAAGCCTTCAGATTAATTCTTCAAATTCTTGGGCTTCATTAGCAGCCAAGAACCCAGGAAGGCTTTGCAAACCCTGGTACCCTCCTCGCCCACACCCACCTCCTCCAGCTCCCGTGCCAGCTTTTGCCGCAGCATTTGCTCCTTCTCCGCCAGCGTTTCGTTCTGCTCCAGCTGGGTCTTCAGCTGTGTTGAGAAGAGGGGAAAAAACCCAGAAATAAAATTTTAAAAAGACTCAAGAAATGAGCTAGCAGGGACATCAAGAGAGCTGGGCTGGACAGAAGAAATAAAAACGGAAGCATTCACCACAGCACCAAAGGCCAACAGGTACCAGCATCCCCCCTCTGCTGGGAGGTTGCTGATGGCAAGCCTGGGGCTTGGCTTAGCACTGCCAAATTTTGCTCACTCCTGAGGCAGCACCATCTGGGATGTGGGATGAGAGGCACCCCACAGAGAAAGATGTGCCTGGCAGGCCCCCATGACTGGGAGAAGGCGCCACGGTTAACAGGATTAAGAGAAAGACAGAGCACTGCCACTGGCAAGAGGTGTCAGCCTGGAAGGGAACAGCTGCTGCTAATGCCCTCAGCCCAGCTGCAGCAAGATCTATGGAGCCCCTGTAATCCTAATCCCCACTGGCTGGGAAGGGATCCTGGCACAGCTCTGTCAGGGTATTGTCCCCTTCCTCTGAGGTGACCCAGGCTCTGAACCCCACAGGGCACTGTCACATGGCAGTGCTGGCCCAAGGGCACGCACCATGTCCTTCCTGCCTGCATCCCCCAAATCTTGCCAGCCTGGTGCCAGGACAGGGGGCTCCCAAGGGGAACAGCCTGGTGAAAGCCAAGTGCTATGTTCCCTATGGGAACAGGATACATGGCTGATGGGGGGCCTGGGCTGGCTGCCCCCCAGCACAGGATATAGGGACACAACACAGCCGTGACAGCCCTGAGCAGAGTCCTGTGCAGTTCTCCGTGCGGTGAGAGATGGTGACACAGGACAGGGACATGGCTAAGGGTCAGAGCCTCCACAGGAGTGGTCTCACCACCCCAGCCTCGAGGGGTGCAGGTCACTTGGCTCAGCTTGTAACCCCGCTACTCTCCCTCCTGTACGTGGCTCTTCACCTCACTCAGCGGCTGCCTGACCTGAGGGAGGAGCAGCCAGCCTGGCTCAGTGACACATCCCTGTGCCACAGCCTTCACATGACCCACAGGGGCCTACAGGTAAAGCCTGCCAGCTTTTTGGCTTGCACATGAGCTGGAATGTTTGGAAAACCACCTCAGTTTCTGCCAGAGCAGGACAGTGGTACCTAACCTGGGCAGCTGGAGGCATGACAGCTCCTAGGGGTGCAGAGCACATACTTCCACCTCATCTGCTCTGGGATGGATGGATGGATGGATGGATGGATGGATGGATGGATGGATGGATGGACACCCAAACCCCTGCCCCAGAGTGCTGCTGTGGGACAAGTGCCCAGTGGTGGGGCAGCTGGGTTTTTCTGCTGCACACCAGCTTGAGCAAGCCTTGCTGCTCTCCCTTCCCACCCCCATTACAGGAGGAAAGACAGGCAAATAAAAATTTCCTCCTGGGTCTCAAGCATCGCCTCTGAATGTGTGGTCCCCACCAGGCTTCCCCATGCAATGGCTGTGCCTTCCTGCCCTCCCTCAGCCCACAGGAAGGGTGCTGGCCCCACAGCTGGTTTGCAAACCAGCCCCAAGGACCCAGCAGGGCATCTCCCAGGGTCCCTCCTTACCAGGGCCAGCTCCTCGCTCTGCTTCTGTGTTTCAGTCTTTGCTGCCTCCAGCTGCTCCTGGGACTCTGACAAGAGCTGCCTCAACTGCCGAGGAGGAACAGAAAGGAAAAAAAAAAGTCCTTTTATGCACACGGTTTTGGAACTCTTTGGCCTGAGGAAACTCTTTCATGATGCAACATCTTCCCAAAGAGGTCACAGGCCATCACGTGCTGGCCTGCCTGCCATGGGACAAGTCTGTCTCACCCGAGCCACAGAGACCACACAGGCCACCCAGGAGCAGCAGGCAGCACCTCCATACAGATCTCCCTGACCCATCACCTTGCCCATGGCTCTCCTGGCTTTAGGAGTCTGCAACCCAGACTGGAGCAACCATCTCCATCTGTTTTCTCCTTCTTTGCAAAGCTGCGGATGCCCGGGGCACTTCCCAGATGCCCAGGGCACTCCTCAAATCCTCAAAGCATGCATGGGTGGTGAGTCAGGGTTACAAGAAGGTGAAGAAGGCAGCAGCCACCACACTTACGGCTCCAACTTCTTTTGTGTAGTTCTGGCGCTCGGAGCTGGCTGTCTCCAAGTGATTTTCCAGTTGCGTTTCCAGAAGAGAGGTGTATTCCTTTAACTGGATTATAAGAGGAAAGCAGGAGGGGGTTGATTGTTTGAGGTCCAACATATCCCAAACATCCTATGGTTAAAGCCTGCCCTCCCCATGGAAAGTCAGGAGAAAGGGGCCTGACTCAACCCAAGCACAGTGAGCACCTCTCTGGCACCCGTGCACAGACCTCCCCTCCCCAAAAAACCTCACCTGATCTGTGCTCTGCAGATCTGCTTTCAACTTCTCCACCACGCCTTCCAGGGATTTCAGCTGCAGGTGTGACTGAAGCAGAAAGGATCAGAGAAGGACACTGAGCACCTCTGGCTCAATCAAAAACTGGCTGCTGCTTCACTCCCACCTCTCCCACTTCATCCTGCACCCATCAGGTACAAGTCTGACATCCAAGGGGAGCTCCACAGAGGAGCTCTCCTTTCCAGGGACGACGAGTCTAACACACACGGGCCATAAATCATGGAGCAAGGCAGCAGCTCTTGCCTGCAGTGTTTCAGGTGGCTGCAGTCAGGTTTCAACACCCGAGAAACCGGCACCAGACTCAGCACAAGATTCCTGCTGAAAGCACTTTTTGGTTTGGAAGCAGCAACTTTCTGATGAGGTGGCGTGGACTTCATTATTAAGAGAGGCCAAGCTGCCAGAAAAAGCACTTAAACCCGGGCTGGTTTTTGAAGAGGACTCCACAGATGCTGCAGTTTTTGCAAAGGAGGAATTCAACTCCTCTCCACCGAGAGGCAGGATTGCTCTGGGAGCTGCCCTTGGCACCAGACGTTCTTCCCATCACGCACACCATCAGCAGCCACGTCACCCTGTGCAATCCTACACCAGCCCTCAGCAGTGCTGGTGCTGCAGGAGCCAGCAGTGGGCTGAGAAATCAAACATCTCCTGTACAACAGCTTCCCCCACCTCCCTGCAGTCCCAGTTAACTCCAAAACCCCATGTGATGGAAAGCCAGAGCATGGCAAACAGCTTTATCCCAGTTCTGCATCCAAGAGGGAACATTCTACATGAGGTGGGCTTTTTGTCAGCTGGTTTGGTGACAGGAGGGGTAGATTTGGGGAGAAAAGGAAGTCCCTATGTCTCGGTGTTCACAGTTGGCAGGAACACACTAGGGTCACCAACTAATTCATAGCCAACAGATCCCCTTCTCCTGGAAGTCCAGCTCCAGGAGCACCAAGCCCAGGTGTGTCACCAGCACGCACCTTTTGGAGCTCCTCTTCAGAGGCTGTGAGCTTTGCCTTCCACACCTGCTCCTCCTCCTCCACGCTCTTCTGCAGGTTTCGCAGCATCCCCTCCTGCGGGCAAAGCCTCACCTGAGCCCAAACCTCCTCCAGGCCCCACCAGGCCGAGCAGTGCAAGGGCTGGAAGCCTTGGCATACCCAAAGCCTCTCCAAAGTTTTGGGCCAAACAGCAGGTGACAGAATGAGATGCCTCAGGAGGTCTGGAGGCTCCTAATCCCTGTTCTGGCTCAAACTCCCCAGTCATCAGAGCCCTTACCGTGTCTCATCCCATCACCACCAGCAAGGTTTCCAACACAATTAGGCTGAAGAAGAGCTCTAGAAACTCACGTTTATCCTGTTCCTCTGTCTCACTGACAAATATTCTTCCTCATGGCAGCCGCCCCAACACACCAAGGGATGCCCACCCTGAGCTCACAGGCAGCCTGGGCTGCCAGGAGACCTCTCCAGAGGGATTTCCAGTGGGAAGCCAGCACAGTGCAAAGGGCAGGAACTTACTGTCTCTGCGAGGATCGTTCTGTACTGCTCACATTCTGCTTGTAAAGTGCTTTGCGCTTCCTCTGCCTCTTTTAATTTAAGAGCTGAATCCTAAAAGGAGAGGCAAAAGAAGGAGAGATGAGGAGGAGAAACATGTGACCCTCCAGCACTCCCTCACCCCTCCATTTTGCAGCCTTCACTTACTGATGGCTCTGTTGTGATCATCTGCTGCTTTAGCACACCCACGGTCTTCTCTTTAAACTCCTGTAGCCACGTGTCGTAATCCTGAGTTTGGAAAAAAGAGAACAAGGAAGAAGGAGGATGCTTAGACATCTCTCCTTCCCATGTGGAAGAGGCTCTGGGGGGTCTGAGGAAGCCTGTCCCACCTGCTGAGAGGACACAGTGACTCCGGGGAGGGCAGAGAGCAGTGTTTGCTTGGTTCGCGTCTGGAGCGCATCCAGCTGTTGGGCCAGCTCCTCCTGAAAGAGGGACAAACTGTAATGGATGGAGGTGCTGGGCACCTGCTGGCCAGGGTGACAACACTGGTCCTGCTCTTCTGTGCCTACAGGGCTGGGGAAACCAGCCAACACAGAAAACTGCTGATGCTGGGAACCACGAAAACGTCACTTCCAGTTCAACCACGTTCCAGGCTCCCCAGCCGTGACCAGTACCAGGGATGCACTGCCCTCAAGACAAATTCTGGAGAAGCTTGCAGCAGAGTTGGGCCAGCTCTGCTTCTAAGGAGGCAGGCAACCCAGGACAAGCCTCCTTGGTAGCTTGAGCAAGCTGAATGTTTCCCTTCCTACACCAGGGAAACGCCAGGCTCACCTTTGCTTTTGTAGCAGCAAGGAGTTTTTCCTCGCACGCCTTCTCCGCTGTGGTCAGTGCTTCCATCGCTTTCCAGTTCTTTTCTCGAAGGTCCTGTGGAGACCCCCCAGAGAGGGCAATAAGCCACATGCCGTGCCCAGGGCCACAAAGCTGCTTGCTGTCCTCTTTCCCCTGGAGAAGGATTTCTGGCACTGCAGGGGATTTCAAAGCCTCTGCCTAGGGAACTGGGTTTGGTCAGGAATCTTCCATCCCATGCCCACATGCATTCCTTTCGCCCCAATCTCTCCAGTGGCTCCACATGCCCCACTGGTCTGGCAGTGCCCTGGAGGGAGCAGGGCACAGCTGGACGGGGCAGGAGCTCCAGGAGCACGCTTAGGATGCCTGCAGGGGACACAGGCCAAGTGCAGGGATGCAGGGTGGCCTCCACACAACTGACACCACCCTGCAGTAGAGGGGTAAGAAGCAGAGGAGCAGTGAAGGAGCCTTCTCAGGGATTGCCTTGGCCCTACCAGCGTAGGATCTCTGGCTTACCAGGTCCTAAACCTCCCAAGAGAACAGGGGACAGACATGTCACCTCAGGCAGCCCACCAGCTGCAGCTGCACAGCCTGCCAGGGGTATTCCTGCTCTCTGGCAGATGACGCAATGCCTCCAGGGCTCTGTGGGGCTGGAGAGCCTCTGGCCACACCCCAGAGCCATCAGCAGGTGACCACGGAGGGTGATGTCTGTCACTCACGTACGTTATTTTTCACCTTCTGTTGCTCCACTGCCTCCCGCAGCTGCGTGGCTTCCCTTTCCAAGGCTGAGAGCTGGTTTGTCTTCTCCTGGAGTCTGGAAGGGCAGGATGCAGGAGTGAGCCTGAGCAGTCACCTCCCTCACGGGCAGCAAGCTCCCGAGATGGAGACCACAGCCCTTCCTATCCTGGTCTGCTCTGGGATCTACACACAGCAGGAGGAAGAGGGAGCAGGACTAAAAACCAGAGCCATGGCAATACTGGAGTGGGATCTGGCTTTCTACCCCCTGACCAGCAATAACAAGCAATCGAGTAACTGGCTGGCTGTACACACACAACAAGAGGAAGCAGCAGCCTGATGCACAGGGCCAGGAATTCCGGCCTGCACAGCTCGGACTGCTCCTGTCCTCGGCTCATCAGGCTGAGAGAGCCCACAGCTCTGCACTTCGAAAGTATCATCCCACTGTCTTGAGTAACCCTAAATCAGTGCTGCCAGCCTGACACCAGAGAGCTGCAGCTTCCCTCCACACCCTCAGATCCCCCACCTGCCCTGAAGGGACCCTCTGTTTGAGCAAAACCAAGGTTCAGGTCCTTGAGAAGAACTACACAAGTCTCTTGGGGTCCCAGGACAACTCAACAGCTGCCTTCTTTTACAGGGATGCTGGATGCTTGCTGGCACCAGGGGCATCTGAGAAATCTGCCCCCCATGCAGAGCCTGGGCCTTCCTCGAGGTGCCCAGCACATGGACAAGGAGCAACAGGCAGGACTCAAGACATGGGAAACTCCACTTAAATGCCAGGAAACCTTCCTGTGCTGAGGGTGGGGGAAGAGGTTATCAAACACTGGAATAGGGACACAGAGTGCTGGTCAATCTCCATCCTTGGAGATACCTGGAAACATTTAAAAAAAATTTCCTCTGGGTGGTCTAGCCTTGGGCAGGGACTTGGACCAGAGACATCCCACACCCAGCACCAACACCAGCAGAACCTCCTGTTGTGTAGGACTGGTCAGACTCCACGTGCCTGCCAGCAATTCAGTCCTACTTCAGAACGGACTGGCTGTTACATGGGGCCAGCACCAGAGCAAATTAACATTTTAAACAGCACTGCTGGCCAGGATTGACCTTGACTTCCCAGCTGGGCATCCCCAAGCCTGCCTGGAAGGCAGGAAGCCCTCAGCCACAGGCTCAGTGCTCGAGGAAGCCTGGGACACACGGACAGCAAGCTGGAGGTGCCACTGCAAGCTGTGCACCTGGACCCACCTTGACTGCAGCTGCTTCATTTCTGCTTCATTGGCTGCCTGGAAGAGAAAAAGCACTTTGATTACCTGCCCCAGGCATGAGATGCAAGTCAGCCCTTTCTGTGGCATCCCAGAGCAAAGACAACAGGGATTGCACACAGGGATTGTGCAGAGTCAGTCACCCACTCCCCTCCTCCCACCCCAATTAAATGAGCACACAACCTGCAGGTCTCTGTCTTTTTCTGCCTCCCGCATTTGGCCTGCCTCCAGCAGAGCTTCGATGGACTTGATCCTCTCCAGAAGCTTTGCATTCTCTGAGCTGGCATCCTGCAGTTTTCCTTTCACACTGTCCAACTCCAGCAGCTTACTTTTAACCTCTGCCTCGGAGCTCAGCAGCTTGGCCTGCAGTTCTGTTGGAGGCAAAGTTGACAAACACTGTAGGGCACGTGCAAACAAACCTGGAGACTCCCCACCCTGCTCTGTCCAAGCAGCATTGTAGCCAAAGAAGCCTTGGCCATGGGTGCTTTGAGGAGGCACAGAAAGGGCAGGCAGGGGTGCAGGACAGCACAGGAGAGAGGCGTTGGAGTAACACCCTGGGACAGAACCACGGACCAGCCCATGTCTCGCTCACACCAACACCAGACAGCCTCCCTCATCCCTGGATCTACTTGTCCTGCCCCAGCTGGCTCCTCCAAGCTCTCAAAGTCTCCAGTCTGCCCCGCAGCTTCCCACCATGCTGACCCCAGCTCCTCACCAGCAATGCTCTGCTGCTGCCCTTTGGTCTTTTCTGCGTCTGCCAGCAGGCTCTTGTAGCTGCTCTGGGTTTTGCGGAGCTCGTCGCTGACCTCGTCCAGCCTCTTCTGCAGCATCACCTCCGCCTCCCGCTGGTAAGCCTGCACAGCAGCAAAAGAAGGTCTCCTGGAGCGTGACAGACACCCCAGCCGCTTTGAAGCAAAGCTTCGTGTGTCACATAATCCTATTTTTAAGCTGTGTTTTGGGGGATTAAAGTCACCCTCCCCCCAAGCTCCCCCTGTGCACAAAGCACCCTGCGTTGTGCTCAGAGTTTATCCCGTGCCAGCCCTCACGTTGGGAAGTAGACAATACTCAAATGTCTCGGTTCTGGGCCAACTCCATGGCCAACATCCCCTCTGGAGAGCTCTGAAAACTTCTCAGAGCCCTGGTTCAAATCGCCCCAGCCCAGCAGGGAGAGGTGCTGGCACGGGGCTTTGCAGAACAGAGACACCCGACCACGTTTCCACACGTGGAGGAATTTTCTGTGCAATTTCGGCCAGGGAATACTTTTTTTTTCCATCATAGAAAGCAGCAAGGAAGAGGCCTGGCCAGGGCAGGCATTTTGAGGGGGAAGGCAAAGGAGGAGGATGAGTTGCAGCTTTACAGGTATGAGTGGCACTCCTGCAGAAGGAGAAAAATTACTTTGCATGGAGGAGACAGGAAAAGGCAAACCAGCAGGCCTGGCTCTGTCCAGGGGATGCTTCCAACACCACCAGCAAAGCAGAGCTGCTCTGTTTTGTGAGGATTTGCCTCACTATCCTCAACTGAGAGCTCCAGATGTTACTGTGGAACACATTCTCCCTAGCACCTTAAGCAAATGACTTTAGAGTCTTCCAGCTAGTGTGATTTATTTAATTAGCATTAAGGTGTGCAGTGAGCTGACAGTCCTGGAGTTCTCCCAAAAGCATGTCTAGGAACTCCTGCTTTGAGCCAGGAAGGCAGCTCCTGCCTTCACACCAGCTGTGTGCTCACATCACCCTCCTTGCTCCTCACCTGCAAAAGCAGCAGGAGCCAAATGCAGCCAACAGAAAGGAGATCCACACCCTCAGGCACACAAAAAATAAAGAGCAAGAACATGGAAGGCCCCTTACTTTACCAACTCCTCTACAAAACCATTTTGGCATGTGCAGATAAAGGTCTCCACCACAGCTCCTTCTTGAAGAGGCCAGAGCAATTCAGAGACCACAGCACATTCCTGAGGACATCCCTCACTCTGTCTGCTACACTGGGATTAATGCTCCCAGCCCACAGTTTAGCAACATCCCAGCAGGATCCCAGCAGGAGCACTGTCAACATCCCAAGAAGATGCTGTTCCCTGTGTGAGTACAGCTTGCTTGCCAGCAACACACCTCTGTGTGCTCAGAGGCTCTGCTTGGGAGGTGTCCTTTCAACACCCCTGAAAACCCCAAACCCAGCCACTCCCTGCTGGCAACCAAAAAAGCCACAAGCTCCATCTCCTTCACCAGGGAGAGAAAGCAACAGGCTTAAAACCATCTGAGTTTGAGGGAGAGAGCACCTGCACAAGAATGGCTTCGACCAGGGCATCCCGCTCCCCGGGCTCTGCTGCTGATGCTGCACGAGGGGCACACCGAATGTTGCAAGCTAACGGGGGGCAGAGCAATTAGAAAGCCTGCCAGGCAGCTTCCTTCCCAACTATAGACATGCATCTCCCTCCTAGCCCTTCCCATAGGCCAAGTGCATGGATCCCCTGCCATTCAGCCACCCATCCCTGCGAGGGGAGCGGCTTTGCCGGCGCCTGCCTGACCTGCAGCTGCTCGATTCGCTTCTCCGAGGCCGCCGCTTTGATCTCCCAGCTCTTCCTCTGCTGCTCCTCTTGCTGCAGCACCTCCGACTTCTCAGACAGCTCTTTTATCAGCTTGCTGCACTCCTGCCTCAACTTGGCCAGCTCAGCATTTTGCCTGCAGCAACAGAAGCAGGGTTACTTCAGCCCACAGGCCAGCCAAGACTCTCTGCTGTTGCCATGGGGGGACACATCCTCCTGTGGGCCTGATACAGGACTTGACACGGTGAAATTTGTTTGCCTGTTTCTAGGACACTCCTGGTCCTTCAGGGAGGGGGTGGAAAGAGCCAACAAATCACTTTAGAAAAGTCCTGTTTCAGTCACAGGAGACATTCCTTTCTTATGAAGTAGAGGACACATGGATCTCTGTTCCCAGACACAAGAAGAAGCACTGCAGCTGGAGTCCACTCTGTAATTATTTGCCTGCTGTTAATTGCCAGTCATTTCAGACTGTCTATAAAAAGGAGCGTGAAATTCTTCTACTGAGCTCCTATTTGTTCTGCACACACTGGGCTGGGCTCTGTTCTCTGCAGCATCGCTCCCATCAAAGAGCCAGCCGCATTTCTCCTCAAGTTTGAGAGTATGAGCTCCTCTATGGGGAAAAAACACCACAGTGCCTTCTGATCCCCTCTCCCTGCTCCACTGCCTGTTGGTTCTGGCATCAGCACAGGTGACCCCAAAGGAGAGAGGGATTCCCTGCCCTTTCACTTGGGAAGAACATCCTTGTTTCTCCTGGTGCACCCCCAAAAGCCATTTGGCAAGCTCTTCCTCCCTCCCTTCCTCTACCTCCAGCTAGTTGGGGTGTCTGTAGAAGTACCTTTGAGAAAGGGGGTGGCCAAGCCAGGGTTTGCCAGAGGGCAGCCCCAGGCTCTGCCCCCCCACCCCAGACTTACTTGCTTTCCATCTGGCTGGTAGCCTGGTTGAGGGCATCCCTCAGGATGGAGTTCTCCTGCTGCAGGCGAGCCAGCTGCGTGTTGGGGCCGTTCTCCAGCTGTTCCTGCAGTGTCCGGATCTAGAGGAGCCCAACGGGGGTTAATGCCACCACCAGTCCTTTTGCTCCCCCTGTCGAAGCCCAGGAGATGAGCAGGAGGGACTGGCAACACAGGTGAGTGACATCCCATGAGGATGCTCCCCCGTGCCTCCTCTCCCTCGAGCACCACTCCCAGGAGCACCGAAGGGTCTCGCCCCCTCCCACAGCTCAGCCTTCTCCAGAAGGTCACACGCACGCCACCAGCAGCCACCTGGCAACAGCAGGAGGCAGGTGCAGAGCATAGCCTGGGGCTCACCTTGCCCTGGAGCTGCTGGGTCTCGCTGACGTGGTCCTGGTAGCTGGCCTGCATCCGCGCCTGCACCGCCACGATCTCCCGCTCGCGGGCCAGCAGCTGCTCCTTCAGCTTGCCCTCCATGGCCACCGCCTTGGCCCGCTCCGCCGCCAGCTCCTTCCAGGAAAGGAGGCCCCCAGTTAGTCCTCAGAGCACAAGTTTCCCCATTTTAAGAGGATGTGGCCTCCTAGCTCAGCAGACTACAAAGTTTAGCCCTTTCATTGCTGCCCCCACGCCCAGGTACATTTAGCACTTACATTTCCTCCTGCATTTTGTTTTGGGCTCTGTGGCCACTGGATGCCACTGTTGTTCCATGTTGGGCCAGCTAAGAGAAAGGAGTAAGACAGCCTGGAATTTTATTTTCCTCCCCCAGGATAAATAACATCACACAACGTCTGGGGCAAAGCAGAAAAATTAAACAGAGGGACTTAACAGCCACAAGTTCAGTGTGGCAGGGATCTGTTCTGCCTTCAACACCCAGAAAGAGGTGGAGGCAGGGGGCTGAGTCAGGGAAGGGTAGTGTAAATAGGATCAGGCTCTGTACAAAGGCACCTTCTCTGCTCGGGGGCTCTGAAACAAGGAAGGATTTGCCTTTCTCCCTGAAGGAGAAGAAAGCTGCAATCTCTTACAGAAAGGGTTTTCCCCTGCTTTTCCCGTGGCTGCCAGCAGGCACTACCTTGCGGTTCTTTGGGCTGGCACCTCCCCAGGCTGGGCCAGGCCCAAGAGAAGGGGGCAGGGAGGGACCTCCTCCCCTTTTTGGGAAGAAAACAGCCAACAGGTGAAGGGCCCAAAGATCCCCTGGGCTTCACCTGCAAGGGGGCTGAGACGTGGGGAGCAGGAGGCACATGGAGAGCCACCATGAGCAGAGCCCACCCCGGGGATGCCAGGAGGCCCACGCAGGGCTTACCTTGCTCAGCTCCCGCAGTTTGTTCCTGGCAGCAGCTGCATCCTCCTGCTCAGCAGAGAGCTGCTTCTCCTTCTCCTCCAGTTGGCGTTTCAGGACAGCAACAGGGTCACCCTTCTGTGTGGCCTGCCAGCATGGGGTGGCACATCAGTGGGGACCACCACCTTCAGACCCAGCCCCTCCACCCTACATGCAAGACATCCTGTCCTCTGCTCCAGGGGAAAATTCAGCTCCACTCTCCAAGACACCCTCAGGGCCAGCCTGCCTGAAACTGGGGTGCCTTCCCTCCCCTCGCACCTCCTGAGGCTAAGCAGAGCCCTGGCAGAGCCCTACCGTGTGCCAGGTGTCCTGGATGATTCCTGCTTTCTCCGTCAGGATCTCGATGAGCTGCTGGGCCTCCCCCTCACTGAACACCATGCTGCTGACCGTGGACACAAGTGTCTTGTAGGGCAGGTACAGGGCCCCATCCGAATCCGTAGGTGCTAGGGAGGAAAGGGAAGGGGTTGGGACTTCTGGGGACAACAGCAGGAATATGGTATCATCTCGGCTGGCTTCAACCCCACTACTGCCATCTCAAACCATCATCCACTCAGATTTCCAGAGTCACATCTGGTACCTCTCTGAGTGAGAGCAGTAGGGAAAGTGCTAGAGAGGACACCACACATGCGCTCGAGTCAGCTGCCACCTCTGCCTGGCTCAACAACTGGTCCCAGCACCTGCCATCAGCCTCTACCACACTGAGAGATTCTCAGCAGGAGCTGGGAGTGCTTTGCCAACGCCAGGGGGCTCAGACGTGTTGGGCATCAGAAGCTGGACTGCACCAAAACACAACCTTGCTGAAGGGTGTCACTCCACGCAGTGGTGCCGGTGACACTTTCTCCCACCTTTCACCAGCCAGGCTTTGTTCCAGCTCTTCGCTAAGGGAGCAGCAGCATGATGATTCCAAACCTTCCCCTACCCCTCTGCAAACCTGGGAAAGCCAGGGAGCATCAGGGACCATGATGCTGTTGTAGGACCTCAGTGCACATGGTCACAATACACAGAGGGTGGCGGGCAGTGGTTTAGGGGTTCCTGCACTGTATCTATGGCCCAGTGGGCTCATTGTCCTAGAAAATCACAGAAGGAAAAACAGTTTGGAGTCCATTAGCTCCAGAGCCCCTGAAGTCTGTAACACCAGGGTCTCTTGAATACAAAGCTTTGGATGCCCCAAGTGGCAAGGTCCAAAGAAGGAGGAGGATGTGCTGCAGGTGTTGGAGCAGAGATTCTCCTCTAGAGAATGGAGCCCATGCTGGAACAGGTTCCTCCTGAAGAACTGCAGCCCATGGAAGGCCCCACAGTGGAGCAGGGGAAAGGTGTGAGGAGGAAAGAGCTCCAGAGAGTGGCTGTAATAAACTGACCATAGTCCCTATCCCCCTGCACCACTCAGGAAGGGGATGTAGAGGAGTCAGGAGGGAAGGAGTGGAGTTGAGCCTGGGAATAAGGCGGGGGAGAAGGTGTTGTTTTAATTTTGTCTCTGTTTCTCATCTACTTTAACTGGAAATAAATTAGTTTTCCCCAAGTCGAGTCTGTTTGGCCAGTGACAGCAATTGCTGTGTGATCTCTGGTAGATCCATTTGGGATGGCAGCGCCAAGGCCTGGCAGCAGCCGCGTCTGTGTCCCCAGCCACAGCCACTTCCCAGCAGCGCAGCCGGGGCAGCTCCACCCCCTTGAGCAACCGGGGCCGAGGCTTGGCTCACACTTGCCTCATGCTGGCAACTGCAGGGCTGCAGGACAGCACACGGCATCCCCGGCTCAGTCCTGCTGCGTGCAGGGACACACCGAGCGGAATTCCGCCCCTCTCCAGGGGCAGTCCCAGGAGGGAGCTCTGGAGAAGGCAGGCACTGTGCAAACCCCACCTGCAGCTGGCACACGGAGCCAGGGCAGCCTGCCGGGCTGTGGCACAGGCATGCCAGTGCTCACACCGACCAAGCCCAGGCTGTGGCACGGGGATGCCAGCGCTCACACCGAGCCCAGGCTGTGGCACAGGGATGCCAGCGCTCACACCGAGCCCAGGCTGTGGCACAGGGATCCCAGTACTCACACCGAGCCCAGGCTGTGGCACAGGGATGCCAGCACTCACACCGAGCCCAGGCTGTGGCACAGGGATCCCAGTACTCACACCGAGCCCAGGCTGTGGCACAGGGATGCCAGCGCTCACACCGAGCCCAGGCTGTGGCACAGGGATGCCAGCGCTCACACCGAGCCCAGGCTGTGGCACAGGGATGCCAGCGCTCACACCGAGCCCAGGCTGTGGCACAGGGATGCCAGCGCTCACACCGAGCCCAGGCTGTGGCACAGGGATGCCAGCGCTCACACCGGGCCCAGGCTGTGGCACAGGGATCCCAGTACTCACACCGAGCCCAGGCTGTGGCACAGGGATCCCAGCACTCACACCGAGCCCAGGCTGTGGCACAGGGATGCCAGCGCTCACACCAAGCCCAGACTGTGGCACAGGGATGCCGGTGCTCACACGGAGCCCAGGTGCAGTGTCAGGAACCTCGCACCTCGCTGAGGGAGCAGCGGAACAAGGAGCAGCCATGTGGCAAAGCTGCCGAGGGAAAGCACGGCTGGATGAGCAGTCTGAAGAGCCACTTGGTACACCCAAGGGGACTTGGGAGACGTGGATGTAACAAACCACACAAGAGAAAAATACCCCAAGCTGCTCTTGTCAGTTTTGCCAACTGTTTCAGTGCTGAGGACGTGTCTTTGGACACTTTGAACACTCATTTTTATCTGCCACAGGATAATTTGTTCCTTTGCATTCAAGGAGGAGAGACCACAGCTGCCCACAACACGTTGGTCAAACTGCTGTCAGCTTCGTGGCACAAATCCCGCTGAGAGCTTTCCTTTGCAAAATCCCACAGGAGCAGCTAAGACACCGCTCTTTGCTTTCAGGTCATGCAGGACTGGCACTTCACACCCAAGGGGAATCTCAGTTTGGAGCAGCCAAAACCCTCCCAATTTAACAAATGCTGAAAGTTCATCTCCCAGCCACATTCCCTCAGCTGTTACAGTTGGGATTTAGGGCGGTGTTTTTCACATGGGTGCACACAACAAACCAGCCACCTCCAGTTTCCCCAACACCACCCCTGCGATACCCTCCAGGAGCAGCTTCTCCAATCATTTCAAACCCCATCACTGTGTGGAGATGGCCTTTAATAAAATCCTTCCCTGAGAAGAGCAGATTCAAGGGGTTTAACCCATCTTTGAAACCCAGCAGCTGCAAATGTCCCGCTGAGCAGCAGGCCCTCTTCCAAAATGTGGGTGTGGGAACTGCCAGGCTGCACAGCAGGTTTGGATGTGCTGCAGAAGGGCAGCAAGAAGGGATGTCTTTTAGTTTGGGGAGTTGGGGTTTTTTTTTTTTGGTAAAGAAAGAAAGAAATGAAAACTGTGCACATCACAAGACATCTTTGAGAACACCTGAGAGATTTCTCCCATGTGTCCACATGGGAACTCTTCCACAGGTCTGAAAGCACTCACATTTTTAGTGCCTGTAATTATCACTTAACCAAAAATAAATCCCAAACTGTTCCCACTGGTACAATGAGAGGCCAAGAATTCAGCTACAGAGCTGATTTTCTCCTCCCTACACCTTTTTGTACTCTGCAGAGTTCAGGACCACCTGATCTCTTCCGTCTCTGAGTCAATCAAGTGAGGCACGACTGATAATGGGCAAGTTTTCCCTTCCCTGTGACAGATCCAAAGTCACTTCTCTCTAATTACTCTACCATCAATCCCCTGCAGTATAAAACTCCATCAATCCTGCCTCCTTGAAGAATCCTTCTTCACCTCCACTACAGAATGAGGAAATGCTAGCAGTGACCCAGCTCCATGTGAAAGTGTGGGACAGCTCCTCTGTATTTTTCCAAGTCAGGGTTCTATGGGGAAAACCCCTCATCCTGGCTTTCCACCCAGATGTGCAGCACCTTGGCAGCTGTCCCTCTCCCAGGACAGGGACATGCACCTCTCGTCCATTCCCATGTGCAGATCCCACAACACAAATCCCACAGGAACCTGCAACTCTCCAACACCCATGTGCTGGACCAAGGGCATGTAGGCAGAGGAATTTGACCTTACCTGGCTCGCTCTTCTTCTTGGATGCAGCCTTCTTCTTGGCAGGTCCATCATGCTTCTGATCCTCCTGGGCTGGAAGAGCCTCGGTTTTCTTGATGTTGACAGAGCTGATGACCGGGGCACTTTGCTGAGTGCCAACTGGGGGCACTGCCACAACAGGCACCTCCTTAGGGGCCACCTCCCGGACCGGAGAACTTTTGGGGACGCTGACAGGGGGTGGAGCCAACACCGGGCTAGGAGCTGGCTCTACCTTCGCCACCTTCTTCTCCTTCTTCCTCTTCTCCTTAGGTGATGGAATAGGTTTCTCCTTTTCCTGAGGGACAACTGCCACCGCTGCAATTGGAGTCTCAACTGTGACAGGGTCAGGCACCACAGCAGGCTCAGGAACCACCTCCTTGGGAGGGTCTGTCACTTCCTGAGTAAGCTGCTGCTCTGGGATCTTTCCATTTGGTTTCTCTTCCTTTTTCTTTGCTTTTCCTTTTTTCTCAACTGGTTTCTCTTTCTTCTTTTTCTCTAATTTCTGCTGCTGGGTCTTCTCAAGCTCCTTGCGTTGCTTGGCCAAGGCTTCCTCGTAAGACGTCTCCTTCATGGAGAAGGTGGACACCAGGAAGATCCCGATGGCCGAGATCACCATGAAGCCTCCGAAGACCATGACACCCAGCGTCTGAGGGTCGTACACATCCATCCTGCCTTATTCTTCTGTGCCTGCAAGACACCAGGACAACAATTAGGGGCAGGAAGGGAGGAAATAAATGCAGTTTTCTTTCTGAGCAGGAGCTTCACACGGACATCTGTGCCTTCCAAGGGCACCGTGCACTGGGAACACTCCAGATTCACACGACTCAGGTCGACCTGCCTGCACCCCACCAAGTTTGTGCTCCTCTGCTACACTGCCCATGCACAGGGGTCCAGTTGTACCCCAGGGACGAAATTTCATCTCCAGAAGAACCAAGGAGAGGGAATTAAAAAACAGGGATGCAATCAGAGACAGCCACAAGCCTCATCCCATGTCTAATGGGGTGGTTTTGCATGACCGTAGGCAATACCTGCAGCAGTAAGGGAGACCACTTTCAGACAGCTGGGAGCAGGTTGGCCAAAATCTGGGCTTTCCCTGGAGCACCTGGCTTTTTCACTGCACCTGGATGCACATCCAGGTGTCAGCTTCGGTGTAAAATATCCCCCTGTAAGGAGAAAGCTTACAGGGGGATATTTTACTTTAGAATAAACCTAAGGTTAAAAAATCCCTTTGCCACCTGCACACTGCAGCACTGCTGCTGAGCAGCAGCAGACACCACACTGCCAGTCTGAGATCTGGAAAGCAGGGCACAGCCACACCTGGGAAAAGATGCTGCCACCCCCACTCCTCTTAATGGCTAATCGAACCCTGTCCTGGTTTTAAAGCCAGCTTCTGCCCCATTCATGTGTTTCATCCACCAGGGCATCGCTTCCATGTGGCTCTGAGGTGGCTCAGACGCCTAATCTGGGAAGGGACACTCTCCAGGAGTTGCCATGGCTGTGGTTCTCATCATTGTGAATCAAAACAGAAGGAGCAAAATGCAGAAAGTCCTCAGCCACCAGGAGCTCTCATCCCCACGCTTAACTGTTGACATTATCGAATTTCCTCTTTAAGGGGTTGTGGGTTGAGGAGGGAGGGAGGGGCTGGAAGGGGAAGAGGCAAAAAAAAAAGAATAAACCTAAGGAGATCAGCATCTTTTCAAACCTCAGTGCTTGCAGGGAAACACCTCGGAGGCCCTTCCCTTCTAAGAGCTGGAGCAGCAAACTTGCATCTGCAGCTCAAAGCTGCTCGAGGTGGGGACCGAGCAGTGAAAACTCATCTCCAGCACCCAAGCAGGGGAAGCAGAGCTGGGAGGAGCTGCAAATCTCCCACTGGAAATACCAACCTGCCTGGGGAAGGATGTTCTAAGCAGCAGCCCAGCTCTCCCTGCCCACCTCTCCAAGCACCCCAGGTAAAGCAGCAGAGAGAGAAGCTGGCAGGCAGGAGGGCTGTCCATGCCAGCTGGAACCAGCCTCCCCTGTCAGGGCCAATTTTCTACCCCAGGGCACTGCTGGAGATCCCAGCTGATATCACAGGCATCACTGTTACATCTACCCTGGCCATTCTGCATTTAAATGGCCTCAGCCCACTCTATGCCAGCACATCTGGTGCCAACTCATTGCCTCCTGACTAGGGAGCATCGCCTTGGGATGGCCCCAACCAGGACAGACAGACAATTCCTAACCCACGGGGTGAAAAGGACTGGATTTCCTCTCCCTGGCAGGAAATAACAAGTAGGGCTGGAGAACACATACCCACGATCTTGTGCCGGGTCTAGGGCTACACCAAAGCACCCAGGAGCTGTTTTATGGGCAGAAAAAGGTGACCTACATTTCTCACCCAGCAACCCCAAGATATTTGTAAAAATAAACCCTTCTTGACCTCAGAGCACCACAGTTTTGCATCTAGATAAAAATCTGCTGCTCCAGCTTGGGGCAAGGGTATCCCCAAATGCTGACAAATGCACTCCAACCCCACCAGCTGGTACTGCCACCCTCAAAAGCAGCTTGATGGAGCCCACAGGGGTTGGGAATGGGGAAAGAAATCCTATCCTCCACTATGGAGGACAGATGAGAGGACAGAGACGGGGTGGTAAGGTGGGTGAGATGGCAGTGCTGGATGTGGCATCACGGCACCAGAGCCCTGTGCCTGCCCCACACCTCACCCCACAGGACTGACCCCCAGAAGCCCTTACAGAGCCCCATACCCTCTCTCCCTTGCAGAGAGCCTCACCCAGCCCCATGGGCTGCAGTAAAAGCTGCCTGTACCTTGCCTCCTGCCCGGCTTTACAGCCAGGGTGAGATAAGGATGTAACAAGCACTAAAGTCCTCCCTAGCGAAACAAAAGCACCCCAACAACCCCCTCCAGACCAAAAGCAATACAGGAACAAAGCAGCCAAGAGCACTGAGGAGCTGTGGACCTGCAAAAGAGCCGTGGCAGCTGCCAGAGCTCCTGAAAGCAGCTGAGATGCTCAGAGAGGCCATCCAAGCTCCCACTGCCCGACCAAGGGAACCGCACACTGTTCTCAAGGACAGATGTGCCAGGAGAAAATCCACAGGAAGGAGCGAGAGGTGCCAGCCAGGAAGCAAGCACTCCCAGCAGCGCTCTCATGGAAAACCCTGGTCCTGCCTCAACGCTCGCTCGTGCCCCGCAGCCCCAGTGCTGACTCTGAGGAGCGGGTTCTACCTGTAGGGTTCCTCCTGCGGTCGGGACTTGGCACGACCAGCCCAACAACTTGTTCAGGGAAGAGCCCATCTCTCCTGCGGTGCAGAGGCAGCCACACACACTTAAATCAAGCCAGGCTGGCCCTGGCATTGGGGGGTAAGGATAAGTCTTCCTATGGGAACTTCCTGGTGCAGAGATGCCAGAAGCATTTATGCCGCAGCGTGAACACCCAGGAGAGAAGCTCTGCTTTGACATCTTCTGACCTTGTCACCTTTTCCCTTCCAAGGGCTGGAACCTTGCTCCTGGATTTGTACAGAAAGACACAGTCCTCCTCAAAAGCATGGCAAGAGGAGCACATGTGCCGTGCCCTTTAGCAGGAAAGCCTTCGATGCTTCCCACCCGCACAAAGCCTTAGCCAGGACATGGCAAAGTAGGGCACCAAGAGTAGTCTCACGTGTTCAGCTTGACAGCCATGCTTTGAAGAGGCTCAAAGACTTCTGGATCCTCCCTTTTGCAGCTTCTGGTCCTCCACGGGACTTCACTCCTACGATGGCATTTTTCCATCTGCTTGGGAGAGGGCTGTGTGCCCAAGAGATGGGTGGACATCAGCAGTTATCAGAGTCCATGCTCAAAAAATCAAGTTCACATCCAACACTGAGCACATTTACTTCCATGGAGTTTCTGGAGCAGAATCATCCTCCACTCCAACCCCAGCCAAAACAGTGGAAATCATCAAATATCTCTGTACACAAACTCCTTCCCCAAAACAGCTTGTCCGGGTAAAGCTTTTCCCCACCACCAAAACAGGAATAAGATGGACAACTGGTATTTCACTTGGCCTTCTCATGTAAAGGAGCTGGCTGAAACGCTGTGCTCTGACTCTTCCACTCCTGTGGCTCTTCCTTGTTCCTTATCCATCACGCTTCCCAAAATCCCAGATAACAGCCCAGACAACTGACCTCCTTCACCTCCCTGCACATGCAGCCACCTCTGTTTGACCTGAGCAAAAGTCCAACTCGCCCTAAGGAAGCAGAACCAGAAAAGCACTCAGCCTTGCTGGTTTTTCAGCACTAAACAATTTCCAGGATGAACAACCCCAGACACATGACACGACAGCGCCGGGGCCATGCTCAGTGTCTTGTGGTCCCATTTGTCACTGACAGCTGTGTCAAAAACCAGGCTGGAACTCTGCCATCTGTTCAGCCTGTCCTCCCCTCTGTGACCATACATGAAATCCATGGGAATTCAGCATCTTTAAGACCCAGCCCTCCACCAACCCTGGTTTAAATCACCCAGGCCACGCAACAGGTGGGCAGGAGCAAAGGAAGGGACAGATTGTGCAGTAACTACAGAAATCTTGTTTCCTGTCACAGCCAAAGGAAAATACATCCTCCTGGTGTTGACAGGTGCTGCAGATAGGAAAAGATGCTCTTTGCAAGCAGGACACTGTCCCCCCTGCAATCCAAGGCTTCCACTTTGCCATGGTGTCAAGGTGGCATCTCAGGTTAGAGCAATGCAGGAGAGGTGATGGGGGGCAGAGAAAGAGAGAATTGGGCTCTGCATAACCCACAGCAATGCCTGCCTGCGAAGCACCTGCAGCATCCTTTCCTCTACATACCCCAGCAGGTGAAAAAAAAGGGAGGGAAAAGAGCAAGGACGAGGGACCTGGGAGGTCTGATCCTGTGAACAGACCTGGAGAAGGCAACAGCACTGCCAGCAGATAAAAAAAACCAGTCACCAGATACTTCTCCTGGAGTTTTTCTCTCCGCCCTGTTGCAATAGAGAGAGACAAAAATTAAAAACAAACGGGAAAAGCCTGCATGCCGCGAGCAGATCCTGCCCACGTTGCCAGCAGCCTCTGTTTAAATACATTTTCTGTGTAAGCGACTGTGCACTTCCAGCCTCCCGGCAGCATGTGCTACTCCACGCAGCAACTCCAGATCAGCCCATCGTCAACAGTTATAGCTCAACTTAATTGAACGTGTCTTAGTGCTCCATTAGCTCTGGCAGCAGCAGCCAGCTGGCTTGTGCTTGCCAGCAGTGCTGCCAGCTCCCTTCCCGAGCCCAGGAGTGAAAAAACAGGCAGAAAACACACGTATATATAGGAGAAGAGTGTAACAGCACCACAACACAGCTGCAGCTTGACTAATCTGTGCGGCGGCTATTACAAATTTTCTCTCCCCTCCCTGGCCCGAAGAGGCATTTCACTGCCGGTCCTCATCAGCTCCTCCCTAGGGCTCACATCCCAGGTGTAGCCCCGACTCCTTCCAGCCATTTCCCGCTGATGCGGGGCTTCGACGAAGGTGAGAGCTGGCATTCCAGGCGCGGACACTTCTCCATCCCGCTCAGCCACGTGTGCAGCACACGCTCTTCCGCTGGACCGCTTCCCCGGCAGGGCGAGGATTGGGGCAGACCCGCGGGAAGGCTGCTCATGTCCAGGCTGGGAAGACCCCAAGGTGGGCGAGGGGTCTCCGCTGATGGGGTCGATGCCTCTGTCTAAAAGCTCGGGGACCCCGCGCTGCCCGGGATCTCCGAGTGCCAGCAGAGTTTTGTCGGGGGGCTTAGTAAAGGGAAAAAATGGACACGGGACAGCGGCCCGAGCGCCGGGACCTTCTGTAAGCGCGGTTAATCAGATTAATAATTGTCATCCGGCCGGCGCTAGGCAGGACGGCGGCGCTCGGGGGGCCGGGGGCAGCGCGGGGCCCGGACCTCGCCCTGCCCGCACACGCCGCCATTCCGCGCTCAGGGCCATTCATCCGCCCGGCCCGCGGCGCACGGACCGGACCCCGGGCCGGGATCCCCCCTGCTCCCCAGGCCGCTCCCCGCGGGACACC